>CM046847.1:12940967-13178467 GCA_025618425.1 Heliocidaris tuberculata | reverse complement strand
ATTCCAGATGTCCAGCGATATCGCGGGCGGTACGTCCCGCGTTCTGCCAGACCACTGCCTCGTTGAACTGCCCGATCTTCAGCCCGAAGGCTTTACGGTCAATAGCTTGATCCGATGCGCTGTGGCCTGCGTAGTTGACTCGGAATGTGAAGCTTTCAATTTCTTACGTGATGATGCTGTGCTGAGTTCATCTTCATCGTCGTCGTCGTCGCCGTCGTCGTCTTCTTTGTCGTCTCCAACGTCATCACGATTACCGGGAACTTGTCAGAAGCTATATAACTTGAAGAATATAACTGAGGATTTTTCAATGACGCAAATTGATGGTTGCAGTTTTTATGAGCTAAACTAACCGGACTCAAACTTTCAAGGAAGAAAATCAATGCAATTATATAATGATAAATTGATACGCATAAATATCTATGGTTAATGATCTATTATTCCCTTCTTTTTGTTGTTGTGTTTAATAGCATGTTTAACATCAATATCAATTAATTGTTTCAAATATCACTTCCTATCAATTCTTAATCTTTATGTTGCACCCTTCCTCAAATTGTTGTGATAAAGTTCGTATACATATACTTCTGGTACCCTGCTAGAAGTAAGCTTATTATTACCTATCGTACATCATGTTAATAATAATAATAATAGTGGGTTATTGTATAGCGCATGTGTCTGTCGGACACAATTATTACCCCCGCTCCACAATATTACACTGGCTTTATCATTGCTGCTCTTATAACAGTCAGACCCAACTCCGGAAAACCGAGCACAGGTATATACTCCGAAAACGGCGTATGGAGCAAGATGAATATAGAGCCCTTATCGTTCAGTGCGAGACAGTATGTACAAAAAGCATGTGGAAAATCGTGCAATGTCGACCTGCTCTTGATATTATATTTTTCAAAAATAATGCTGCGGATATATTTATTTCAAATGTTTGTCATTTGAAAGTCATTTCATATGACGAATTGTTCAAGAATTTTGAAGATATTTGACACGCAGCATTATCTTTAAAAATACATCGTTGGCAGGTTGACTTTGCAAGATTTTCCCCATGCCTTTTGTACACACTGCCTCGCGATGAGGGCTCTATATTCATACGCCGTTTTCAGAGTTGGGTGTGACTGTATAAGGCGCTCTAGAAAAATGGCCTGCTGTAGTATTTTATGATCTGAAAATATGTTGATATCTCTTTTTCCTTTCCTGAAAGTATTTCAAGTTATTGATTCCTGCTAGATAGGCCTACCCATTGTGGTCAGGATCGAGTGTGGCAAATGAAGATTAATGTATTTCCAAAAGACAATAGTGCTTCGCCAGGTATTCGAACCCCATACCTTGTGGTTCACAATCCGGGGACTTATCCACTAGATCACAACACCTCTACCTGAATGTTAAGATATATGTATTTTATGCTGGAATAGGCCCAGGTATATCTTGTCATCAGTGAATCGAAATTGGTATCATACTAACCGGTAACGACAATGTCATTGTTGTCGTCGTCGTCGTTGTTGTTGTTGTAATACATGTACTTGGTGGTGAAAAAAAAAACGACATATAACACTTTTGATCATTAATAGCTCAAAAGTTATAACTCGTATCAGACTGAGGTTTTCACATTGTAAAATTGAATGATATAAAATCTATTTGGAGTAACTTCTGTAAAATTTCCTTAATAAGTATTCTTAAAATAATACTCTGAATATTCAATTAGATTTCCTCTTTTTTTCAATCTGTGCATGTTTATCGGTAATTAATTCAGAGCACTATAGGTGCGTCTTCATGTAATGTTGTTAAATGATACATGTATATTGTAAATAAAGTACCTCGAAAGAGGAAAAAAAAAAGAATTCCAGAGCTCCTCTTTTAACCTAGAGTCATAAATCATTAATGACAATGAAGAGCAAAAGTTGGCAGAAATGACATGCAGGTTCGACGCACAAGGGCATCGTTGTGTTCTGCATGGGCCCTGTTTCATAAAACTACTTAATACTCGGTTCTTTTATAGCGCTTAACACATTGCAGGATAGCATGTCCCTATGCGCTTAAAATGAAAAACAGAAGAAACCACAAATACAAAAAATACAAAAAGTACATAATAGTGGTGTTGGGCACTGAGTTCATGCATACACAGCTTAAGCATTAAATAAATGCTTTTTAAGAGAAACCTTAAACTTATCTAAATCATTAAGATTTCTCATAGAATTTGGAAGTGCATTCCGTAAAACTGCGGAGGCGTGTGCAAAAGAACGCTCACCATATGTTTTGGTTAAGATCGGAGGAACAACAAACAAACTCCTTGTGCTTGATCTTAAAGTACGAGTAGGCCGATATAATAATTCAGTCAAATAGGATAGGGCAAAATCTTGGAAGCATTCATATGCAAAAACTAATAGTTTAAACAAAATACGGGAATGGACAGGAAGCCAATGTAAATTTCGTAAATTTCGTAAGACATAATAATAACAAGTGCCCCTTTTCTATGACATATTTGCTCTCAGCCAATCAGATTCAAGGATTTAAGTAGCTCATAACAATTATTGTTACTCGTTATTGATAGCAAGTGTTATGAAACGGGGCCCAGAATTTAATTACTGATACACGCAGATTTTGTGGCCTTGATTTTTCAAAGCATGAAAATCTAATTTAATATTCAGAGCGTAAGAATATTAAGTAAAGAAATTTCACAGAACCTATTCCAAATGAATGTTATATCCTTCAATTTTGTAATGTGAAAACCTCAGACTGATACGAGTTATAACTTTAGGGCTATTAATGATCAAAAGTGTCATATGTCGTTTTTTTTTTCACCACCAAGTACATGTATTACAACAACAACAACAACGAAAACAATGACCTTGTCGTTTTCCGGTTAGTATGATACCAATTTCGATTCATTGGTGGCAAGACATACATGCGTCAGAATTACCGTAGAAACTATTTCCCTATTATCTACATTATAGTCTCTCTAATCATTTCGTTCAAATAAAACTTTGAAAAGAAGTTTGCTGACGTATGTACCTTTATCTCCGTGTAGTGTTTGTATTGAATGCTATGTTTTCAGGGTCGCTTGAAACGAGGACTCGAGGGGGGAGGGATGGTGACTCCAGTGAATGTCTGCCGTTTATCGTTTTGTATCCCTGATGTTTGTATGTTTATGGCAGGGTTTGGACTGAAAACCATGTCAGCATTTAATCGGTTTTATAATTATCACCACCATGGTGTAGAGGAGATCAAGTGCAACATTTTGCTGCGATATGCGATCTCATCCGATCAGTTAGGAGTGCGCAATCATCGTTTTAAAGGCGTGAATCTTGGAATTTCGATTTCATTTGAATAGCCTGGTCCCGCGTCCTCTAAAACCATGACCCCTAACATGCCTAATGCACCTATTATGAATCCACAATGACAGAACATGAAACTGCGTCAGAGTTCTAGAATATGCTTTGTTCTTTACCGCTTTGCTACCACTCCGTTCAAATATAACTTTGAAAAGAAGTTTCCGAATGGAATTCTTGCTGACGTACATACCTTCATCGTGTCTGTCTGATATCTATTTGCTGTAGATCGACTATGTATATTTTCTAGCACTTAGGACAGAGTTGGTTGAAAACTAAAATCGCGCTCGCCTATTTTTTGAGAAAACGAACGAGTGATCTAACCTACTATTTTGATTTTTGTTTGATTGATTGATTGATTTTATTTGCCAAGCCCCTAACATACAACAATAAAAGAATATCAGATCAAAATTATGTAAGCTTGAACAGGATAACCCACGAAAGCTCGAGAGCTTATTTCCAGTGGGGTCCCCACTGGAAATAAGCCCAGCATCTGCAAGTATATATACAAGCGTTCAATGTTTATTATACCCTGTCACCATTTTGGGTATTTTGTTAAGTGGAGATTCAGCCATTGTTTCTTAATAATTCGTTATATTTAATTGTAACAAGACCCCCACAGCCTGTCGGAGAGCGCGATCCCCTAAAATCATACCCTGGCAAAATGTTTGCAAGTGAAAAGTTTCCATGGAGGAGTACCTAGAGATGTGTTCGCCATACGGAAACTTTTGTCGAGCCATTGTACTAATTTATTTTGCTAGATTTATTTATTTATTTATTATTATTATTATTATTATTATTATTTTAAAGTAATGATTCTTATGGATGTTCGCTGTGGATATGTCCGATATGATAGCGTATTACTAGCTGGGTCACGACCTTCAAAAAATTTTCGATATCAAATTTACAGTAATGATCTTGTCTAGTGGTCGATTTACCATGGATCATCTACCATCTACCATGTAAACAGGGGCGGGCGACTGGCCATGGGGAGTTTGGGGAGTTTTCCCACGGGCCGTTAAACAACAGAAAGGGCCGGTCAGTCTGAAGTTTCCCACTCGAATTTTAGTCCCATTCCGTCCCTGATCATCTTCCAAGTGCGACTCATTGATGACTAAACCTTTCCTGCGTCACACAATTACCATGGGAACTGCTTTTCTTGATTATTTACCTCACTGATATCATGTACACATCTTTATACGACCCTGTTCAAATAGAACTGAAAAGAATGTTCGGGACGTTTTTGTGTTTTTTCCCCTACTTCTTGATCTGACGTACATGTGCAGAGGTCGTTCAGAATAGGGTTGCACCCATCAACAATAGACTCTTTCAATACTGTTTAACAATCATTTTTCTTTTTTGTTGTAAATCACTTAATGGAACTCCTAGAAAGGGACTTGCGTATGTTCAATATGATTGTGAATTTGTAAGTTGAATAGTTGTTTGTTTATGGGTTGTTTTTTTGTTTTGTTTTGTTTTTTATAAAATACAGTTTGCACTATCAAAGTGTTATCATGTATGTACGAACATGGCTCATGAAGGGAGTACTATAATTCCATGACCACTTTGATTGCATTTTTTGGTAATGTTTTATTTAAAAAGTTGTAATTATGTTTGTGAAAGAATCAAAAGAACTACATGCAAACCGTGTCACACACATAAATGTATAATTTAGTAATAAAGTGAAGTGCCTGCCCTGTTTTATTTTCTCTACATTCTAGCTCTTTACTCTCTATCTCCTCGATATCTTGGCCCAAATCCCCGAAAAGCATGAAGGTGATTTAAACCTAAAGACATGACTTTGTGGCCGCCTATGTGATTTAGACATTGTCTAAATCACATAGGCGTCCACAAAGTTCAAAAAATGAAGGCTAGCAAAAAAGAATAAGGTTGATTCGCTTGTGTTTTTGAAGAAAATGATATTTATGAACAAAAGTTTTGTTATTTAATTTTTGGTGGCATTTTGATTTTTTTTCTTCATAGTTTTGTCATGAATTTCGATGGTTTAAAGCATGGGGACGCTTCAACCACCTTCGTAAAGCTCGGACCAAGGAGTTATCACAGAACTGTGATAACTCCTTGCTCGGACCAACGAGTCCCATTCTAGAGCTCCATGGTCTCGTCATGAAGGCCTATATATGACCCTAGAGATGTTGTGGTCTAGTGGATTGTCTTCAAACTATGAAGCACAGCATGGCTCGGTGTTCGAATCCTTGCCACGGCACTCATATCCTTTGGCAAGACATTCACCTACATTTGCCACTCTCCACCCAGGTGAAGTAAATGGGTAACCGGTAGGTATAGCATTTCCTTGCAGACTTGAGCATCTTTTGACTGTATAGATCGACTAAAGTTGATGTAATTATAGGCATAATGATTGCACAGTCCTCAGGAAGAACAATATCAATTGAGGGTATCCTGGGTAAATGTGACCATTATTATTACTACAGTGAAACCTGTATATAAAGGCCACTCAGTGGAGACAAGAAAAGCAGTCTTTATGAGCAGGTGGTCTTTATGAACAGGTTCTGAGGAACACTTTTCAAGGGAAACAAAAATTGTGGTCTTTATAGACAGGTGGTCTTTCTATACAGGTGGTCGCTAAAGCAGGTTTGACTGTATTATTATAATAAGCATATACTCGCAATGACCATGATGATATCAGGGAATTACCCAGTTACATGTTTGCTGTCACCCGTATAAAAGTGATGTAATTATTGACACAGTATAAAACACATTCGAACTATTGCGGTGATCAGTTGTAGTTCAGACTATGATCCCTGGAGCAAGCAGGGGAGCGTTTCATCAAGCGTTTTGTCAGTGATTTTTACCGACAACTGTTATAAGCTACTGAAATCTTTGCATCTGATTGGCTGAGAGCAAATTTGTCAGTAAAAATCACTGACAAAACGCTTGATGAAACGCTCCCCAGGTCCCTGGTAAACTTTTAGGAATGACTCGGAATGAAGAAATTGGAATAAAGCCAGGTTTTCAATCTCGAAAGAAAAGAAAAATATCATTAAATAGAGCAGGGGCAAAGTATATATCATTTATGAATACTTTTGTGATAGACCTTTAGGCTAAGTTTTGATAATGAGAGGTGGTATAGTTTTCAGAAAAAGGGAGGTAAGCCAATATTTTTTAATTTTTTAATTTTTTTTTTGTTGTTGTTGTAATTCGTGCTTTATTGATCCTTTGCATTTCAAATGAAACATAACATAATATCAACATTATTACGGATCATATAGTAAAATATAAATGATGTTGATGTATACACATATCAACATAGAAAATAAACAATGACTGACTGTCAATTTTTGTACTATAAATTATGAAAGATTACAAAAAAGAAAATAAACAACACATATCAGAAAAAACAACATTGAGAGCAGGCACCTGGCCGGAAAAGGGAAAATAAAAAAATTGAAACAAACAACCTCCTGTTTTTATTGATTTATTGACCCTTAGTGATATTCAGAATGGTGGTCCGTTTAACAGTATGCATAGCTAATTTGCCTTTCCTTTGTGCAATGTAAAGTTCAACAGATTCAAACAACAAAAGATAATTACAAAAGTGGCGGAGAGTAGGCTTTGAATATCGCCGCACCGACATCGAAAACTATATTATTTACCTAAATTCGGCCAAAAATTTGGCCTATAATGGTTGAATAGAACATTCGTCATGGAGTTCTCAAGAAGAAAATGTAAAATGGATAGACGAGAGATAAAGGGATAAATTTAAATGCAGGTATACGCTACAAATAAGTAGCTTCGAGAGGTCGTTTAGAGAGTTATATTTAGTGCAAGTTACATAACCCAAACATAAAAGGAACATAATTTATAAGAATTACCCTTGGAATCTGAGGCGATAGAGGTGTTGGGGGCAACAGCACACCCCCCCCCCCCCCAGGATTTTTAAATTCCTGAAGTTCAGCAACCACCAATTCATATTCCTGCAGCGCGGTGCCCGAATATGTAATTTCTATATTTATTTAGTGTAAATATTTAGAAACTGGAAAACTAATATTCTGGCAAGAGACGTCAGTCCCCAATGTGCCCCTATCCCGGGGGGGGGGGGGGGGGTACTCAGATTATAATCGGACGGGGGTGTGCGGCTGAGAACTCCAGACCCATACCCACATCCAAGGGTCCTTTTGCTGTAAATAGGCACCCATGTCTAAGGATTTCCCGGACAAATGAGGGAGAAAAGAGAGGAATGAAACAAAATGATAAGAGCCGGGATAAGAGACCCATGTCTAAGGATTTTTTGGGGATAAAGGGACCCATGTCTAAGGATCTTTTTAATGAAAAGGGGACCCATGTCTAAGGATCTTTCTTCAAAAAGTCACCCTTCCCAGCGGCACATCCCCGTATACCCAATATACGTGAGTACCCCCCCCCCCCCGGGCCCCTATGTCTATACAGGATGATACAAACACATGTATAACTTTTTAGATAGTGAAGATTGCTTGAGCGAGGCCCTGTACATAATTATGCGCACAACGTATACAATTTGATATCAATGGAAACTTCCAGATGAATTGAATATCACTGTATATAGGTATTCATGCTATTGTTGATATAATAGTAGAACTGCGTCACAATACATAGGCGATATGCCCTAGCCTCATGAAAAGTCGCCCAGTGGGTTTTCTATAACCCCTAAATCCAGGTCTTGGCATTCTTGGTGACTTTCCCAGACCGTTTCACTAATTATGTCAAGAAAGGAGACAGCTTTTTTTTTTTACCTATTACAATTATGTAATGGGATTTGATGAAATCGTCGTATTAATTGCATTTTTGACAATCGGAGGTTCACAAACATTAATCCTAAAAGCAGCAATGCCTAAGACCTCCCAGAAATTATGACTAGGAAATCATAGGGCCTTGCTTCGATTTTTTTTTTTTTTGCTTCTGCTATAAATTTAGTTTACTGACAAAAAGCTTCGCAAAAAAGCTTTGCTAACATTATGCTTCAATCCAGTCTTTTCTTTTTAATCAAATATGCAGGTATTCATAGTTTTTGTTTCGTGTACGAATTAATTCTGATGTCTACAAACAGCCCCCCCCCCCCCCCCCACCACCACCACCACCACCACCACCACCACCACCGTCCCTTCTCTTAATTCTCTTTTTAAGTGTGGAATCAGTCTGGCACAAAACTAACTGTGACGTCAAACAAACCGGGCAAAACGTTATCACGGAAACTTCGAAAAGTTTTCCACCTCTGAGGTAAACATTGGCACTCATCACCATACTCACAATACCCTGTTCATTTAGACACCGGTGAGTCAATCAGTAAACATCGCACATGCACTTCTGGTATATTTTTCCATAAAATCTCTGAGTAATAACGAAAATAGTTGACAAATTACACTTTACTTTTGGAAGAAACTTGTCATCCTCTCAACTTCCATCATGACAGATACAAAATCAATTTTCTCACTCCTAAATATAGTCTTATTCTTTGCTCTTATGAGCTTGGGCAAAAATCATGTCGTCGCCGCGGTGTTTGGAGACCACATCGCCGGTTGGGGAGGAGGAGGGGCGCATGCCTTTGAGAAGGAGCCGGTGCCCGAGTACCTTCAGGCTGTGGTGAGCTGCCGGTTAGGGAAACCCCATCGACAGTATCCAGAGTGCCGTTGCGGAGAACGAGTCGAGATCGTACCGGAAGACGAGATTCCAGTTGAAAGCCAGGGGGACTACCACGTCAGGAACAAGAATACTCGCAGGGGCATAAAAAATATGTGAGTAGTAGTTCTACTACTTTAATTTTATATCTGGCTGATAGTGTATTGATTAATGTATATTGTCTTTCTTTTCTTTAACAACAACAAAAAATGATATGAGCACATATTTCTAGCATAAAATCGTTATCGACAATTTTTCAATGTTATGGATATGACCTTGCGTCTGTTCTGCAAAGGTTCCTCAGCTCTTTTAAGGAATAGTTGATGTAGTTGGCGATCAGATACCGAGGACTGTTTAGCATCATCTTTAAAAGCAGGAAAAAGCAGTGTCCCACACAGTTTGATTACACTGTGAACACTTTCATAATGATATAGAGTTCGCGATGTTTTAACTTTATGTTAGCACATGTGTTAGCACAGTGTGAAAAACCGTTGTATTTTTGTCTTTACATTGACAACTCTATGGAAGTATCGAGTCCAGATACTCTCTGTGATCACACTGTAATGTGTACACGCTGTGGTTCTATCTGTGGCCACACTGTGTTACACCGTGTGACTGTGTGTATGAGTGTGATAGCCGTGCGAACACAGTGAAGTCAAATGAAATTGCAGACATCATAAAAGAGTCCATAGTGTGATGTGTGGACATGAATTATTTGCAACACTTTTAAAGTGTTAAGAATGTGGATACAATTTATTCACACTGTGCGTGGACCTACCACAGAGGGAACCACAGTGCAAGGACATCACAGTGTGAAAAAGTAAGTATTGGCATGCATACTCTTTTTAAATTGCCGACATTACGGAAATGTTCACAGCGTGGTCAAACCTAGTGTGGTCATACCTACTGTGACACAGAGTGACCACTGTGTATATCACAGCATGGCACAACTGATTAGGTGCTACCAGTGGCGGCACCAAGGGGGGGGGGGCATGGGGGGCATTTGCCCCCCCCCCCCAGTCAGAAGCTTTGCCCCCCCACTTGCCCCCCAAATAATTTTCGGAGTGAAAAAAAATAAAAGGGTGGAAAATGAAAAAGAAAAGAAAAGGAAAGAAAAAAGTGAAAAAGGATTGGAGAAAAGAAGGAAAAAGAAAGAAAACGGAAACTTGGAAAGCAGTGGCGGCATCAAGGTGGGGGGGGGGGGGCATGGGGCAAATTTGTTCGCTCAGCTCGTGTAAATATCCTCATATTTGGGTAGTTTTATAGCCGAATAATTTCTGTACATTTCCACTATAATAGTGTCAAATTTTTTGCTCCCTCGCTTCGCTCGCTCGCAATACAGGCCTATAACTCCCACCACATAATCAGGCCGCGAGATGATCAAATGTCCTCATATTGGGGTAGTTTTATAGCCAAATAATCATTTCTGTACATTTTCACCACAAAAAGTTTCAAAATTGTTGCCCGTTCGCAATGTATAACTACCACCTTATTATCGGGCAGCAAGATGCTCAAATGTCCTCATATCTGGGTAGTTTCATAGCCGAATATAATTTCTGTAATTTTCACGACAAAAAGTGTTCGCAATGAATAACTACCACCTCATAATCGGGCAGCAAGATGCTCAAATGTCCTCATGCATATTGGGGTAGTTTTATAGCCGAATATGTAATTTCTGTACATTTTTACTACGAAAAATGTCAAAATTTTTGCTCGCTCGCTTCGCTCGCTCGCAGTATATAACTAACACCTCTTTATAATCGGGCAGTTCAGCTAGATGCTCAAAATGTCCTCATATCTGGGTAGGTTTATAGCCGAATATTCTGTACATTTTCACTACAAAAAGTGTCAAAATTTTTTTTGTCCGCCCCCCACTTTAAAAATCCTGGTGCCGCCACTGGGTGCTACCACTGAACTCATATAGTTAAGTTGGTGCTACACTTGGCCACAGCCTTAACAAAGTGAAGATTATAATTTCTAGCATATTAGTAGCGAGTGGAGCTCTAAATTATATCTGAACCATGAAATTAGGAAATGCTAGATCCCTTGCTCATGCCACGTGACAACTTTTCAAACTGTTGAATGAATCATCATTACTTCGTGAATATGAAATAAGCCAATATGACGTGATATTATATCAGGAGCTACACAGTTAAACTGTGTAGCTCCTTTCATTATTCTACATTTCTAGTAGGCCCGATCTGGAAGCTTAACACCCTAAAATTTATTTCTAAAACATTTAAAAATTCGGATGTCCTGATTTGAGATACCAAAACTGATATCAAATTGGACGGAAGCCACAGCAAATACAATTAAAAAGAAACTATATTTGCAAAGACCAGATTTACGTACATCGATTTGCGTCAGAACCGAGTATTTACAATAGCAGAGATAAAAGGTTAATGATAAAGAAAAAAAATGAATGAATGAACTTTGAAACTCAGGTGATCCATGAGGCCTGTAAAGAGACGATAACAATGATCTATGAATAACTTTACAAACATAATACTTGTAAAAGGTAGTCTTGTGTACTCAGACATCATTTACGATTTTGAGTTTTTAACATTATTTAGGTCAATATTTGTGCATCATAATTATACTTTACTTATTGATATCTAATTATGTGCCCATATCTATGGAAAAAACATCATTGGTATATATTATTGTTGTTATTGTATTTATCTTATATTATGCATTACAGTATTATTATGATTGAAAACAGTCGTATATTATGTTCCAGGTTTTCGTTTGACATCTTGATCATAAAAATGGACATAGTGTTCATAACTCAACGTTTATGCATCCCGTCATTTAAATGCTTTTGTGGTAAAACAACTAAATTTACAAACATTATAGCAACAGCAACAACAAAGCATTTAATGGAAAATTTTCTTGCAACTAAAAGTCTGAATTGATAGACTGTTCCCTAAACTGTTCTATTCGGTCATAACTATTGATAGAATTCTACACTATAAAAATTTGCTACTAAATGTATTTGTTGATCTATTGTCTGGATAGTTGTATATACACAACGTTATTGACGTCAATTGACGTAGGTATATCTTCTTTTTTCTTCTTCTTCTTCTTCTTCTTTAGAATTTTTTTTTTTTACATGATAATACCTAAATGTTATCTATAGATTTGCTGAAGTAGCAAAAATTAATTACAGTATGATCTAAAGGGAAATAGAACCACACCTGTCGATTTGAGGGGTCAATCGTACTAGGCCTATGGAATGCCTTATTTGGAAGTGCATCTACCTTAACAATCACAAATGAAATTTCTCTACAATATATAATTTGGTCTCATTTTGCGTAAATGACTAAAAGGAGGATTGTGATAGAGAAAAGGACTATAGAATTTTAATTGCAAACATCGATGAAAAAAGAGTTTGATAATATTGGCAGACATTCAAAAGAGGGGTGCTTAGACTTCATAAAATGTTTCCTTTAGCCATTAAAATTATACCGTCAAATTAGCACTTTAACATCATGAGATCCTTTCTAAAATCGGCAACGTATACTATTCTTTTTCATGTTCTTACAAATGAACTTGTTTTACCCTATATAACCAAATCAACGAGTCTAATTATTAACATGTAAGTTACCCTAAGTATATTTTCTTTGGTTTTGTATAGTTTTTTTTTTCTCTCTCTCTCTTCCAGAACTTTAAAGCACGATAATGCTTTGCACACCCCTACTCGGCTCTTTTTAATGGTTGAGGTGTCCCAGTTGAAAGAAAGAAAAGAAAAGAAATCACGCATAGCAACCTCAAGGCTCTCTTCTATCACGACGCGTTAAAGATTCTGTCAACTTTATTTTATTTAGTACGTGGAAATAGTGATGAAAAAGGTCCACTGTCTATTAAGATCAAAAGTTGACTTCCTCATGTGGAAAATAAACTAAACTGAAACTGAAACTATTCAAAAGAAGTACATACGTCACTACTGGTATATCCTGTATTCTTTGAAACTTTCTTTTGATGAGTTTTGTTCTCTACTTTGTACAACTTTCAATGACATAGGGCCTAGGTGTTGCCAGGGAAACTTATGATGTTTGAGCATATCATTATTTGCACGATAAGATCCAATGAACACCGAATCGAATGAGTCAAAAGAATCACGAATCATTCGTTTACCCTGGTAACATGAACGAGGAACACAAATATAAGATACTACTGAACAGTCATGACAATTGTAAACATGAATCATTGGTTTGAAATATTTAGAGGTTGAGTGAGAATAATGAAATAGTTTTAAACTATCAACAAAAAAATTATATTGCGTCAAGTGCCGTGATAAAATCATAGGTCTAAAAATTAAAAACAATTAGGGGAAAAAAACACAACTGTACATTAAATCTTGATATATGTAACAAACTATATACACTTATAAGCATTCGTGAGGGTTTGAATGACAAATCAATTACAGGATGCTGATAAAAGCAAAAACAATATTACACCTTGTTGCTTTGATCTATATTATAAGACTATACTGTCCAAGATGATCTGGGGTCGACGGTTTCACTTCCGACAATCAAGCTCATAATAATTACAACCATATATGGGAGTCATGAAAAAACCCGTTTTGATATTCTTCGTAGTGAACGGCAGCTTCTGACAAGTCCCTTTCAACTTCAGGGTTGTTGAAGAATTCGATGCCTCTGTCTTCTTAGGACTGCGTAAAAAATTGAAAGCCTCACATTCCAAGTCGTCTGCGCAGGATACAGCGCACCTGATCAAGCTGGAAGTTCTGATGCCTTTGGGTTTGAGATTATGTTGCTCAACGAGGCAGTAGTTTGGGATCACGCGGGCCGTACCCCCTGAGACTTCGCTAGGCATCTGGAACCTCCGAGTAATGCTGTAAAAATTGGTTGCAGGACCTAGAAAGGAACGAATGATATATATATATATATATATATTCTTTATTTTTTTTTTTTTTTTATTTATTTATTTTTTATTTTTTTTTGTAAAGGAGTATAGAGATTCTTTGGGTTATCTAATCGTCAGAAATAAAATTGCGCTTGAGTAAAATAAAATGCCTCAATACAGAACGTGAGTGTCCCATGAAGAAAACACTCTGTGAACACAAATTCTCAAATTTCAGTTATTGGTCACACTGTGTTTCCTCAGTAAGATGCACTTTGGGACACAATGCGAACACTGAAAGGGTTCAAAGACCACACTCTATAGTATACAATTTTTAATAGTTGTCTAAAGCCTAGAGTGTGTCACACTGTCACTGTACCACACGCAACATTATGGGTGCAGGGTAGTGGTTACACAATATTCATTCTTTCCAACAGGGTTGTACTAAATGCACTAAGTATTTATGTAATTTTAACTTCATTGCATTTACTGTAGGGTTCGTTTTACAAACTTAAGAGAGATTCTTGAAACTCGGAGGCAAGGGCAACATCAAGTATAAAAGCATCGTAAGTCATCATGAGGCCTTTAATTTGTCAATTTGGAAATGCCACGATTTATAAGATTTTCTTCTCAAGGAGTAACATTCTTACGTTCACATACGGCATGTAACTCTACGCCGTTACAGGCCTTGTCATTCCACAGCGGCACCACTGAGTTGTTGGGTCTACCGGTGTAAGCAGAAATGCAGTCCTCTCCCCAAACGTAGTTCCAGCTGTCACTTGGTTCTTTGTACGCCCAATCTGTAAATTAGGAGGAACATGATATAAAAATTATCAAAGGGGCAACTGAGTTGACAGACAACTTATGTATGGCTGTCAATTCTCGTGAACCCTCAGAAAAAAATAGTTCAAAGGACAGTCCTGACAGACCGACAAAGTCGGTTTTGCGGGCCATCAGGCTCAAGGGCAGTCGGTCTTGTGGGTCGTAGAGTCTTGTGGGCTGTCTGTTAACCATGTTAACTGGTCTGTAGCCGATTTTTGTTTCACTCATTATCGTTAATCACTGAGACGTAGGCATGTCTTCTCAAGAAGATTTTTGTATCCATTCCGGCTTAGAGTTGAATGCAATGTCAGATATCACGACGTGCTATGAAACGCGACGTAACATCTGACAAGTATGTCATTCCAGCAGACCGAAGGCCCAAGAGTTCGACAACCCAAGAGACATGCCATGGCGGTCTCGTGAAGAAGGCCGGCGAGACCGACATTGTTGGTCTCGTGAGCCATCGATCTGGTGGGCTGTCGGTCTCGTGGGCTGTAGCCCTGATAAGTAGGCCTACTGTCTTAAGAGCTCTATCACACAAAAACACATAAACATCAAACGCATATCGGTATTTTCATGAATTGTTATATAGTGCCAGGGGCGTCGCCAGGGTATTTTGATAGGAGGGGCAAGACGACCTAAAGATGACGTCATATTTTTTCTCCATTAAATAACAAGGGTAATATAGAGTTATATGTTTAAGACCTCTCTTTTTAATACTCCTCTTTCTTCTTTCTTCCCTTTTCTTCCCTTTTCTTCCTCCTTTTCTTCTTTTTTCTTCTTTTTTTTTTCACTACTTGAAAAATCATAGGGGGGTCGCCCCCTCTGCCCCCCCCCGTAGCGCCGCCCCTGTATAGTGCATCCATGAAAAGAGGAAAGAAACATACTCACTCCTGTATCCTGTATCACCAGTATCTTCGTGGCAAACGTGCGTTCCTTCGACCTCCTGGTCGTCACATCCTATCCATATTGCCTCTGAGATCGATGTGAACGATTCTCTCTTCTCAAGTGCTTCCTGCACGAATATGCCCTCCTCGTCGTTACTTGGAACGTAGAGGTAGCCACCAATGCCCTGACAGTTCTCGTTGGCTTGCTGCCATGTTACCTTCTTGCTATCAAGGTACCAGTAGCATCGGGTGAGGTGACTGTCCCATCCCTTTGGACAGGCATGATCGGCAATGACCTCGCCACCTGCAGGAAGAAACGGGCTTTTGAAATATTTGTATTTCGTCTCTTAAACGAAGTGTTGCTGTTTAAAAGAATATACCATGCATAGAGGTGATTGTGACACTTTGAGTGTTGCTTATGTGGACGGGTCTTTGCACGTTTCCTCATTGTTAATCTGCACCAGACAGTGTAGTATGTGGGATGTAGTGCGGTTAATGTGATAACAGATAGCTAGCAGAATTGGACAAATCTGTTTTTTTAAAGATAATTTGTTTCGATGAAAGACAGTTCTAAATATCATTGGAATTATTTCCTTTAACTTTAAAGCAACGTTAGATGAACAAGGAATTGAAATGCCACACTAACCCTCACATCCAGGAGATAGGCTAAGGACCAAAAGCGTAAAAGATCCGCACAGATATTTCTCCATGTTTAGAAAATTTCTGAGAGATAATCCCTCTTGAAACAAAGTTTATATACGTGTTCAAAGATGCATATGGTGAGCCGTGAGAGAAAGGAAAAGTGGAGGTGTACCAACAGCAAAATGTAACAAAACAGTATGTAATGGAACTGTATCACATGATGATTAACACCATTAAGAACTTCCTGAAATGAAATAAATTCTCCTAATTGGTCAATAAAGGGTTCTAGGTGTAGGGTAAAACATCATTTGCACCTGGTTACTTTCCAGGTCATTGATATCTGCAAGTGCTAGGACAGTAATATGATAGTGTTTCAAGTGTTTGGCCAACTCTTCAAGCTTCGAACATACGTATAATATGATGAAGTATCATGAAAGAATTAGTGGCACAAACGCATCGATATAATGTACCTCACCAATTTCGTGTTTCCTACGTTTCTGTGTTTCCTTCCATGTGGAGATTATTAGGGTTGCTTAATACTCTCGCTTCACCCGAATGGATAAAATATGTATCTTATTCAGTGTGTGCCTTCCGGACGCAAATGTTTGCCCCCTCTAGCTATCCTGAAATGGATCGACATCTGTATACCTCCTCTCATATCATTTGTGAAAAGCTAAAAAAAATAAATTAAAAATGGGAAAGATCGAAAGCAATCAAGCTCTCCTGCGTGTATGTTGACTCTAATCCATTATTAACCACTTTTTCGCTCGATCTGAAGCGTGCTTTTGCTCACTTTCCTGAACAAACGTTGCTTGTCACAATATATAAAATGAGTATTATTGACATATTTTGAGCGTTTAATGTGCAAAGATTTGCCAAGTGTGAAAGCACGTTTAATTAATTTCACAATTTCAATACGGGAAAGGCATATTGTACTTGCTCTTTGAAGGTATGAGAAAGTCTTTACAGTAATGTAGTTTTGAAAATCATGGTGAATACTCAATATGTATTCTGCATTTGAATAATGCTTTATCAGTCAAATCAGCACATAGAAATTCGACATGAATTTAAATTTGGGAGTTATAAGTCCGAAATAAGATTGGATTCATAATTTCTTTAAAAAAAAAAAAAGGGGGGGGGGGCTTTTGAAAGCAATGGCACTTTCATCAATCTTATCAAACCGATGACAGTAGATTCACTGACACAATGTAAAGTTCATACATCTTCATGTCAAGAGTGTTAAAGACTGCAAATAAAACTACGACATTAAATAAAATGCAAATATGTTTTCCTCTCACATTACTTGGGAAGAAAGAAAATTTCCAGGACTCTGATTCATAGAATTTTTTTTCAATGACGAGTTATATAACAACTGATATAAGCTACTGATGTCATAGACCTTGATAGGCTGTGGGAAAATTTGTGCACTTTTTGCACTTTTTATTGATAATATGTTTTTGACACAGGGTTCAACTTGTACATATAAATAACTGTGTTTTATTTTTTGGACAAACCCCTGATTGTTTTATTTTTTCTGTATCTTTACAGCTTCTATCACTGCCTCTTCTGTAGCCAATGTCCGGATGGCGTCCGCACACTGTCCAACTGTTCCAGAATGGCCGATACTCAGTGTACAACGTCGTGTATCAAATCAACCGATATTTTTGACAACGGTAGGAAGGCCTGCGTCCCGGACCCGCAATTCGAGGAAGAAACAAGGAAACGGACCGATGCAACAAGTAAATTACTTTATCTGTATTTTTCATAAAAGTCATCAAAAAACGAAACAATACAACACAAAACAAAATGAAACGAAAATAAACATCCAGAAAAATGTTATACGGTGCGAACAGACCCAACACACCATCCGCATCACTCCCGATAACTTGGATCATAATTTGACAGTCACGAGGTATCAACATTTAATGAGCACTGCATATATTCATTGATTATTGATCTTAAAGATCTAGTACAGAACTTGTTTATATGGGACGGTGCTTGGTAGTTTCTACCTTGTCTGATATAATCATTCATATACATGTCTTATTCTCATATTACAAATCGAGGTTGTCGATTGGTCATACGTGAACAAACGAATTGTTGTCCAAGCAATTGACGGATAGATACCTTTGATTAAAAAAAAAAAAAAAAAAAAAAAAAAAAAATATATATATATATATATATATATATATTATTTATTTATATATATATATAGTTCTTCAAATCCTAATCATGATTTGTGTGTATTTTCATCTGAAATCATAAATAAGGGATCGCACTTTGGGGCCAGTTTCCGATGCCAAAATTATGAAACAATAAAGAGCAAGGGTAGGAAAACCTACAAATTTTACAAATATGATACGATATAATGCAATAACAGAATTTTTCGATAAGTATTTGTTTTATATTTATCTATTTTGTCTTCTTTATTCTATACTGGAGGGTTGGCCAGTTATACAAAACTGCTTTGAAAAGGCGCCCTGCAGTTTAACAAAATATTCTACATGAAAATTAAAAAAAATCAAAACAATTAGGTAACATGATAAATTATAAATATCGAGAGTGAATTAATGGTATAGTTTTAATTGCTTTTTATGATAATAATTGTTTTACATTTTTAAATTTTCCAGACTCTCTAGATGTTAATGAACTTCGATCAAAGGGGGCGAGTACGAATAGCCCATCTGCATTACAAAGTTCGGGTAAGGATTACCATTTACACCTCTTATTATTTTATCATGTTCTAATGGTGTACTTCTATACTTTATCGTATATGAAAGATAGAAGAAAAGGGTTGAAGTATTGTTAAAGGAAATTGGAAGGATGGGAAAATAGTAAGAGAAAAAGAGAGGGGGAGAAAGAAAGGAAGAAAGAAAGAGGGAGAGAGAGAGAGCGCGCGGCGCAGAGAGGATGAGATTGGAAGCAGGAGGAGGGAGTTGGAAAGTGGGAGAATAAGATAGAGAGAGGGGGAAGGGAATATAGCAAAATGGAGGAGGTGAATTAGAAAAAGGATAGCGAGAGGAAGGTGGGAGGAGAAAAGAGGCAAGAAGAAGTGGATTGAAAAAGAGAAGGATAGAGAAAGAGAGATTGTAGGGTGTGGATATATCTGTCGTTATCCAAAGGATGCATCATCTCATCAAATATGAGATCAAACTTTATTAAACTGTGATGAAACAATGAATTTGAATATGAACCAAACCATCTTTTTTACCATTCATTTTCATGATTATGCAGATAATCCTACTCCGAATGGTTCCTCAGGCAAATCACCGCTCTTCCTCCCTGACGACAAGTACCTCCTGATCGTGGGCTGGGCCCTGGTCATCGCCGTGGTCGTCATCCTCATCGTAAACATCTTCGTCTGCAAGTTTCTATACCATCGGAGGAAGCACGATCAGGAGAAAGAGAGAATGTTGCCGGAGACAACATCGACTGCCTCCATGACTGATATTGCTCATGTATGAAGTCAGAGGTGACCATCGTTGGGTTCCGAGTCTAGTGCACACATGCTCCGGCGACATATTGCTCCTCGGTCAGTAAAGCGAATTCCTTATTCAAGCCTTGACCAAACACTTTTCCTAACCCTTACCCTAACCCTAAACCTTTCCTGAAACCCACTTGCAACCTAACCGTAAGGCTGCATGCCCTGTGTATTTGACGAAATATCGCCCGGCCCGGAGCACCAATTGTCGCCGAAGCAAATGCTGGATCCCGGATCACCCATCGTTGTCTTCCGCAACTCTTGCCATGCTGCCTCGGGAGATATTGCAATTTTTCCGACCAATTTCGGACAAAGTGGAAAAGAATGAAATACAGCGCTTGAGATAACTATAAGTTTGGAATTATGCTATATTGTGTAGAGTGTAAAGGTATTATTTAAGACTTTGTGAGTTACGAATCAAAATCAGTTCTGAATTACTAAACCCTGGGTAAAATGTATAATTATTTAAAAAGGAAACAGTAAGATAACTACAGTCATTTATGTGGGGTGAGAGTTTTCCTAAAGAACGTAAAAAACTAAGGCTAGAACAAAAGAGCCAGTCAGAGTTCTATTTGATACACCAAGTTTTCTCATAATTTTCGAGCAGGTGTTTTTAAAGCGATTTTCGAGCGATTGTTTGATCTAGATATTTCTGAATGGTATACATTTATGCCTTAGTGTATATGTACATATGAGAAGGAAGAGAAAGTGAACGGAAAGAATAGATGTCACTTACATAGTTACATACAGATAGACAGATGGATGGACAAACAGACTAACGGACAAAAATCATTAGCAGCTAACATCATATATCAGTACTGGAGCTGGAAATGACAAACTTTAGGCGGCGAGGTGGCATCTTCTCTGACCTAATGTCATCCATTTGATGTATTCAGTAACACTCTATTTTTACACTGGGTATTTAAGAAGAATCATATCTTTTTTTCGTAAACGAATGTCAGATTCTTTAATTTCACCAGCAAGCTGAAAGTAGGTTTTAGAAAAGCAGAAGTATCTGAAATAAGTAGTCTGTATACATAATTGAGAGATGTAGATATTGGCGTCTGTGATGACTTTCAATGTGCAATAACTGTATTAATAATCGCAGACTCGTAGACATGTATAAATTAGAAATACGTTTATTGAAACAACGGTAATGAGTAAAGTTCTGAAAAATAGTTCTTCTCGTAAAATGTATGTAAATACAGACATTTTTATAAGCCTGGTTTCTTAAAACACGACAAAAGACAGTAAAGAAGAAATTATGAATAAAACCAAGAAGGTATTTTTATCTCAAGTTCTGAACATACATCTGCTGAATTAAGATATATATATATATATTTTGGTTAGGTTATGAGGTAGCAGAATATCAAGTCAAAGAAGTTCAAGAGCAGGCCTCTTTTCAACAATATAATAATAAAAAATAAACTGTCATCATTACATGTGTAACAATAACCGGTAAAAAATTTAGTGAAAAGATACTGAGCATACCAATTTACATCATAAACATTCACTATGTGAAGTATTGAGGATACATTGATGTATTATTTATGCCGTTAATAATGAAGAATTGTGTAGGCCTATATTGAAGTCGAATTGATCAATGTAAATGTGCCTTTGCCATCATTGTGCTTCCAAATGATAAATATTCATGAAGAGTTGATCTGTTTGAAAGTTAAAATGTAAATTTTATATGTCAAAAATACGTAATATCGAAAAATTTCTTGTACTACGATATTTTGTTGCGTTCATTTCTTTGTAAAAGTTGTATTTATTTGTATATATGAATAAAACCTGGAGTTATACTGAAGGGCAGCGCCCTGCACGCATGCGTGCATTTAAAAAGAAGGAAAAAATATTAGCTGGAAGCTATGTTTTGGATATTAAATTGCTGGCAATGTGAATACGAAGAATAATTTTGAAATTGTAGTTTTTTTGTTTTGCATTGTGATTTCATCTGTTTAAGTTTGTAGATTGTCATTGGTTCGTTGTCCAGGACCCTGTTTCATAAAACTTGTTATCAATAACAACTGCCTTATTTCTATGACAAATTCGATCTCAGCCAATCAGATTCAAGGATTTCGGTAGCTTATAACAATTATTGTAACTTGTTATTGATAACAAGTTTTATGAAACGGGGCCCAGATCACAAATGTGATGGCAACGAGTGAGATGGAAATACCTCAACATACTGACAATAATTCTTCATTAGATTATGGGAATGATTATATCATTTCTTCACTTCCCTTTGATATCTATTTCAGTATATTAATTCATGTTAACACTCCTTTTCCTCTCTTTATCTCTCTATCTCCACTCTTTCTCTGTCTCTCATCCTTCCTTTTTTTTTTCTCTCTCTCTCTCTTCAAAAGTCTTTGCCTCTGACCTCTGATAACCTCAGAGTACTATGTGCCTTTAAAAAGAGAGGTGGAGGAATAGAAAGAGAGGGGGTGGGAGGGAGAGAGAGAGAGGGAGAGGGAAAGAGATATTGGGTAGAGGGAGAGAAAAAGAGATGAAAAGAGAGACAAAAACTTAATAAATCCACAATATATCTCCAAAATGAAATTTCCAACACAACTTTATAAATACAACATATCATATTCCATATTCTATTAATACATATAAGAAGAAAACACTTAATACAGCTATTTATACATGTAGTACAATAATGTTCTCAACATATAGTATTTAGCAGTTCCTCTGCTAAAAGTGGAAGACCTTTTCCCCCAATTTGATCATGCTAAAGGCATTATGATGACCATTTGATATAAGTATTGCATTTTAAAGAATGATTGCACCTTATTTTACAATGAAAAGTCATTTCAAATTCAAGCAATTTATTAACTAACATTAACTTTTAAGGAAGCTGCCTCCTACGGTATCGGGATAATCAATGGTTGATGATTTATGTAATATTCAACTATAGTCACCAAGGAAGACAATATTGGTCAACTGCATTCTCTTAAAGCAAAAATAAAATTGGAGTGATTTTAGAAATAAAATTAAAGTATAATACAGCTTTAGGTTCAAAGGAAAAAAACAAAAACAAACATATATAGCTCTATTTTATATCCAGGTTCTGATATTAATTCTGTTGATATTATGAATGGCTTGATGAAAACAAAATTGATCATCTTAAAGGCAAATATCGAGAAAACATCACAGGGTTGTTCTTTTCAATTGGCTTATAATTATGGAGAAGACTGAATAAATTACGTAGAAACAAGTACATGTTTCTCCTATAAATGAAAATGCTACTATATACAAACACATTTGGTCAGCCGTCTCTACAACCCGATACATATACATGTATGTAAGTGCAAAATACAAAGGATTTTATTAAATCATATGCAATGTTTTGAAAATAACAACAAAAAATAATTCTTTTTGGTGTCATATTTGCATATTATTTGTAAATGAATATAAAAATCCTCGTGCCCATTAAGTCACATTTTGGCATTTCTTTCATAGATATGAGTTTTGAGTTTGATACCATAAGGCTACAAATAGGATGACTATGAGAGATTTGAAATGAAACTCCAAATTTTTTGAAAGGTATTAGGAGTGAACCAAGTAAACCGGCAATGAGAAATATAGGCCTAAGCTTTACTCAAAACTTTCTCTGTGTGTTTGCCACACATATTTTTTAAAAACTTGGTCCTTTTTTGAAACATCAAGTACAATTATGGTATGTTGTAAGAAACCTACCAAAATGTTTTTCTGTTTGTTTCCTTTTTCACAAATAATGCATAAAATTTGCTCAAAGAGAAATTTGCGAAGGAGTCTTTGCTAAGAGCATAAAACTGAAATTCAGAACATTTCTAGTAAAGTATCAATTGCTTCCTTTGAAGAATCATTTTCGAATTTGGTTTTTAACAACATGTATCCATCAGAAATTAATAATTATGGATTGTTTGTTAACATCTATCAGTATCTTGTCATTCCCTTATAAACAAAGCAAGGTCATGCCTTTGTTTGAAGGCTATTGAATACGTTTCATAATTGTAGCATAAGAATATCAAATTACATTTCTTCAAAAAATAAAAAGTACCTTGCATTCAAAACCTAAAAATGTATATAATATTTTGGTAAGTCATAAATCCATATTTGTCATCCAAAACACAAATACACTGTACTAAAAATAAATATAGGCTAATGGTCTATGAATATACAAATTTTAAATTAATAATTTAAAACTTAATAATATATTAAATCATGCAAGTTTTATTACTATTCCTAGTCATCTCATAGGAACAAAAATGTGTAGAGTAGGCACAAATGAATAGGAACAGTTTTTAAATAAATATTAAGACCTACGCATTTGATTTACAGTTCGTAAAGTATTTGTACTCATGTTTACTACTCAAAATAAATCTTATTACATACTTGCTATACTACCCTGTAAGTACTGTGCCTGTTCTAACAATCTGTACACATTTTACATAGGTTGACCATACAGACATAATGTATTGCTTGTATTCCGAAGTTCTGCATTCAATAGAGTTGCTTATTCATACACTGAATGCAATGTACAATTTCTGTAGAGTAAATTACTTTGATATAATTCATTTTTGTCAGTTAAGTCTTTGACCTTATTTTTATTCCAAAACTAGAAACATGAGCACTGATTACAATTCATGTTATTGCTCTTCATATGTGAACAGGACTTCAACAAATAAAGATTTGTTCCTATACACTGATGAGTCCATAATCAGGTGACATCTTGAAAATTCTCCTGAGCAAAGGTTTGATAATCGAATTTTGCGATTTGAAGATGTCTAGTTCTGACTCTCCTTTGGTTCTGGTTTGAGATGTGCTGGGACATAGCGCCAGATCTGTAAAAATCAGCAAGAAAATGGGAAAAGGGACACTAAAATACTGGTTGATATATTCTTTGGTATAGACAAGTCTCTCTTATTCAGCAAATAAATGTCCTGTTAATGTTAAATCCTAAATCTATAAATTAATTTTTGAAATCATGTCAAAATTTCAAAACCCCAAATCTGATAAATTTGTTCTTTCATGCTTATCTACTAGTACAATAATTTGGGCAAGTTTGATGGGAGTCGTTTCAATGGTTCTTCATCAGTAATTGCAGTAGAAATGTAATCGTTACACACACGGTGGTATGTAAGGGAGGGGAACACAAGACCATGGGCAAGACCATGGAAAAACTGGGATGAAATCCAGGAAGAAGATCTGGGACTACCAAACCTTGTTAATGTGGCCTACTTTGAAGTATGCAAACCAGATTATTTCTTTTAGCACTGATCATATTAATTTTATTCAACAGTATATTCTTCCTATGAATTTGCTGAAGTCATATCATAAAACCTTTATTTTTTTCACATCCATTACCCACTTTCTTTATCCCACCATCAATATTCTTTGAATAAGGTGTACCTACGGATTTGTTATGAATGTACTATTTTTTATGTCTTTTAATACCATTGTCTTTTGTGCAGTATGCTTGTGTCATTATTAATGTAAATTGTATTCAATTCAGCCACAAGGCTGCTACTGACAATGTTTCTTTATACCACAATAAATAAATAAAATAAATGTGGATAAGAGATACAGGAGTACTTGGAATAAGGCTTCCAGTAAATTCAATGTCCACTTTCTCAGTGTGAGGAAAAGCAAACGATAAACAGAAATGATGATGATGATGAGTGATTGATGACCATGAAATGAATGTTTATTTCATTTCACTTATCTCTCAACTAGGCACCCCTTCCAACTCACCTTTCCATCCTCCATCCACTTGTCATCAACCTTCTTCCACCTCGTTTCCACCAGGCCTTTCTTCGGGAGGAGGGATGCAGACACCTCCCTGAAGAAGTGGGAGGTGAGGGCCAGCTCATGAAGCGACTGCCGGTCCAGGTGGAGCCCAATCTCCTGCAGGATTCTGTAAGGCAGGAGGCCGATATGCAGGGGCTCGTCAGGTGAAGGGGAGAGGGGAGGAGGGGAGAGGGGAGGAGGGGAGAGGGGAGGAGGGGAGAGGGGAGCAGCTACATCTTCTTCCTCATCTTGCTCCCCTTCTGCTTCCATCCCTCGGTCCCTCAGCTGCCAAGGCACGGTATGGAGAGGATCTTGGGGCCAAGTGTCCTGGGGCTTAGTGGTGGCAGAGGGCTGCGGACCTTCCGATGTACAAAAGATAACGTAAAAATTTCAATCTATATACACCATGTGGAAAAACATGAATGCGACAGCATTTCAAATATGCCTGCACCTGTATTCAATTAAAACTCAATTACCTTTGGCCATGACACTTACTTCCTCTAATCTATGATAAACTGACCCTTTGATCTTTGACCTCTGGAATCCAAAATCTAATCAATCATTCCTTGAAGTTCATTTAGGTATTTCAGGCAATTTTGTTAAAAATCTCTCAGAATATTATCAGGTATTTGCAACAAAATATTGTTCTGAGATTTTCTCACATTCTATGACCCTGTGTTCTTTGGATTCAGACATCATAGTCCCAAATTTCACTTCTAATCTTGATTTTTTTTCAAATGTTTTTTTAAATGATATATACATGTAACTTAAAATTTCTTGCATTCATAGTGAATTTTAAGAAAGAAGGAAAACTTCTCAAAATCTGGGGGAGGGGGTACAAACTGCCCACAGCAGTTAAATTAAGGGAAAATGATATGCATTACTCACCATCTTTCTTCCCTGAATCATCTGTCTCATCCATCTTTCCAGCACCACCATCTTCTTCTCTATCCTCTTTGGCCATTGACCCGACCTCCGCTGACCCCGCCCCTGCCTCTTCTGCAGCTTCTATCAAGGCTCTACGTTGCTCCTTCCATTCCCCTAGCACTGGCTCACACTCATGATCATGGCCGTCACAGAAGTGATTCTCATAGTCGTCTCTCGCCATCGACTATAAACAGATGGAAAGGAGATTGGCAATATGTAACAAAGTCAATTTATTGCTATGTTGCTTGTTTCATCCCCCTAGCACCAGCTCACACTCATGATCACAGCTGTCACGGAAGTGATTCTCAAAGATGTCTCTGGCCATCAACTATGAGAAAATACAAAAATAGGGAGATTGCCAATAATTATGTAAGAAAGTAATTTATTGCCATTGGTTTGATGCCACTCTGTCAAGTAGCTTGTCAAATCCACTTTAGTCTATACCCAGTTTGTCTGCTATTCAACTGGTTTAAATTTCATTTTGTCTACCCCAGTCTATTGGTCTAATTACCATATGCACTCCTAATCACTATGTCTACTGCATATTTGGTCTCATATTCAGGTCCAGCAACAAAGACTTCTGTGGCCTGGCCAGCATTTTTTTTACTGGATTATATGGATATCAAAGTCCATGAAAGTAAGTGAGCATTTTGGCATATGCCAACTGATGATTAGACTATGTTAAATAGATAATGGCCCAAACCAGCATTAGACTAAAGTGGACAAAAAGAGAAGTACAATAAATGATGATAGAATTCATGAAGAAATGAATATTAAAGGTAAATGCGATTGGACAGATTTTGGGGATTAGAACAATTGGCATTGGAAGACATCGCAATTTCTTTGTGAGTTGGCCTGTTCATTTTGTTAATTTTCTAATTTCTATGTGATGGTCTTTATTAACCCTTTGTGAAGCTAGATCTTCTTTGGAATACATCTAGAGAGTATGTCCTTGATGGACTTTTCTCCAAACTATGCAATTGTTCACGCATTTACATTTATTAATAAATTTCATGTATTTAATAAATCAAGTACTAGTATATTTTGACCAGGGTGAGCCCATAAATATAAATCCAAGCTATAAAACATATACCTGCCCACACATGACAACATGGGCGGGGCACTGCTGGAGATGGTGGATGCATAGAGTGCGTCTCATCATCGCCTGGCAACCGAGCTCAGAGTTCAGACACTCCGTCTTGACATTTGGGCACAACTCGCTGTGGTCGTCAGCCTTGCATTGATGAAAGTAGGCACCACATCTGTCAAAAACATCGAAGTTCACATTCATAACCAGTTCTATATTTCTGATTTTGATTCATGAAAACAAACATGCACAAGATTACATTTGCCACTCTTGACCCAGGTGAAGCAAAAGAGTACCTGGTAGGAAGAAATTCATTGAATGCTTGAACACCTTAGTGGCAGCTCAGCTAAAACCTAGGTAATAACAATATTCAGTAATTGTATCCTCATATATAAACACTTTATTATCATTTTCCTTATAGACCACATGTTGAAAGGTTCATATTGCTGGAATGGCATTAACATCCTGGGCAAGACATGCATTTGCCACTCTCAACCCAGGTGAAAAACCCAGTACATCTGTTGACTCACTTGAATGGGCAATAGATATGTACGCATTATATCCCTGGTTGAACATTTCGAGATGCGGTTTAAACGGTGGAAGTGTAAACCAAGTTTTCCTATTTTTACAGTTTGGCAAGACATTAATATATTTGTCACTCTCAACCGGCTTGTACTAAACAGTCGGGTCACGGCGTGGCGCGGCGCGGCTCGCTGGGTAGAAATTTTCGAACATTAAGTTGTATGGTGTCTTCAAAGGGACAAATTGAAAAAGTGTCCATCTCAGTATCATTATTTTTCCCGTTTTTAGGCTAAAAACGGAAAACAAGGGAAGAAAGAAAACAGTAGAAGGACAAAGCAAAGAAAAAAAAAAGTGAACGAGAGAGAGGATATAAGGGTAGAAAAGACCGAAGAGAAGATGAAAGGAAACAAAGAATACAACAAAAGGAAAATTGGAGAGAATAAGTGAGTGGATAAAAACAAAGAATAATATAAAGAAAGATAGAGACATGAATGATAGAAGGATAATATATTAAGAGTAACATAAGGAAATATGTGGAAGAGAAGATGATAATTTGAATAAAATAATAACATAACGAAAAAGATGAAAAGAAAGATGATAGGATAAAAAAAGAATGGCTTGAGGAAAGTAAGTAAAGATGGAAGGCAGAAAATTATTTTTTTTAAAGAATATCATGAAAGATAGAGAGAGAAATGATAGGATGAAAAAGGTATAACATAACGAAAGATAGAGGGAGAAATGATAGAGAAGGATAAAGATTAACGTGGGGGGAGAAAATGATAAAAGTACACAAGGAATATCAAAACGAAAGGAAAGATGGAAAGATAATTCATAGAAGGATGAAAGTAAGGAATAAAAAAGCTAGAGATAGAGAGAGAAATGATAAAAGGATATAAGCATGAGGAAAGGTGGAAGAGAAGATGATAATAATAATGGCCACTTATATGCGCTCATATCCCGGTTATAGCCGAACCGCCAAAGTAGCTATCAACATGGGCGCAAATCCAGGGGGGGCAGGGGGACACGTCCCCCACCTTTTTGAAGATAGGCGAATGTCCCCCCACCCCCCCCCCCCCCCCACCTTTTTCAATAACCTTTTCTTTTTTTTTTCTTTTTTTTTGCTTGTCAGAGAATTTTGGAGGAAAACTAGACCCCAAAAATGTGATAACCTTTTTTTTTTTTTTTTTGTTGTTTTTTTTTTTGGGGGGGGGGTTGTCAGAAAAAAATTTCAGACATTTCGGACAGGTACAAAAGTTAAATCATGTGGTGATTCCCCCCCCCCCCCGAATTTTTCAAAATGGATTTGCGCCACTGGCTATCAAGAATATCAGGTACATATTTACACCTTGGTGGAGAGTGGCAAATGTAGATTAGTGTCTTGTCTTGCCAAAAGACGTTGGTGCCGTGGTGGGATTCAAACCCTGTACCTTGTGCTCTGCACGAAATGAAGATGAAAGCACAAAAAAAAAAAAAAAAAAAAAAAAAAGATAGGATAAAAAGAATAATTATAAAGAGTAACATCAAGAAATAAGGGAAGACGAGATGATAAGAAGATTCAAAGAATCAAAGAATAACATAATGAAAGGAAAGGTGGAAAGAAAAATGTTACAGAAGGATAAAAAGAAAATACCACTACTACACCTATTTTTCTCCTTTTTTTTTCTTTTCTTTTTTTTGCTGCTCAAAAAACAGATACCATACATAGAATTACTGGAAAATGTTCGAAAATTTCTACCCAGCGAGCCGCGCCGCGCCACGCCGCGACCCGACTGTTTAGTACAAGCCCTCTCAACCCAGGTTTAAGTATCCAGTACATTGACTCACTTGAACGGGCAGAATATATGTGCACATGATACTCCTGGTTGAACAGAGACATTGCAGCATTCTGAAATGCCCTCTCTTCTAATGTCTAATGTTTGGCAAGACATTAATATACATTTGCCACTCTTAACCCAGGTTTAGCTTTGTTAATTAACTCACTTGAATGGGCAGTAGATATGTGCACATGATACCCCTGGTTGAACAGAGACATTGCAGCGTTTTGAGATGCAGTTTAGACAGTGAGAGTGTAAACCAAGCTCTTCTAATGTCAGTTCTCTCGGCTCATCTATGGAGAAGGCACATACAAAGAAAACATCAATTAATTAAAGTTTTGCAGGGACTTACTAAACTGTTGAAAATGTGCAAAATCATGAATTGCTCAAATGCTCACCCATAACCGAAGTTCAGACACTTATTATCATATTCAAATTTTCATGAAAGGACTAAAGAGGAATTTACCATTCTTATTTCTACTATTTTTTATTTACTTGTTTCTTTTACAAATCAATGTAAGGGAATGATGTGATGTTTTTTGTTTGTTTTTTATCAAAGTGATCATAACAAACTCGACTCTCTTTTCACTATTACTCAAACACATCTATCAGGCCTTTTGCATGCATGAGTTGTATTTTTTAACACAGTGCATAGTGCACACACTTCCTCTCTCTCTCTCTCTCTCTCTCTCTCTCCTTCTCTCTTTCTACCACTCTCTACTTATCACTGTTCCCTCAACTCTACCCCACTCAAGTTTTTAGTGTAAGTGTCCTTGTTGCTCTAACTTCTAACCTAAACCAGCACATCTAATGGCTCATGATAATTAAGATAAAACAACAACGATATCAGTAGGCCTACCCCCATATGCTTTTATGTTTCAAATTACCAAAAACAATAATTAAACAACCAGAAGAGCAGAACTACACTATCTACACTTTAATTTCCAAATAACAAAAATTAGGTTAGAGCCCTTCTGGTTCTCAGCAACCTGAACCAATTTCACAGACGGTCTAAATATCTGAGGCCCAGCTGTTCTACAGAAATCTTCTTGGAATGTGCATCTGTTAAAAATCTAAACTCCAGAGGGCCCATTATATAGATGTCTTTGCAACACACAAAACATGTTTTTTTTCCTTCATGTGACTTCAGTTCTTTCTTCCTTTGTCTCTTTTTCTTCTCTTGCCCCACTCACACTTATGCAAGGTCATTGGAGATAACCTCTCACTCTGTACCTTCATACCACGAGCAATTGCCTCCCATAGGCAAGTGTGTGATATCTTGCCCATGTGTGCAGGAGAGGAGCAAGATCACAGACCAAAAATAGCCTGAAAATTTCACTTGATCAAGATGATAAAGATCCTATCGAAGGATCTGGCATGAAATTAGATATTCTATCATTCTAAAATGTAGAAGGAAGTATTTTCTCAAAATTTTGCCGATTATATCGGTGTTTTTACCTCTTCAACTTAGAGGTCGTGACGGGCCAAAATTGACACGGCCCCATATAGTGATGGTCCCATGAGTGCTCTTGCCCTATCCATCTATTTATTTCATTGTGCTAGCTTATCAGCATCCTAATATCCATAACAAGCCATATCTTGCTTCTAATGGTTTATATACATCAATATTTTGCTAATTTCAAAGAATCTTTGTAAATGCACCTTTCTTCTTTCTGTGATTCTCTGAGCTCAATTTGAGTCTGGTTTCCTCAATCTTAGGCTTAGTTTGAGCTTAATAACTTTATTATATATTCCTTGAATTTTCTCCTAAATTCCCTTTCTATTTTCTCCTTTCCTTTTCTTATCCAGGCCCAGGGCATAACTTCATTCATACTGGAAATAGGTTTTTATAAGATTACTCACAAACACCTAGGCCCTAGCACACCAATTGACCTTGCCTAGGCTATAGCCTTAGGCTACAGCTATACTGCTATTAGACCAAAATTCTGTCTCTCGTTCGTTAGCCTCTTATTTTGGTAGGGCCGGCTCTTCGTTAGAGACAGAAACAGGCCTATCACTCTGCTGTGCAAACTTACTGACCGCCGATGACCAGTTGGCATGTAGTTGGAAAAATCTGTATATTTTGATTTTTTAAAATATTTTTGTAAATTGAATATATTAGACCTAGGCCCTACTATTTAAGGAATCGGTTCAATTTACCAATTTGACTGAATAATCTGTTTAAAGCTCCCTTTTCAGGTAATTCAGGGTCCAAGGTATTCTCCATTTGAAAATCTTGCAACTGTATTCTAACTGTTATTAGTGTGTGAGTCAATGTGTACTGTATAAGTGGTTATTTTCGCAGTGGTTTTATTTTCGCGATTTTCGCGAGTCGGTCCTCGCGAAAATTTCCACTTCAATATATGGCTATTTATAGTAACAAAAACATCACAAAAATCGCGAAATTAAACCCTCGCGAATTTCCCTACCTAGTCCAAAATCGCGAAAATATCTGTACGCGAAAAAAAAAGCTTATACAGTATTTGGTTTGCACGGCAGATCGAACAGCCCGCTTCTGTCTCTAATAGTAAGACTAAGTGAAGAGCCAACCCTACCAAAATAAGAGGCTAACGAACGAGAGACAGAATTTTCGGTCTATGCTGCTATATGCAGGTATAGACATGATAGACAAGGATTGTATTTCCGAACAGATTGTATTACCGAATGTGTACAGTTAAGTGCCTAAAATGGGTTTTCATACGCGTGGGACTACACGTATGAAAACCACACTATTGAAACAAAGGTTGTGTCTTTTTCCCATAGGTTTCACACGTTCGGAAATACAGTACCTTTTTCAAGGGACCAAAACGCCGCGTCGTTGGGAAGGGGTTCACTCAGAAGGGAATATCATATTAAATCTACGTTGTCTTTTTAAAATTCCATCAACTTCTTTTTCTGTAGGACTTTGACTTGAGCATTCATTATGTAAGTTTGACAGATAGTCTATTCGTTTGATATTTTATTTGCTATCGTTGATTTTCTGAAAAGTGTTCAGAGTCTCAGACACTGGATCCACCACCATACAACGGCGAATCTACAAGTTAACTTATTTTGGATGCAATCAGCAGTCACTGCCAAACGACTCTGCATCTGGCGATGTATGAACACAGCCAGAGGCAGAGCATAGCGCAGCCGGGGTTCTCTCCCGTTCAATCAGCTTCATCAGGCCAGGATCGCACTCGAGTCACATTCACAGACATGTAAACAAAAAAGGGCAAGCCAAGGCCAGTCACAACATTACCTTGTTCTTGGTTTTCCATTCTCAAGAAGTTTCCTGTTGATCTTTAGCTGTTTCCACGTTGATTCTAATTACTAGCTCTTCCAAGTCAGCACAGAAATATCTCAAGAAAAATAGACTGTTGACTAGAATCTAACTTTATGCTGTAAGTTAGATCTCAGACTCGACTACTCAGACCAAAACCCCAAAATATACTGTCCTTGATTTCAGCTTTATAATATTTATATCTAAAGAATTTTTATACAAAGTATAGATTTAACACATTTAGTTAACTTAAAATATTCTTTTAAAAGCAAATTATACCATTATTTTAATACAATTAAATAATAACTATATGCTTTTTAAACAAAATCTTCAAATTTGTAAATATACAAATTCATTACAAAACATAGTTTCCTGAAATGAAAATATTAAAAAGCCCCGCCCATATGTTGTCGGAGGAGAAAAAAAAACTCGCCCAAATCATAGATAAACACCGCCAGTCCATGTTTAGCCTATTTCAATAAAAACGTAATTTAACATGTAGTATTTTTTTTCTATTCGATGATATATGGTATTTATAATTAAATATATGTATTTTTTGAAAAAATTATATATTTTTTTTATTTAATAAGAATATAACATTTCAATCTATTATTGACAAAATAGGCACAAAATTATAACTTTTATTTTCTTTTCCTTTGCTGAAACTAGCATAAACCTCAGTGGGTCAGCTGCGCTGTATATGTAGAGATCGATGTGTGTACCCACGGCCACGTACACGTACGGTACGGTACCCCTATCACAGAACTCCTTGCCCTGGCCTTGGGCATAAGTGTACACGTGGTGGAACACGAACAGTAGGCCTACCGTCCCTAGGCCTAGCCTGGGCCTAGCAGACATGACACAATTGACAGCCTGAACAAATTACAAATTTCATCATGTTGTCTTGTCGATGTAAGATCAATACTAATGCTGCCAACATGTTTTTAGAAGTACTCGTCAGGACGTTCCTCTTGATTGCCTTCCTGTAAGTCTTTTTTTTTTATTAATTAGACCCTAGGCTATTGTCAAATGATTGTCAAATAAATTGTGACTTTGACATAGTTTGATGCTCTTTTGTCTTGACAAGACCACTCACACTTTTTTATGCGAGGTTATTGGAGATAACAATGTGACAAGACTTGAGTTTGACTTTGACTGAGTTTGAGTTCCAAACTAATTAACATTGTCCAGAACAGAAGAACTTAGCCTAGACCTATAGTATAGTTAGTCAAGGATTGTATTACCGAACGTGTAAAGTTAAGCGCCTAAAATGGGTTTTCATACGCGTGGGATTACGCGTATGAAAACCACACTATTGAAACAAAAGTTGTGTCTTTTTCCCATAGGTTTCACACAGGTTTCACACGTTCGGAAATACAGTACCTTTTTCAAGGGACCAAAACGCCGCGTCGTTGGGAAGGGGTTCACTCGGAAGGGAATATCGTATTAAATCTACGTTGTCTTTTTAAAATTTCATCAACTTCCTTTTCTGTAGGACTTTGAGCATTTATTATGTAATTTTGACAGATATTCGTTTGATATTTTATTTGCTATCGTTGATTTTCTGAAAAGTGTTTGGACACTGGATCAACCACCATATATGAAGAAGTTCACTTTTCTTCTAATTTGATGACTCTGACTCTTTCATTCTGTGTGTTCTGATTTCTGAACTAGATCTATAATAATATATTTCCTTGGTGTTTCTTTCAGTAAAGATATAACTTATAACTAGAGGTCTAAGTTCTAACGGACATGACTGACTGTAAAAGTAAAGATTCCTTTCATCTCCAATAACCTCGCATACATGTAAGTGTGAGTGCTTTCATCTTAACTTCTGACAATTTTTGTACACAACTTTTTGTAAGTTTTAACATGAATGAACTTAAAGTAAAGTTAAGTGGCAAAAGTGATGCACGTGTGACATATTACATTTCCACTGGGATTTATTAACATGATTCACTGAATCTGAATTCAATAATTTAAGAAGGGAAATGAAAAATGAAAGTTTAACAGTTAGCCGGTTAGAGACATTGATTTTGATAGGGTGGGTATGTTTGGCCAGTTTTTCAAAATCAGTGACGAGACACAATATTATAAACACAGATAAATTTATGAATGAGTGCACATGTAGAAAGATAGATTTGTAAGATTTGTCTTAATCTGCAGCATGATCTGTTTTCATTAGCCGTAATCTGCCCAACAAATTACTTGATGGTGCTCCACATCACAGGTGTTGAGGCAGTGTAGCTAGCCCTTTTTAGCTTAGGTCCTTGTCTCAGAAGTTTTTATTGAATGTACATGGAGCTAAGACAGCTTCATGAAACAAATAGCAGACAATAGGAGACCTGGTGCCAACTTGGTCAAGAATGGTTTTTGAGAAGTTGGTCCATTCTTACCAATTGATGATAAAGTCTGTTTATAACTAACCAATAGCAATTTTTAAAAAAATGATCACTATAATATTTGTCATCACCAAAAGCAATCCAGCATCTATTTTTTTCTTGCCTAAGAATGAAATGATACAGAATATGATTAACTTTTCTTTTCACTTTTTTTTTTGATGGACCAGAATCACAGAGGACCTGGACCCATTTCAAAGAGTGATACAACCAGAAGAGATGTGGCTTTACAAGAACCCTCATTCTGTGCATAGTACTGTAACAACTAGGATGCTATTTGTAAGTCTGTGTTAACAAGTGTAACATCTTCTTTATTTTTCTGTTTTATGGGGTCAAAGGTTGAAGATGAATTTTTAGTGTCAGCAATTGAAATGAAGATAATCTGGTTGTCTTTATTTTTTATTTTTTATTTTTATTTTTATTTATTTATTTTATTATTGTTATTATTTTTTTTTTTTTTTTTTTTTTTTTTTTTGGGGGGGGGGCTCAATTTTGATGATGAAGTACAACTGTGAATACGTTCTGAATTCATTTAAGACAATAGCTTTCTACTAACTGGTAACTTACCAGGGTAAGGTTTAAATCTTTTGAAGACATCTGACATATGAATGTACACAAAATCAATTAGAATTTATAAGTTGACTAGACAAAGTAATTATAAATGTACATTTCTAAGAAAACTGCTATGGAATTGAAATTGAACTTTCAACAGACATTTACATGTGTACTAGTATGTTAAAAGTCTATTTTTTTCAAGGCATCTTATTCATGTGCTATGCAATTTTTATAGAATACTAGAAAACTAAAGGCAAAGTGATAGTTACATAATTATAACCCAAATTTTCATTATATCAATTGCATTGAAATTTAAAAACGATTGTTTTTATTACACATTTTACTTGACAAAAGCCTTCTGTGAGGTTGAAAATGAAAGATAATGAACTAAAATGGAATCTTTCTCCTACCACAGACCTCTGCTATCCTGGTTCCACTTAGTGTCATAACCATCTTTAGTCTTGTGAGGAAAGATAGACTTGATTTTCTACATGCTGTTTTAGGTAAATTTCATAATTGTTTTTACTTATGGGTGAAATTTGTGAATAAACTTTTTGGTATGATTTGTTATTTGGGCAAGTTCAAGGTATTTTGTCCCATATGTTACCAGCATTGCAAAAGTTAATAGTATACCTGGGCCCCATTTCATAAAACTTGTTATCAATAACAACTGCCTCATTTCTATGACAAATTCACTCTCAGCTGATCAGATTCAAGGATTCAGTAGCTTATAACAATGATTGTAAATTGTAATTGATAACAAGTTTTATGAAATGGGGCCCTGATGATTAATAGCTGTTCTAAAGCTTGGTTCAGACCAAATAACAAGGAAAATAACACTTGCACTTTTAATCTTTGTTAACCCTTTCAGGACAGGAATTATTTAATGGCTAAATTGATCACATTTTGTTCTTCAAATTGGCAACAATAATATTTTTCTCTTAGTGCTACATGGTTCTAATAAGGTGTAATGTCTTTGAAAACAATATACATGGTTACGACTTTGTGGAAAAGTTTTAAAACTTGCCAATTTGATAAAAAACAATGATTTTGAATCACTCAAGGTGTTGCCAATTTAAAGATTTTAAAGGTTATTCTCATTTTTAAAATTCCTGGCATCAAATGCAATAGGGTCATGCAACAAAAATGGACGCAGGATGTGTAGAAATTTTTGCTCTTTCTACTCATGCATCTGGTATATTTTTTAGAGCTCTGAATCAAAAGTTATTGAGCCAAACCACAAAATGTGGTCAATTGTCTCGAAAGGGTTAATATATCGCTATTCTTGGTAGTGTATGGCATAGCAAATGATCCTTATGACCAAACACCTTTGTCTTGCCTGTTTTCATATTCATATTAAAATACCTGTAAAGGATTACATTACAATTACATATCACCCAACATTTATAAAGATCGATTTGGGAAACTTGTGAAGAGTGGATTATATTTAATGTAAGACAATTGGAAGTTGATTGTGGTGTAATAATGAGGAGGGCAAATGTTATCATGTGACTGAACTGTCTGTATTCTGGAAGGCTTTTTTCGCTTACCATTCGACCAAGTGTACAAATGTAAAAAATGAGATGTAGTGATCAATGCAAGTTATTTCTGGGTCATTCTACAGGGTTGGGGCAGTTTTTGTGACATACCAGAAGTGAGGAACTATGTGTCCTATCAACCATAACAGTGTTTGCTAAGATTGAGTTCAGCATATAAAGCATAGCCACTTTATGTTGAAAAGTACTCTGACTAGCTTCATGGTGAATCAATATGGCAGACCAAAATTGTATGTAATGTTATATAAATGTGATGTTCATGTAACAGTGGTAAAAAAAGAAAGAAATGCATTATAAGCAAAGCTTTGAAAGAGTACCAACTGAAACAGGAATGATTCTGGCTAGGCACTGCTATACATATTCATTGCATAAAAATCTTCAACAGATGATTTCATCTTCCATGTGTAGAAGAAGAAATACCAGCATTATATGGTCATCGTCATAATTTTTGCCCCAACCTCATGCATCAACCTATCTGTTTCATCCTGCATCCTTCACTTTCCAAATTCAAAAAGAAAGGCATGCTTCGATACTTTGCCCAAAGATATTAGATGTAACATTGAAATGTGGCATTTTTATACTACTTTGGTACTGAAAGGGTTAAGGATGAAGATTTTTAATGTGTACACATATATGAAGTCAAACAAAGAATAAGAGTAAGACCCCAAGAGTTTGATAGAAGTTGGATGATAGCTGACAGTATAATAATAGTGACTCTCATTTATTACTGAAAAAATATGATAGATAAATCTCCCTCAGTTCCTTTGCTCTTGCGATCTGCTGTCTACTTTCAAAACTCAGCTAAGTACATACCTATTCAAAATTGCATACCACTAGTCAAGTGTGCTACTTCAGTCTTTCCCTAATGAAACATGGACCGCATATTCAGTATTTTTTCAGTCTCGCCAGCGCCTGGGCCAATAGATATTGCTGCTCTACAAACTCCCAGATTGGATTGGATTAGATTGGATATTTCAAGGGATCTGTGCATTGCTCAAAACATTCCATCTAAGCATTTTGGTTATTTTGCAAATATCAAGAAGGCAGATCTATGCATTCATTTCTTTGCTTGCATTACATTGAAGAAAATGTTTTCATGTTCATGTATTCCATGCAGCTTGCTCACTTGCAGAACTTTTGGATGGAGTGCTCACAAATAGCATCAAGTTAATTATTGCGAGGTAAGGAACGGCAAGTGGGAGAGGGCTTTGAAAGGGCAGTCCAATCTTTATAATAATTTGATTTGTGTGAAAGCAGAAAAATCATGAGTAGCAGATTGGTGAAAGTTTGAACAAAATCGGACAAAGAATAAGAAAGTTGTGATTTTTTTGAAAGTCTAAATCACTATACATATAGGAATTTCAAATTGGCCAAATCGTTATGGTCACTGTGATGTAGCAGCGGTCAACTTTCCCATTCGCTCCAACACACAAAATGACTGAAATGTCAATTTTTCCAAATGTATAACTTTGTAGGATCTTTTTCTTTGTGGAGGACCTTTCAGAATGTGCTATCTACGATATATTTTGAGTACTGCCCTGAGGGAAAAGGAACTCAGGATAAAACCAGAACTTAATGATATCTTGGTGTAAGACAAATGGGAGAGTTGACAGTGAATACTTCACAATCGATTCACCAAATTGCCAATGTGAGGTTAGCATAGAAGCAGTGATCTCATTTTTCAAACATTCATAACTTTCTTATTCTTTGTCCAATTTTTTTCAAACTTTCACCATCCTGTTTCTCTTATTTTGTTCTGCTTTTACACAAATCAGCTTTTTACAAAGGTTGGATTGCCCTTTGATAATAAGTTTACTTTGTTAGGTGGTTATAAGCAGGGCAGTAATCATTACTGTCATCAGTGGTGCATGATGGCTCAGTAATTGGCAGGTTCCAGATTCAAGACTTTGTTATACTCTAGTTCCCTTTTAATAAGGCCATAATCATCAAATACCAAGTCCCTAGGATGGGAGTTAAGCCGTAGCTCCCCTGGTTGCTTATTGACGTGTACAAAAGCACATCCTTCTTACTTAGCAGTCGGGTATTAAACAGAAAAGATATCACATTTTGTGAAAACAAATTATTTCTGTCAAAATTTCATTTGCCCTTTTCTATTGCACATTTCATGCTACTTGAGTGAAGAAAAAAACATAAGACATATTCTTTTATTTTCCATTGTAAAAGTGAGATTTCCTGGAAGTTATGTAATTGCATTTAATTTCATCTTTTGGAAATATCTAAAGCCAAAGAGCTTTCTACTCCTGTGTATTTCTTTTTCACTGCATGCTGCCAAATTAAATGAACCTGTAAGGGTTGAATTCCAGGTAAACTTCAGTCCTTGTTAATTTATGATTGACAAATGCCCACTTTTTCTTTGTCTTGTTCATATTACAGGCCAAGGCCAGACTTCTTTTCTCGCTGTTTTCCAGACGGTGTGATGACAGCAGACCTCAAATGTACAGGAGATTTAGACACCATCAACGAAGGAAGAAAGAGCTTTCCCAGTGGACATTCCTCATGTAAGTGGAATTTTAGGACAAAAGCCCCCTCCCTGTAGCTACATCACTTGCAAAGAAGAAACAGAATGAATGTGTCTGACTGTAGGCCGTCCATTAAGGGGATTCGGTAACTTTGTGGAGGCTTGATTTAATAAATTGTTGAATTTCGATATCTGTCTTTTATAATGTTCAGAAGGATAAATAAACAGCCAGGCATAGAAAGGTTTTCAAATGTATAATGCTATTATTAAGATACCTATGACTGAATACTCCCATTTACGAAAGCGTATGGCCATACGCTTTAGTCTAACACTGAGTCTATGGGGGGAAATGAGTCTGGCATTTCCGGTCACTTGCATATGTTTACTTTTGTGAAGCACATGCTGATTTTGAAGTGCTTTTTTTTCCTGGGCTTCATTTTTAAACCATATTACATACACTGATAGCATGTAAGGTCAGGCAGCTCAGATTTTATCAAGCCTCTACAAAGTTACCAAATCACTTTAAGACCAAACTTTAACAGGATGAATGTGTCTGACCATGGGGCATGGACCATCCATTAAGACCAAATTTTAACAGAATGAATGTGTCTGAACGTGGGGTATGGACCATCCATTAAGACCACATTTTAACAGAATGAATGTGTCTGACCGTGGGGTATGCACCATCCATTAAGACCAAATTTTAACAGAATGAATGTGTCTGACCGTGGGGTATGGACCATCCATTAAGACCAAATTTTAACAGAATGAATGTGTCTGACCGTGGGGCATGGACCATCCATTAAGACCAAATTTTAACAGAATGAATGTGTCTGACCATGGTCCATCCATTAAAACCAAACTTTGCCCAGCCCCTAGCTTGTTGTATTAATCAGAATGTTACTCAAACTGCTTGTATGGCTTGCTTTCTAACAGAGGTAAAAATATAAACATTATCATATTCATTTCTCTTTTCTTTTCCATAATTTTTTTTTCATACAATGTTATTTAGACATTTATATGACTACTACCCAATCAGTATTCTGATATACAAAATCTTTGGGGTTTTTTTTGCCACCTTGCAAGTAATTTTGAGCTTTAATGATGATTTTTGTTGTGTTTCCCTTTTTTTTGTGCTCTTGCAGTTTCATTTTGTGCCTTTGGCTTTACAGCCTTCTATCTTGCTGGAAAACTGCACACATTTGAGAGTCGAGGTCGAGGGGTCGGCTGGAGGATTCTTGTGACATTAGCACCCCTTTATGTCGCCCTCATCGTTGCATTATCAAGAACCACTGACTACAGGCATCACTACGAAGGTAAGATGATGCACAGATTATACCTTACCTTTTTAAAGAAAAATACTATGGCTTTCTTGCAGGTTGAATGTTATCACTGGCAGTGGGGGGGGGGGGGGGGGGGGGGAGAGCATGTCTGGCCCCAAGCGAAAAATCAGCCTCTACCTAGTTCAGTCATGCCCCCCCCCCCCCCCCCCCCCCCCACACACACACACACTGAGGTTTTGGGGGTTTGGGGTTTGCTTTTCAGAGGTACATGTATACATGTATTATATGAGAATAAACAGGGATTTCTTTCCTTTTTAAAGAATTGAAGAAATCAACTTCTCCTCTTCAAATTGGCAACATTACTACATATTTCTTTCACTGTTATGTCTGAAAAAAACATTGGGCATCTTAACCTTGAAAAGGCCGGGTTATTTTGGTGCTCTCTCAGCCATGGAGTGACGAAACTTTCTGCAACTTGGCACTCAGATAGAGTATCTTATAAAGAATAACCCTGCAAAGTTTCATATCTATATCTCAAACAGTCTTTTAATTATCGCTATTTGATTATTTACATTGTCGCAAATTGACAAAAAATTGGTCAAAATTTTATAAATTTGGTATCAAAAGATGCGTAAGACTGTAGGTGATAAAGTCATGAAAGCTCACAGCGCAACAAAAAAAATTATCCTCGAACATATCGCGGTGAATGTCCCCCCCCCCCCCCCTGGCTCTTTTAGGGTTAAATGAAACTTTATCAACATTGCAGCAAGAAATTGCCAATTTGCAAAGGGAAATAGTAATTTTACATGACTTTATATGTACATATTGCCAATTCAAAAATTGTACTACAGGTGGATTTTGTTATATTAATTGATTTGAATGATTGTTATGTTTTCTCTCACAGATGTTATAGCAGGGTCTCTTCTAGGTCTTGCCATTGCTTATGCCATCTATCGCCAGTACTTTCCAGCTCTCACTCACGCGACTTGTGACAAATCTTATGCAAGGCTTTATGCACTCAGAGACGCAATGTCATTACAGGAATACAACACGCACAGTGCAATAGGTGGAGAGATGGATAGCGTTAAAACAGTCTGATGTCTAGAATGCGGCATGCGCCCATTTATCCCACAGTATTACAGAAGATGTTGATGCCGTTGAATGGCGTTGATATTTATATTTAACAGACGTGTAACAATCAGCGATTATTTATGTGTGAAACCACTCGACATCTCCATGTGACAGAAAATATACCCATCCAAAATGGAACTTTGTGCCTATGGAATTGGAGGAACATACTGTTCAAGCGGTGGACCTGGTGGTATGGTGATGACAGTTAAAGTTATCAATCCATATTGGAACATTGTGCCTAAGGTATTAAAGGAACATACTGTTCAAACTGTTGACCTGGTTGTATGGCGATGGTAATGTTGATGATGATAATGCTGAATATTCATAATACAGACATTTTATGTTCTACAACTAAAAGTAAATAGTCAACAGTCGAGGCACCAGTTTTTATACAAAACACGCCCAAGTCGTAGCTATATTTAAAGTTCCCTGCTCGTTTCTCATAGCACTGTAATAGCAGTTACAATTTCTGAGCTGTTTAAGCTCATGATTAACAACATATCAAAGTACTTGGGTACAAGTCAGTTATGAGCTTTTCTTGGGCTATCCACTGTAGTGACATTGTGTTGATGGTTTGGAAAAAACAGGCCTCAATAGACTGATTCACTTTTTAAATCACCGTAACTCCTGTAACACCTTCTATCACTGGGGGATCCCAAATTCATCTCAAAGTATAATTTGAGGATTGTTACCACATCGAGTTAAGTTCAACATACCTGGAGCTCTAACTTACATGTATGGCAGACATTGGAAGTTAACCCCAGCATAGTACATGTATCAGAATTGTTGTTTACACAGGGTATCAGTATTTATCAGTACTAATACTGTTCTCCCTGAGGGACCTGCAATTATATTATTACTTCAGCTATCACAGAGCTACCATGATAAGGTGCTCAACCATTCAAGGAATTTCTACCTATGGGGTCATTGGGGTACCCAATTACTTCACCTGGGTGGAGAGTGACAATTGTAGTTTAATGTCTTGCCAAAGGATTAGTGCCATGGCAGGGATTGGAACCCAGTACCATGAGCTGCATAGTCCCGATACTAAGTGTTTGATATAATTTGAGTGCCAAGCTACATATTTTTAGGAAGAATGAGAAACAAATTAGTTAAATGGGCAACTTTAATGTGGAATAGTGAATGTGACAATTTGCTGAAGTATTTATTGATATTTTAATTGATGTACAAAAATTAAAACTTGTTAAGGAGTCTTGTATTAAAATGTTTCATGTGAAATTTCTATTGGCAAAAGTTTTGGACATCCCGACACACCTGTAATATTTGTTACACATCAACTTTTGGAGACTTGCATTGTGAAAAAAAAAAGTTTTCTTTCTTTCTTTAGCTGTTTCTTAAAGAAATAAATTGTCTGCTTTGTGTAGGGCATGGCATTCTATACTGAAGTTCTATATCATACCAGTAGCTAAATAGATTAAATCATTTAATGTATTCAAATTTTAAGCATACGTTTTCTGCAAAGAATACTTTTGGCAACCAATCGCTTCCGTGTGGCTTACCCAACCTAGCAGTGGCTGATGTAGAAAACTTGCATTCTGAGGTTTGTAATACAGTTAGACTTGATGGGTGCAATACCGGTTGTTTATGACCTTACTCTTGCGTCCATCAATTGAAATACATTTTTCATCTAAGCAGCATGATTGCATCTCACAAAACCGTTATACATGTAATGTATAAGTTTAAAGGGTACCAATCACCAAAAGATATTTTGCTCTATATGTTAGAGGATCCATATCGTTATACTATATTTAGAATATGGGTTTCAAATATTAATTCTATAAAGAGATACTGCAATGTTAATTAGACGCTCTATAGGCATAAAAGCGACTCATGAGTAGACTACTCGACGCACCTGTACGCGCTCGCCAAGATAAGGGCTCACGCGGAACCAAACTCAGAGTTCGGTTAGCATTTTCATGCTATCCTTTATTTCATTCATACTCTTTAACGGTTGACCTATAGAATGCCAGATGAAGTTCTTTGAGGTTAATTTTGTACTTTCTAACTGTACACAAATTATTTCTTCAGGTGACTGGTACACAAATTATTAAGTATGCCAACATCCCATTGAATCATGTTATAAAATTAACACAACTTAATGGGATATCAGCAAACTTGTACTAATGAGTGTGTTGGTTAATATACCAGGGTAGCATGAGATGTTTATTCATGCATTTACAGAACTTATTTTGTGCAAATTTTTATTTTGCAGGTAATTTTCTTTGAAATAAAGAAATGATAACCACAAGAAAATAAACAATATATGTGAAACTTCTTTTAAATAACTGGGTCATTTTTATTATTTTGCAATGTATTCGATTGTTCAGTATTTGTTATCAATCATGTTTCTCATTTATGAAAACAAATACTTCACTTAATTAAGGTGATTTACCTACAAACAATACTCATGATATTCATCCTGAACACTTTTACTGATATATTCATTACTTAAGAAGCTAGATTTAAACAATGATTTCACTTTTTTGACATGCACTAAATAGTGTACATACAAGTCATGTATGTAAGTGATGAAATAAATTTTGAAAGAAATCAATTTCATTATTATTCACTTCTGATTTATAATATTGAAGAGACCGATATAAAAATATTGTACTGCTATTAAATACATGTATGCATATCTTATTTCAAAAAATATTTTTTACAATAAACATGCAATATTTTTTTTCATGCTTTTACAGTTTGGCTGAAGTTCTAATCAAATCGTAGCTTCATTTGTTGTGTAAAATAGATTTTGAAGTGCATCAGGAAATAACGATTCACATTAAGTGAACATCAATTGGTCATGAAGGCTGGATTGCATACAAACATATTGCGAAAGTGACATCAGTACAACATGTACAAACATTAACCTGTACTTACTTGTGGCAACTAAATTATAATTCAGCCAAAATATACATATGACAGAGCCATGTCACATTAGTTTAGCTACATCAGACTACACACCACTTTAACACAGTCCTATGTTTCACAAAACATGTTCAGAAGAATACTTCTACATGATTGTTAACCCTTTCAGGATAGGAATTATTCAAGAGCTAAATTGATCACATTTTGTTCTTAAAATTGGCAACAATATTTTTCTTTTAGTGCTGCATGGTTCTACCATCATTTGCAAAAGTTCAAGACCACCTCGGGATTTGTGGGTATTTCAATAATTTGGAATACTTTCTTTTGTCTCATTGAATGATTACACAACATGTTTACTACAGTGATCAGTAGCACAAGAGTAATGGTATAAGCCCATAGTTCAAGTATGATACATAGGTTATGCCATGAAATTAATTGTATGTCTGAAAAATAAGTTTAATTTTTTTTCTTTCTTTCTTTGAGTTATTTGCATTTTGGAATAGTGGTCTTAAACATTTGCAAATGATGGTAATAAGGTGCAATGTCTTTGAAAACAATATACATGTGCATGGTTGAGAATTTTGTCGAAGAGTTGAAAAAAAATTGCCATTTTCATTTTAAAACATCAATGATTTTGAACCCCTCAATGTGTTGCCAACGTAAGGACTTTAAAGCTTATTCTCTTTTTTTGAATTCCTAGCATCAAACGCAATATGGTCATGCAACAAAAATGGACACAGTGTGTGCAGAAAATTTTGCTCTTTCTACTCATGCATCTGATATATTTTCAGGACTCTGGATAAAAAGTTATTGAGCCAAACCACAAAATGTGGTCTATTGTCTTGAATGGGTTAAACATATTTCTATTCATTCTTGTATTTTGCACAATCTTTTTGTTTTAATTGGCCCATGTGAATATGAATATTCAATCTACTACATGTAAAATGTGCAATTCTCCATTTATTTCTCAAATTACAAGAACAAGCCATAATATGTGGTGCACTTGAATCAGGAACAGGGTAGAAAACTTTGCAAAGGGAAGCATGCGTTTTCACAAATATGCATTCCTGCTGATTTGAATTGCAGTAAACATGGAGTTCCTCTCGAGTTTGCTGGAGAACCTATGAGGTAGACAAAATTCTAAAATCAGAATGGAGTAAGACCAGTTTAGTTCTGGCTAGGTGAAAGTTTCACGGTTAAGTTTTGCCTGTGACTATGACTACACTCCTATATGGAAAGAATCGTTCCCTTACATGCAAGCTGCATTAACAAGGATTACTGTGACAGGCTCTTCATTTGTTATCTATTACCTGAACTCTAACATATCGAAAGTATTAAAACAGCAGTTGGTTTTAATCCCTATACATATGTATGTATCATTTTTTAATGTTTGTGCTTTCCATCAACATTTGCAATCGGTATGTACATTTTCCGTGTCCAAGTAATACATGTACATTGCATATTTATATCTCTCAGTCTTTGGAGATTTAAAGTCAATAATTTTTTTTTTCACTCTTCAGCCTATATGATAGAAAGGATCCTCTCAAAAATCAATATGCTGAACACAAAGCCTAAATTTTATGACATGACTGTACTTTAAAATGTCAGATAAGCATAAACGTGCTACTATTATCATAATCCATCAAAGTAACATTGCATGCAACTTAAAATGTTCCGATAATAAAGTCGACAGTGCTGTAGACGTATTTCTTTCGATTCTATGAAGTGTATGGTAGCTAATTTAGGGTAATAGGTACCTTAGGTCAGAATTATACAAATACACAAACAAAAATGACTTGATTTCAAACACACATGTACATCTTTGGCCATCTCTTACATTACCACTCTACATGTTCAACATGTTACTGTTATGTCATATCCTCCTAATTCTGTCCGGTAATATCCATGAAACATTTTTCCAACAGATTAAATCTTTAGAACACACATCTTCTGGAATTCTCAAAGTCAGTATTACCCAAGCTACAGCTCTAACTCTGCACTTGTCATGCAGCTATCTAAAGAAAAAGTAACTATATTGTATCATACAATAGTACCTTAAATTTGAAAACGATGATGCTTACACCAAAACAGGATTAGTACTAATCTATTTTATGATTTTTTTTTCAATTCAAAACAAACTTATCACCTACCCATAACAAAGAAATAATAGTGACATTTATACATGTATACATGTAATATTGACTGACCTTGAGCGGGATACAACGTATATTCCCTGAACTAGATCCATACCTGAGACAAAGACAAGGGTAATATGGATCTAGTGAGGGCGATACATAATAGTAATTATAATAATAAACCGTTCTTGTATAGCGCATATCACATTATGATATAACGTCCCTATGCGCTTCCAAATGGTTTGGATATTATTACCCTGGCTTTAGCTCCGGTTGCCGTAATCATTGCACAGTGCATTTCAAGGAATGAATCCTGCCAGGTACCCATTTAACACCTAGGTGGAGAGTGGCAAACATGGATTAATGTCTTGCCAAAGGACGCTAGTGCCGGGCTGAGATTCGAACCCTCAACCCTTGGATTGAGAGTCAAGTGAATGAACCACTATACCACGACATCTCCATTTATGTCGTATCTCCTGAAAGTAGGAGCCATAGGGCTAGAGCAAGTCTACTTATAACTTACGTCTTCTTACTGATAGCCTTTGTGACCTCACATATCCAGTCCAAAATAATGCGCAATAAATGCAACAAATGCGTTGCATAATAATGTGCGTGTATATCATTTGCTTGTGCTCTGCCCAGCTGTACTAATTCAGCTGGGAATGACTAGCTAATCTTCAGTTCCCTGATGTTAGACCAGGGAATATTCCCCGGTTTTATAACGCGTAAAGTCCATAGGCTTTTATGAATAGCCTAATAAAGGAATATTACCCTCTTTGCTTGGTTTGCACCAAAGACGAGGGGAATACAACTTTGTAAAACCACAACTCATATGTCTGATACGGATAATAATATATTATATTCATCATGCAATTCTAAACGAAAGAATCAAAGAGTATGTCCATGATTGATCTACTTACTAAATATACAAAACAGATAAATAATACACAAAAATCAGAACTGTTAACCTTACTAGTGGAAGACATTTTTATCACATACTCAAAATTGAAAAGGTAGAGAAAATATTAGCAATATTTGCACGTCAAAAGAGTACTCAACAAAATCTTTCAAAATATACATGACAGAAGCAGTGTTTCACACACAGCGTACTGAGAATTAGTACTTGTAAAAGATGAAAAATAAACTTCAGTGTAAAATGTGCTCTTTCCATTGCACAAGCATGATTTTACAGATAAAATTAAACTTGTTTGTCCTCAATAAATATAAACAATACTACTTTGTGCAATTTCAAGAACAGCTTTGAGTTGTTGAAAAGGCAAAGGCCCAAAGGCAGTTTAATTTAAACCACTTCTAAAGTAAGTGTGGTATTGCCTGGCCATTGGATATGAGGACACATGCACACTACACTTAGGGAGGTTTAAACCTTGGTTTTAAATAATCTTCCATTATGAATTCAGGCCAAATGGTTTCATAGAAAATATGTGAGAAGTCATTATCCCATACTGCTTGATCAAGAAAATAGAAGGACACTGAAAAATCAAGATTAAATGATGTAAATCAGATACAACACTTCAAAAATATTTCTAGAATATCACTGTTTAGGAAAGATTACAAAATGGTATGACTCTGGGCGTATTCTGAACAGGTGTTTCAACGGTCACCAGTCTGGAGGATATCAAAAGGGGGTTACTCTGGAAGCAGCGTAGATGAGTGTGACTCATCAAGGAAAGATCACTCGTTCTTAGAAGTGATTGGACAGCGGTGTTTGACTCTGGAAATGGGGTACATGGGCAAGGCACGTTTAGGGGAGATCATTGGGTCTTTGCAGGGACGACTCTTGTCAGTATGTACAAGGGAAAAACCATGAGGACAGCTCCCCAGATGTAGCAGACACCAGCTCCAGCTCCCCAATACACTGCAAAGACAGAACAGAACATAAAGATGATTACAACTGATGCATAGCCACAATATGGAAGAGATGGTCAAATTTTATTGTACATGTACTGCATCTTTCTTTTTAAAGATGAAAATCATAATAGATCTATGAAGGTTTCAAATGTAATCTTGAGTCCTAGTATTATCATTCTTTTTTTTCCAGAAACTGCTTTTATTATATTCTAAATATTTCATTATATTTCAAATAAACATCCTGATTAATAATTGGGTGAATGAACCACAAATGGTTTACTCTTTATGTAGAAGGTACTTTACTATTCTAGGATTTCAAAATTACCCTCTATTGTGTGGAAAATGAGAACTGGAAGATTTTCCCCCCTTACCTAACATGAAAACGGAAAATGCAGATTTGCAACTTAAAAAAACTGTATACAGGAATTCAAGAGAATATGTAACTTTATTCCAAATCACAGATTTGATACTAAAAAAAAAACAACAACCAACAGTAATATTGGATTTTGGAACTGTTATAGTAAAAAGAGACCCTTTCTTTTCAAAGACTGCAGTCCTCGGACAAATGCTGAGTACAAAAGAGGCTCCATAGAACAGACACAAACCTGCAGAAGCTGCTGCTGGTCCAAAGGCCCGGGAAAGCGCCCCCAGTGACCGGAAGATGCCCATGATGGTACCTTTCTGGTCCTCAGGACCTACATCAAAACAAATGTTCATGCTCCTGTTAGTTACTTGTTACTGACATTACTTACTGGATTTTTTAATCTATGCTTGTACTTGTACTGAAAAGTGATAAGGTTAAAAACCAAATAATATTGAATGGCCTTGAGTGGGATACAAGGGTATATCCCACGAGCTATGAGCATACTTCATGAGTCGGAACAAGGAGTGAAATATTTTCAAAGCAAGTGCAATATACCCTTGTGTCCCACAAAAGTAAAGCCATTCAATATCATTTTTAATTATATGAAACCTAGTTCCTCAATTTTCACCATTGCATGTCCTCATGTCCTCATGATTTCAACATAAAACACAGGTAGAAAAACATTATTCTGTCCTTACCCAAGCATCTTGCAAGGGCCGTACACCACTACATCCATTGTCTTAACCTTTGTGTATATAAACGCATATTCACTTTTTTCTGCGCATGCGCACCCCAAACTATGAGATATGGAAATGTATTAGATAGCTTCCTTGAAAGGTTGTTTCTGATTGGTCAGATTCACTCTTCTTGCAACTGTGTAATTTGTTATATGGCCACGACCGTGGTATATAACAACAATTTTTGCACGCTTATTTGTGTACAAAATCCCATAAGGCTAAAGCTGCACACAAGTAAATTACATCAGCGCGCATGTAATGCGACACATTTATTGCGCATTATTTTGGACTGGCTGTGTGACGTCACAATGAATTTATGAATTTGCACTTTATGAGTTGTAGTGGAGGTTGGAATGTAAATAGTTTGGTGAGCTCCCACAAGCAGTTTCCCATCTAATATAACTCATAGTACATGCTCATTGTCATCAAATATACCGTAAAATGTGCATCCATAGATATAGAATTTCTCTTGTGCATTATATCTCACCTCGGCCTACGGCCTAGGTGACATATAATGCACTTGAGAAAATTCTAAAGCTACAGATGCACATATTATGGTATATTCAACTCCAGAACATGCACTATATGTATAATATTGCATGGTCATCCGGGCACTTTTACACAAACCATGAGATATTGTTTTAAAATATCATCCCACTACTCACCATACATAGTTACAATGGTTGTCATACAAGGCACTACAGTTCCAGATGCTATAAAGAGAAGGGGGACAAAAGGAAAAACTATGATTCAATTGTGTAGAAATCCATTCTAAATATTGTAAAATACATTATTGGAAGTTTCAAGCAAAATTCATATTATATTATCATGACAGAAATTAAAGCTACTTTTCAGCAATACATTTTCTTTTTAGTAAAATGGAAATTGGAGACATGACAATCTGTGCCACTCTAATTTTTAAAAGGAATATTTCATTCAGTATTTGTATTTTTAGTTGTCTTGGTGTCTTAACCACTCTGAACTGATTTTTTCCCTACCATATTGAACTGAAAGAATATTAACAGTACATCATACTGAACTGAAAGAATATTAACAGCACATATCGCCTGTTGGAAGCCAGAAGGGCATTAACTCTGTACAAAGGATGGGACTTAACGCCCTTCTGGCTCCAAACAGACGATATCATACATGCATCAGACTGATAGCTACCACACATACCTATTGAGAACAAGGTCAGTCCCAGGTAATATAGGAAAGACCCCGAAGCAAAGGCAATGCTGACAAAGGCTGGTATTAAGATTAACATTCCCTGCCATGAGAAAGAGAAAAACAATTTGATAATCATCATAGTTTATCCTAATACTGTATACACAACAAATTTTCGCCAACCTGACTTTTTTCGCCAATCGGACTAGCCGGACTATTTCACAAGTGGTTGAATTCGCAGCTGAGAAATTCTCAGATCTCCAAATGGCAATCATGAGGTACTTTCGCAAAGCTAAGTGGTGAATTTCTGACCGGGAGACAACAAATTCAACCGACTACTTATGTTGGCATTATTTACACTTGTTACACACGTGACACATTTGTGACCCACTCACGATTCGCGGAATTCGCAAAAATAAGACCGCAACAAAATATATGGCATATACAGTGCAGTACACGACTACTGTGGCCTCATTCACACGTAATACATTAAACTTTCCACACAAAAAATACTGGGTAAGCAACAAATAAAGACTTTGGCTTACCATATGTAAAATGAATGACAAGTAAGGGTCAGAAAACACAACTTTGTGTAACAAAGGCCCTATAATACCTAAAATACAGAAATGTGAATAAATTGCACTATGCTTACGCCACTTTATTTTTCCCTTTATTGAGGTGGTTACCAGGTAATGAACAAGGTTTATATTGTGATTAAAGTAACTAGTGTGTCTACAGCTTTGAATAGTATCCAAGTGACTTGGTAATGAAGTATTACTGCTTTACCAACGGGCACTCACACATCGACTCGGTTCTGAACCCAAGACTTTCCTATTTTGGTATTGCTGCTCTACCACAAAGACTAATCAAGTTTGAGATACATGTATCTTGTCATCTTTTAAATTCTCATGTAAAAAAAACAACAGCATTGTTTTTCAACATAATATGAGAGTGATTGCTCTCAAAGTGCTCTCATATCTTAAAATATAATAAAAGTATTTTATTACTTGGGCCACATCATTTTTGGTCAGACATTTCTCTAATTTGTACATGGGTATGTACATGGCTTTTCAAATTTGTGACATTCAAGAGTAATTTTACTACTACAATTTGAAACACAATTATTCTGACTTACTGAGTACAGAAAATCTTCCATTCACATCAAGTACTTAAAGCTCTTAATGAGAGAGACAGAGCTTTTGAAATAACTTATCACAATATTTTACTCACAATTAGCGCAACTCTCTTTTCTTGTCCTGGTTTTATTCTGCGAACGCAGCCACCTAGAAAGAAAAAGACAAAGCACCAGACCAACTTTTTATATCGATATGACCTCATAATATAGAACTATTAAATTTAATCACTGAAAGTTTATGACGTACATTAATCTATAACTGTTGTGAGCAAATTTGTGGAGGTTTGTTTGGTTGTTGTTGTCGTTGTTGTTGTTTGTTTATTCTTTCTTTTTTTCTTTTTTTAGAATGGGAGCAAATATAATCTGGGTTCACGTTTTGTTTACCATTTAGGTCTTGTATTTTCTTACCTTGCATTGCAGCCATTATAAGTCCCATGAAGACAAACATTTTACCCTGTTGCATACTGTGAATAGAAACACAGAGAAAACAGTTAACAAGCTAATAACAATGTGTATGGTATCCAAACAATTTGCCCTGTTGCATACTGTGAATAAAAACACAGAGAAAACAGTAAACAGTCTAATAACAATGTGTATGGTATCCAAACAATAAACAATTTGCCCTGTTGTATACTGTGAATAAAACACAGAGAAAACAGTAAACAAACTAATAACAATGGGTAATTTCATGCTTGGTGTTGGTGTTTGGGGTTAGTGTTTATTTTGCCGCAAAATCATGATCTAACACCGACTATGAAATGAGAAAAAAAATCAGTCAGTGTTGGGTGTTGACCTCTGATTTTCTGACGTAGTTCCGGTTGCCGGTGTTTAATTTTTGTCAAATGTTGTCTGCTGAACCGAGCTAGGCAGTCGGTGTTTAATTTCAGGTACAAAATTCTGTTCACTAACACTATACCCCTAGGGATTAAGAAATTTTCATTTCACATTCAGTGCTGGTGTTGGTGTTGCTACTTGAATGCTAGTTATGGAAATTTTGGTGATTAGCCGTGAGAAATAAAGTCAGTAGGCATCACTCGAAGTGTAATTTTACAGGTGTTATGAGGTAGTATGTTCATATAGGTCTGAAATTAAATCTAGGCCAACATTTAGTCTAACAATCAATCTAAAGCACACAAAACAGAACTACTGTTGCTTTTTAAAGGGGCACAAAGGAGTGGACAAAAAATCCTAAACTTTTTTTACAGATAGATTTGACAAATATGATGTTAGATATTCCGTAGTAAAAGATGCAGAGAATCCACATTATTGCGCCTTTTCCACTGGATACAAAGGGCATTTTTTAACATGAATGAATGACAAACAGAAGCATAGTTAAGCAAACTAACTAACATACTGTGTGTTGATATAAGAAACAGAAAACCACTGATATTCTGTTCTGTCGCACCAATTTTTTTTCTGTTCTCTTTTTAGGGGATTTACCAAGTCATGTGGTAACAAGGCTTAAAATGGAGAGAAGAGAGATGTACCTTGTGTATTGGAATCGTATATGAACCAGGAATGTCAGCGTAAACTCCAGTCCAGAAAACAGGAAGAGATAGATGAAATAGCTCAACCCAAGCTGTTGTAGAACCTGCAGCTCTATAGAGAGAAAAGAAGAAATATCATACAATGATACAGAAATACAGATATTAGTCAGTACTACTGGTAATCTATTGCATTATTCATGTTACAAGCCACTTATCATTCATTACAGGGGTGGATGAAGGATTTTCCATAAGAGGGGCACAATATTTTACACACAAAAGTGCATCATCTCCATTCCTTAGGAGTATTCCTACCATACTGCAGTAGTGCAGTACTGTTCACATGCATGTACATGTAATTAGGGAAAAGGCAATCACATTGGCTTTTAGCACACCTCACAGGTACCCATTCTCTCCTGGGTAAATGCTGCAATGTACATAAAAGTCTTGCCAAAGGACAACATTGCCGTGGCTGGAACCCGAGCAGCAAACCTGGGGAGCGTTTCATCAAGTGTTTTGTCAGCGATTTTTACTGACAAATTTGCTCTCACCCAATCAGATGCAAGGATTTCAGTAGCTTATAACAGTTGTCGGTAAATATCACTGACAAAACACTTGATGAAACGCTCCCCTGGTGACCCACAGTCCAGTGAAGAATCCATGAGACCACGACATCTCTACAGACCACAACACGTCATGTCATAGAACTCTTTCATTCATATCTGGAGGGCTGGGTAATTGTAGTGCTGGTATCGGCATGGAAAATCTATGTCGCCATGTCGCAATAAAATTAACGCCGATGTCGACATGTGTCGACATCTGGACATGAGTCAAACAAGTCTAAACTCGGGTCGCTCCCGTAGTGACCATACACTATTAAACCAGAGTTACCCGACACAAATTCACAAGAGCTTTACATGGAATACATGCACTATGTCCTCACGGGCTCACACTCGCAGTCATACTCACTTACAGTTCTCAAAGACGCACACTGTCAACTATTTGCCCCAAAATTTGTTTTGTATGATCCAATTTATCAAGCATTAATGAAAGTCATGCGGTGCGAGTCAGCTAGTGTCGCATATCTAGGCATACATGTACGTAATGTATATACCGGTCGTCGCAGCTAGATACGCAGCGATCGTTTCGCGCGCGCACGCTGCTAATGCGTATGTGAAACAAATCACGTACGTGCGCACGACGCCACGGCGAGGTACATGTAAAAAGACCCATTTTATGTCGCCATCGGAGCATGCGTGTCGACATGTCGGCAAAGTCCAAAACCAGTACTTTTGTCGCCATAGTGGCGACATCAGGCGTGTCAATGCCAGCACTAGGTAATTGAGAATCAACGGCCTTCCCGGAGTCACTAGGATACTTTATTTGTCTCAAACTTTAGGATTCCCTATTGCTGCTAATAAATTTTTCTTTCTATTGAACCATACTCAGGATTATGGGATAGCACACACAAAAATACTCCTCACTGCAACAAAATATGTAATTTGACGTTTCCTACTGTAAATACTTCATTACATAATACATGTATTCAAACATCTTTCATAATAAACATTCACAATGTCTATGTCAACATCCAAAACATGGGGAAGCTTTGACTGGGGTCTGGTAAACACTCACCTTTTATATTTGTGTTTTTGACAGCTGAAAATCTAAATAGACTGAAAGGGTTGATAAGGTTCTGTCTCTCTTGAAAGCTGTTCCCCATAGAGGGGGCCTAAAAACGTAATGAGAAATGGATACAGGAAAATAATTAAATATTGCAAAATTGAAGCAGAGAAAGGCTTTCCTTTCCTGTTTAACTGCACCGATAAAATCTAATGTCAAAATGGGAACATCAAAACAAAAAAAGTGTGGAAATGGAAACTTCTGTTTTGCTTTTCTAAATTCCCACTGATCACATCACTTCACAGCTATAATTATTTGATTAGATTAATGGATTCCTACATTACATCAAGCCTGCATGCAGTGTAAGCCTCGACTCCACTCCCTGGAGAGTAACCATAACATATGGTCACCATTACCATATGGTATTCAATCACAATGGCTTTGATATCCTAGCAATTCCCCATTTTATTCCTGCTAAGTACGAGATGGTAATGTAATACAGTATCTTGCCAAAGGATATAGCTTTCGCTTGAATATAGCTACATGTATAGCTAGGATTTTAGCCTGGAACTTTTGGCCAAGAGGCGAATGACAATGTACCAAATAGCATGACATCTTTATATCACATGACAGGACTGCAAATTCTATTGAAATAGAGAGTAATGGGTACATACATTTACATGTAAATATGTTGATGTTGCAACCCCCCCAAAAAATCTAACATCTGAGGCATCATTTTCTACTATTTTCAATTATTTATTAAGTTCTTAGATTCTTAGATTCTGCAAGTTAAAATCCCTGATGTAAAGCCTGATGTCAAAATGGTCATTTCTATCTAATTTTAATGTTGGCACTTGGCAGTGCTTTTTACTGAAATTCGTTGAGGTGTCATATTAGGCGATATTGCTCAGAATATGTGAATAGAAGCAAGCACAGAAAAAGTGCCAATAACATTTATCTACCCTTCTTTCCGGTTGGAGCGTTTCCTTGAGGAAGGCGAAGACAAAGAGAAGATCGGCTACTGATAGCGTCAGTGCGAGAAGAGCTGGTGTGATTGCCCATGATCCCTCGGCAAAGAGCCCTCCCTTGGCAAAGTAGGCTCCAATCATGGGACCAACAATAAACCCCACAGAGAATGCAAGGCCAATCAGTGCCTGCGTCAGAAGCAAATGGTCAAATAAGTTTAAAGCTCATGTACAGTATTGGTAGCAAAAAAGGAAATTGGAAAGAAACATGTTTAATATATAGTCTCATGTTGTTCTCCTTGTATCAAAAGATGTCTGTAAGAGATTTTGGTATTCCATCAATGATTTCCGGTGAATTTCAGTGTAAATATCTGTAAGGAATGCTCGATCACTGCCATTATGCTAGGACCCTTCCACCCCGACGGCTCCCCGCACAACAATCTTGGGGCTTCGCACAGAGACAGCATGTGTATCACTGTGTGTAACTACTCATTGGTTTTACACGGGTGTGTACAGTGTATAAGTACATGCTGCCTTTGTTGGGATTTTACGTGCCTGTTCTGGCACATAACTTAGTTTTTGCCTCTTATTTTTTTAATATTAAACTTTAGGAGGCGAAATCTTCACAGTGTCTTAGTATTGCTAGTATGTTGCTATTTATCAACAAAAATTGAAGAAATCTGACGAACAGTTTTTGAGGGCTTACCAAAACTCTACATGACCTTTAAACCTTCATATAAAGACACTTGAGAAAGTGGAAAATTCTTAATAAGCACAGGGTGCTGAAAAGGAGAATTTATTCAGACCAATTTTTATTTTTTAAATAAATGTCAAGACCAAGATATTGCTGCATTCATCACTACCATTACAAATCAATTATCAATCAATTCACATTTCATTAGAATTTTCTGAGAACATTTTTTTACATTCCATGCTGACACATGTACACGGCATATATCTGCATACTTTTTTAATGTAATAGTTCAGTCACTACACACTGATTTTTAAAGCTTAATCAAAATACACTATCAACGAATCACAGGTGAATCCTTAGATATCTGTATGCCAAACAAATCAACAGGTACTTGGAAAGGCTTCATGGTACTCTATATGAATCAAGAAACCATCGGAAAATCAGCTGACTGAATGAACTGAAACAATTTTTTTTTTTTTGGGGGGGGGGAGGGGAATGTCATTTCATTTGAAAATCATGCCATCCTGTAAAGCTTGTATGGAGCGAAGTGTATCACTATCTACTATTGTCTTCATAATATACATGTACATGTACCATTCAGTTCTGTAACAAACAGCTTTGTAATCAACAGATCAAGACTAGAGGTAATTAAATGTACTTATCAGATTTAAAAATGGATTGTCTTCCTTTTAGATTGCCATGCTAATCTTATTGGTTCATTGGATAATCAGTGCACTCAATCTACACTTACATGTACAGTGACCATCATTTAATAGGACTGGTATACAGTCAATATCAGTCAATAGTATTTCCAAATTCTAAATCTGAGTTAACTTTTCCTAGAGAAACAATCTTTCAAAGACTTATTTCCTAAATAGTTGTCAAAACTGACCAACAAAGATGTATGCAATGTCAATTCAATCTTTAAAATGAGAAGAAAAAAATATATGGACAGGATGCTCTGGTTGTTTCGAGATTTTTAAGTGCTCAATAAAATTAAAGAACATACAAAAAATATATCATAAAATGGAGAGTAACAATTACTGCAATTTCACATTTCATGCTTTTGTAAACTTTACACCTGATTTGTTCTGGCTTCATCCTTTAGTTTTAAAATCCACAACCCAACAATTCCAAACTTTGGGCAATGCCTTTTCCCTCTCCATTTCTTCTGACAAGTCAATAACTGCAAGAAACAGGTACAATAGAACAAAATGACTGCTTCTTACCATCCCTTTTCCTCTGGTCTTCGTGGTGGAGACATCAGTTATGATGGTAGTACTTAGACTGACGTTACCCTTACTGATCCCACCCACAATCCTCGCTAAGACAAAGATGCCAAAGTTGTACGACATCGCCCATAGCACGTAGGATAGAGAAATGCCCACCTGTAAGTGATTATTAATTTAAAATTAGTACCAAAATATATTTGATAAAGACTGATAAATAAAATGTAAACTGAAGATAATAATGTATCATGTTAGTCATTTCCCTAATTGTTAGATTCTTACAAAATCTGTGCATTCATCGCCTAATCCCCATTTTAAAAATATCATGAAAGAATAGGATACACTTTCAACACTTTTCAACACCTTCTCAAAATGGCTGAATGTCTTTTTACAACTCTTTGCAACTACAAAATGAAGAGTAAATATAAATTTGTATGTCAATAAAAACTTTACAGCTAACAAAACTGGAATGCATTTAGTTGACACAATGCTACAATGAACGGTTCCGTGTTTTGAAATATCAAATTTGATTTTAAATATCTAAATATTGAAATACTGAAATGGACTTGGTACACCTTTCAATGGTTGTATATTTTACCGAACAAGATAAATTTTTGACATGTGAAAAATGAAGGGTATTGAAAAATAAGCAAAATAAGAGATATTATTCAGTTGACACAATGCTACAATTGATGAACAGCTTCATGTGTACATTGAAATATCAAATCAATCAAATTAAACATCCAAATATTGAAATACTGAAAAGGACTTGGTACACCTTTCAGTGCTTATGTATTTTACCTAACAAGATACATTTTTGACATGTGAAAAATGAAGGGTAGTGTAAAATAAGCAGAATAAAAGATATTATGTAGAATTTGTTGAATTGCTTTTTTTTTAATGTACTACAATGTATGTCACTGCTTAAATGATTTCAATTTAGCTATTTATATTGAGGAAAAGGACAACTACATGTAATGTACACTGTGTGTAAAAATCCCAACAAAATACTTTTTAAGAAATTAATCAATAAATGACTACATTTTAAATTTTGTTTCAAGTGATGCCTAAGCAAAACTTACATTCTGTATACATGTAGTAAAGGATTAGATCAAATTCTAAATCATATATTCAGATTGAGCAAAATGTTCACTAATTGCACAATTAATCACAATACAATCACGATCATTTAATTTATATTTTCCCTCATATTCAAGGCTACAATACTTTAGTTTGCATGTTTAATTCTCACAGACAGACTGGTGCGTAGTATAGTAATATTGCAGCCATCTACATGTATTGTGAAAAATGGGTGTTATGCTTTTCGACCACTAAATCAGAGCGATTGTGACCTTTATTCCTTCACACAATGCTTCACACAGATGAATAATAGATGAAAAAGAATCAATAGCCACGGTGCCAAACAATACAACAATGGTACATTTCTGGCATAAGGAAATCTTCCTGAATATAGACTGCAGTGTCCAATCTGCAAAAATCTCTACACGATGCAAACAGTAGTTTGCATGGAATTTCAAACAATGAAAACTTAAAAATGGGGATCACATGTTTGCTCTGCACTATATAAACTTCCTCAAAGAGATAGAGCTGGGGCTTGGGTTGCAATTGGATTTTGAGTTAGGGTTACCGGTAGGTATAGTGTCGATTCCAAGGAAGAAGATAGGACTTTGGTGGGTGTTGGAAATTGACAGCAAAGCAATTGTCTCTGGAGCATGATGTAAATTTATAAATACATTCTTTATTATGGTGCCAAAAAACCCCAAGCATTAATCAGATAATTTCAGGGGACCTACATTACAGGTACGTGGACATTCATGTTTAAGTCCTTTCCACAGTATATACATGATTATTTCATTACATAAGGGCACTACTGCAGTACAACTCGTACATGTCTCCAACCATACATTTTTGTATACTGTATTACTACCATATGTATCAAACACCATCACTTTCACCAGTAACCAGAGCCACACTACTTCCTACACAATTTCAAAGTGCATAGAGACACTATAAAATATAAAATTATGTGTTATACAGGCATTACTCTCAATGTTCGCATGTCTTGTAGTTTGACTTCAATATGAACTTGACACTAACTGACTTTTGCAGTTACGTGTGATAAACCCGAAGGGAGATGCGAAGCATTATATAGGTGGTGAGACTGAACAGATATCCATTCGTGTAATGATGATGATTTCAAGGTTATTTATACCATAGTATGAACAGAACTGGAAATGAACAGTAACCTTTCCCTTGTAAACTTCAAATTTTCCTATACAATATTTAGGGACCCTTTTTTCCACTGATTAATGCCAAATCATTGTACATGTTATAAGAAATTCAACTATTTTCACGACCATCTCAAAATCAAATAGTAATTTTTTAATTTTTTTACTATTTAAATAGTAATTTCAACTAGAATGCAGAAATAAACAAGACTTGTACTAGACACTCACTCACCATCGTAACAAGCATGACTGACCGCCTCCCATACACATCAGATGCAGCTCCGATCACAGGACTTGTCACAAATTGCAATAGTGAGAAGAGGGACCCAAGTACTCCTGCCAAATAATTTTTTTTTTTTTAAAGCTGAGCGCAATGATCATTACAAAGCAATATCGAGATCGAAACATGGTTATTTGACATGTGCTCCAGCGACAATAGACTTGTTCACAAATATATTCAAATTTTATTCATACTTTTAAAACAAAGGTTGTTCTTGACAACCTGAAAGCTTGTCAGAGGCTTGTCAGACATAGCAACAAGTAATGTATGCAAACTGGATTCCAAGTATTGTAGTTCACTCATTAATAACAGGTTAATGGAATAGCTCGTTACTAGGTCCCCAGGAAAGAAACATCCATAAATTTGAATAACTTTGTGAACAGGTCTATTGCTGTGAGTTAATTTCGTACACTAACCAAATGCTTAAATTCAACCCTGAAGCAAGCAATCACTATGAGCATGATGGAAAAATAGAGTGGACAAAATAAACATCTCCTCATTCTATCCTTCACAACAGACCGGTTCTGTAATGTATTCAAATTTATGCGCATTTCTTCTCTGAGCACCTATTGACAAGCTGTTCCATTATCCTGCTTTTTATAAATGAGCCTAAATGTTTCAGTTTGCATACATTACTTGTTGCTATGTCCAGCAAGCCTCGGGCAAGCTTTCAGGTTGTCAAGAAAAACCTTTGTCTGTAAGGTATGCATAAAATTTGAATACATTATCGAAGCGGTCTATTGCTCTGGTAGACAAAAGAACATCCCTTCACTGAGCTATTATGTAAAATAAGTAGAACAGGTGAATATGCATGTGATGCCTGTTCTACCTATTTTTACAGAATAGCAGTGAAGGGATGTTCTGTTGACTACCAAAACCATTGTAAAGGGTAGAATGAGGGCTTGTATATTTTGTCCACTCTCTTTGTCCATCATGTTCATAGTGAATAATAAATATATATCTATCCCAAACCTTCAAACTAACTTAAAACCCAGTTGCAAACCCTTACCCCAACCCCATATCTTTGATGAAATAAAGCCAGGAGCAACTGTTAATTGGAGTATGTATGTTGGAGCAAATAGCATGAACATTATCATAATTCTTTGAGCTCAATAGTACATTCTGGTATCTGTATCATGCATGGGCCCCATGTCTGACCTTCAAAATATTGATGTTAAAATTAGGAGGCCCTGCTTCAACCCATCAAATGAGATGTTTCCTAATGTATCTATGTAGCACATTTACTTCAGAATTTCAAAATGCTACCACTTACAAGATATGAGAAAGGGGAAATTTTTTTCCCCCTGTGCACAACAGGTATTTTTGTTGTTGTTGTTGTTTACAATAATGAGAAAATAAGCACTGAAATCTTCAAACTGGAAACACACTATCAAATACAAAATCATCAAGGTGGCAAAAAATCATGTTTTACATATGCGTGATAGTTTTTAGAATGAATAAACAAGGCAAATAAAATTTTCAGCTTTGCTACAAATTTGAAGAAGAAAAGTAAATCTCTTTTGTTTTTGAAAAAGAAACACACTCACACACATATTAATATGCCAAACATCATCTATTTAACCTATGATAAAAGAGCAATGTAGATAAAATGCCCTTGCTCAAGGGCTTAAGTGCCGTACTGGGGACCAAACCCATGATCTTTGCATTTTCAGTTAAATATTTTTAACCACTTGACTACGACACCTCTAATATATTGCTTAACCCATATACTACGGGAACCGGGTGGCTCCTGTATTAAGCCTATGAGAGTTTAAGAATTCAGTAGTCAACGGGTTAAATGGGTAAATAATTGGTCTTGTAGTTGAAAACACACATTGAAGTACAATTTACTAATAAAGCACGGAAGGAACGTGTGCAAAGACAGGATGCAAACCTTACCTCCAAAAAGAACTGAATTGTATTTCTTGGTGTCAGGAATTCGAAGAACATCCCGAAACTGATCTACGCTGTGTTGCAATGATGCGTACAACCCACTCTGTATAGAGAAAACATATCAAACTGTTTAATGAAAGATTTCACTACCGGTACCTAATAAATATTTGAAAATATCCGATCCATCAATTCCATCCATAATTCACTCAAAATTATAAATATTTTGAATAAAAAATAAAAAAATTAAAATTCAGCAGTTTCTGAACAATAACTGAACAGTGGCTGAGATTATTATTATAAATTTATAACAATTACTATTAATAGTACTACACATGTTGTTGTTTTGGTGTGGTTTTTTTTTAGTTAAAAGACATAAAACAAATAAGTTTTCATCAACAAAATATTCTCTACCAAGGACAGGGCTAAGGAGTTTGGTAATTTGGTTGATACATACACCAATGCGACATGAATTTTAAGTTCATAGAGATTTCTTTACCAGCTTTGATCATTCTCTATCGCTTACTAGAAACAGAAATGGTGAGAAAGTAATTTTGTCTTTATATTATTTCAATATATCTAATAATTTAATATTTCATTTTTACTTACGAGTTAGGAGAAATTATTTTTGTAAATTCCCATACAAATGAAAGGAATTTGAACAACTTTAATAACATTGCAACATATGAGAAAACTTCACAACATCCACAGTCTACTTTTCATTTCATTGGGGGGAAAAAAAATTACATTCAAAAAGGCTTTTTGATATTACAAAAGTATGTGATAACCTTAAATTATGACACAAAGCATTGCAGATTTCAACCCAAGGACAAAGCAAAATTTTGAAGCATCACGCAATCGTATCCTGCTTCCTTGTACTTTCAGCTTATCATGTACCATAATGAGGTAGCAATCACAATCAGTGTTCAACAATAAGTACTAAAACAATCAAGTCATATCCTGTTTGATACACATGTAGATGTGTACATGTAACGACCTGGCTTTTGTACAATTTGCAGATAATTACCAAAAGAAACATTATACATTTTGTATTATAGCAAACAAAATGTACAGTAGTAGTGTCTTTTTTCTGAAGGTTCATAATTCCGAAGGTTCGTTTCTCCGAAGGTTCGTTACTCAAACAAGTTCGTAATTCTGAAAATGAAATAGGGTTCAAAATTCCGAAAATGAAAAAGGGTTCGTATTTCCGAAGGTTTGTAATTCCGAAGAGTTATGTAGGGCTCTATTGCATTTTCGGAATTATGAACCCTTTTTCATTTTCGGAAATACGAACCTTATTTCATTTTCGGAATAACAAACCTTTTGTCGTAATGCATCAAATGTTCGGAATTATTAACCCTATTTCATTTTCGGAATTATGAACCCCCTGCTATGGGAAATTTGTGTTTCGGAATTATGAACCTTCAGAAAAACGAGTACCCCCCCCCCCCCCCCCGACCAACCCCCAGCTAACTAAATCTGATATTTATGCATTAGAAACAAACTTACCTTAGTACAAACTTATACATGTACATGTATGCATGCCCCCCCCCCCAAAAAAAAAGTGTGAGTATTTTTTTTGCTTTTGTTTTATTTTTTTATATTGTTTGTCAGCAATTCCAGAGATGAGCAGTACCCTCCCCCCCCCCCCCTACTTCCCAGGGTCAAAGATCTGGAATTGCCTCTGCACATGTACCTGGTCATTTTGCCCGTAATAATCAAGCAAGGACGGGAAGAGCGGTAGGATCATGGTGAAAGCCAAGAGATCCAGAACCAATGAGATGAAGATGATGAGGACCATGCCATGAGTACCCTGGTTCTTGGTCTCTGTCCGTTCCTCTTGCTGGTCGCCGACTTCAGCCGGTTCGGGATATGATGTTCTCCTGGTGGACACCATACTTCTGAAATTTTTATTGATCTTTTGTTCTTGCAAGTGAAACTGACTTGTGTGCCTGGATGAATAAAGAGAGTGTGAGAGAAAGAAAGAGAGAGAGAGAGAGAGAGAGAGAGGGAAAAAAACATGTCATCAGTTATGCCCAATTCTTAAAATTATTGTAGATCTACTAGATCTATCTGTACACATAATTTTCTGGCCTGTCATGTCACTGCTTACTATTGGAAACACAAAACCAGCTACACATTCATCTCTTCTTTCCTGACCTGTGTGGCTGTGACCATGAAACTAGACCACCAATTAGTACCAATGCCAGAAAATCTCAAACACCCTTCTTTTAATCCTAAAGTGACTGATGTTGTTACAAAATGTTGTGACTGACTGTTGTTACAAAATGCTACTAAATTTTGTTAGAACAAGCTGCGCATCCTGCCATCAAATCCAGCACTGCAGCAGTGTGAACTTGTTGAAGTTGAAGTGAACAGTTAAAGGAAACCAAAACCCAAGGAGAGAATCAATGTTATTGGAAAGTGAGAATTCAGAGAAGCACTTTACAAAAAGTTTCATTAAAATTGGTTAAAAAATGAGAGAGTTATGGAAGTTTGAAAAGTCTCGTTTTAATAATAATAATAATAATATTGGATATTTATATAGCGCTCATATCCACCATGAATGGTGCTCAAGGCGCTCCAATATTACCCCGGCTCTAGCTAGGCTACTTTCTATGGGGATCCTCAAATTGGCAAAATTGCTTCAAAATGGCTGATTTTGTGAACAACTCTCCATTTGTTTTGTACACAGATTTTCAGATTTTCCCCATTATCTTTCAAAGTGCAGTTAATCTCCTTCTGAGCTCAACATATATAATGGGAAAATGTATTTTACACCACATATGTCGAGTTCAGGAGGAGACAAGGAGCACCCTGAGAGATAATGGGGAAAATCTGAAAATCTGTGTACAAAACAAATGGAGAGTTGTTCACAAAATCAGCCATTTTGAAGCAATTTTGCCAATTTGAGGATCCCCATAGAAAGTAAAACGAGACTTTTCAAACTTCCATAACTCTCTCATTTTTTAACCAATTTTAATGAAACTTTTTGTAAAGTGCTTCTCTGAATTTTCACTTTCCAATAACATTGATTCTCTCCTTGGGTTTTGGTTTCCTTTAAGTTAGAGTAGAAATCATTACGGGTACGTTGAAACTAAGTTTCACCTAACTCACGCTCTTTTACCTCACCATGAAGTAAATTATTTACTCCGGAGGGGTGACTAGGTATTGAAGCTAGGTCTAGCTGGTAAAATTATCATTCATTTTTCAAACTTAATGATAAAAAAGACAAATCTTACCACCTTCCAAAGCAAGTCGTCTCTACTATCGGAGCATTGTCGGTGGTATGGTGGCCGTGATAGGAAAATCGGACGGGGAAAAAATACTGCCGACCCTTGTCGTTATGAGGCGCCGTTTGTGAAGTTATATTTTTTAAAGAAACTGTATATCATTTGTATATGTTTTTCCACTTAATTGATAAAGGGAGAGGGAGAGGAAGAGAGAGAGGCTGAAAAAATTGTGGATCTGTAAATAAACTATTGTTGTAACTAAGCATGATATTTGTTGGGATTTTTTTTACTAATGTATTCGTAATGCTCTTGTTTAATGTGTCTGAGCAATTTATCTGTTGATTTAAGCTTATCACACTTTTTCTAAATAATAACATTGTATATTTGAAAACCTTTCTATGCCTGGCTATTTATTCATCCTTCTGAACATCATTATACAAGACAGATATAAAAATTCAATTTATTAAATCAAGCCTCCTAAAGTTACCGATTCCCTTTTAAGGGATACAGTGTCAAGCAAAGATATTGGATATTGTGACCATTGTGACGATTTATAAATCGTGATAAGTGAATCCTCCCCCCCCCCCCCCCCCACATAAATAAATATTGTGAAATCATTTATACTTGAAAGCAAAATAGATAAATATAAATAATGGATATTGTTAAATCATCATTTATAAATAATTAAAAACATGAAAATTATTAATCATAAATACCTGTACTCATTCTATGACATTTTCATATGAATAATTATTTGACAAGGTAAATTATTGAATCATATACAAAAAAATTGTCTAAATGATAAATTTACAAACGGCGGCTCATACCACGGAACCCCCAAAAGTAATCTTCTATATTGGGCACAAGAGGGCAGCAAAATACATAAAAACGGTACAATCAACTGTTACCTCAGCCCAGTCACGGCAAACAACTTTCAAGCTCCAAAATTCAACTTTTTCAATACCGGGGTGCAGAAACTTTACATCAAATTCAAGAGTAGACCCAAGGCAACGTGTTGGTAAGTGATGTTCCAATTTTACCTTGATATCTATTATGTTTTGGTTAGGACTATTACAGCAGGCTGCACATTCAGCAGGCTACGTAATCTCAAGTAGAACCGAATGGTTCCGAAACACGAGTGTCCCACATAGGCAAGGGCCTATGACTATGAGTGGACATGATTTTGACTTTGGATTTTGCTGGAAATATCAGAAGTTCTTCCTAACGGCTATTAAGGTAGGAGTGAGATTTTAAAGCGCTGAATTTGAAAGGAAGTATTTGAAATATTTATCTTACTTCCCCCTCCCCCCATACCTTAATATGGTGGTGGATCCAGTGTCCGAACACTTTTCAGAAAATCAACGATAGCAAATAAAATATCAAACGAATATCTGTCAAACTTACATAATGAATGCTCAAAGTCCTACAGAAAAAGAACTTGATTAATTTTAAAAAGACAACGTATATTTAATGCGATATTCCCTTCCGAGTGAACCCCTTCCCAACGACGCGGCGTTTTGGTCCCTTGAAAAAGGTATGGTGGTGGATCCAGTGTCCGAACACTTTTCAAGTAGAATTTCATTGATTTTGAATATTGATTTAATTTTTATTATTGCATAGGTGAAGCTTAGATTGAACAAGGTTATCAAAATTCAACGCTTGGAAACATTTGAAGTAATGATTATTATCAATTATAAAATGATATAACACAGCCCCGCTATAGCACCTATAGAGCTCTTTGAACGCTGCTGAGATATGTGACGTCATACCGGGGAGCAATCCTTCCTAAGCAGACGATGCCCCATAACAGCTTATACATTTTCAGTGCCTGTTTTATCATCTCATCTTCACTTATTTCTCTTACTTCACTAGCGTCAGTATAAATGCTTATTTGTTGCCTCACTCTAAATTTCCTGCATGGTATTATTTTGATGAAAAATGCAGCGTTAAAAAAATAAAGGAATCAATTGCTTGTAAACAAAAAAAGATGCCACTGTATTTTCAGCTGCATGCACCGCGGCATGTCGGCGTTTCAAGAGGGAACGAATACCATCCATGCTATAATTCAGCGGGCTTTACAATTCGAAGGTGTGATTTCTTTGATTGATCATTGACCCTTATCATGACTTTTTACAAACAAAAGATTTTAGTTACTAGAAACGGTTTCACTTCCCTTTTAGAATGATGTGAAATACGGTCATGGTGAAACAAACCAAACTCTTTATAATTTAAAAAATAATTGCATTGCAGTTACGTTCACTTGATATGGGACGTCGTCTGCTTAGGCAGGATTGGCACCTGATGTGACGTCACGAAAACATCGGTATATTTCTGGCGAATCGCTTGGATATCCCAGATGCTGAGAAGTGTTTTTATTTGTGTTATTTTTTAATCATCAAACACGCAGTTAACGTAAAACTTATACGATTACCATCTGCAAGCTTTCTAGTTTCTAGAGATACATTATTGAGCATATTTGTGATTTGCTTTGAATATCTACTTTCAGAAAATCAACGATAACAAATAAAATATCAAACGAATATCTGTCAAACTTACATAATGAATGCTCAAAGTCCTACAGAAAAAGAAGTTGATGGACTTTTAAAAAGACAACGTAGATTTAATACGATATTCCCTTCCGAGTGAACCCCTTCCCAACGACGCGGCGTTTTGACTTTTGGTTCCTTGAAAAAGGTACTGTATTTCCGAACGTGTGAAACCTATGGGAAAAAGACACAACCTTTGTTTCAATAGTGTGGTTCTCACACGTCCGGTAATACAATCTCTATTCGGAAATACAATCCTTAGGCTTGACGATACTACATGCGATAGAAAATGACTAGTATAGTCAAGGATTGTAATTCCGAACAGATTGCATTACCGAACATGTATAGTTAAGCGCCTAAAATGGGTTTTCATACGCGTGGGATTACACGTATGAAAACCACACTATTGAAACAAAGGTTGTGTCTTTTTCCCATAGGTTTCACACGTTCGGAAATACAGTACCTTTTTCAAGGAACCAAAAGTCAAAACGCCGTGTCGTTGGGAAGGGGTTCACTCGGAAGGGAATATCGTATTAAATCTACATTGTCTTTTTAAAATTAATCAAGTTCTTTTTCTGTAAGACGTTGAGCATTCATTATGTAAGCTTGACAGATATTCGTTTGATATCATATTTGCTATCGTTGATTTTCTGAAAAGTGTTCGGACACTGGATCCACCACCATATTTGAGGTGCCTAACGATATCACCTACTGTCAATTAGGCCGAAGCCAGCGGCCTAGAATTACGTCACTACCGCTAAAGCTCTTCGCAGCTCAGCTCACTTGTCTTTGTACTACTCATGCAAAAATATATCATTTTTTACTCAAAATATGTAAAGTTTGTATGGTAACATGCCAAGAGTAAAATGGAAAAGTTAAAACATACCTTTTTGAACTGTCAAGTATTTGTTTATATTGTGAAATTGCAGTAGATAAACCATACACACTTCCTCCTCGAGCAGTAGCAGTTCCGCGTTAATTAGGGCCGGCCAGCCGCGCCGTTAACGTACGCGTTAACGGTATACCGTATACGTACGTATATGCTATATAAGCCATGTATATAGCGCGTGAGGTAGAGATCAATGGATCGGATGAAATGCATGCTGCTGCTAAACGTTACTGTGCTAAATCTGGCATCTGACATTATGTGTGTCCCCCCCCCCCCCCCCCCGCCCCAGCGAAAGTTGGACTTTTTTTTCTTCTTCCATTCCACCTCCCTTCTCTCTCTCTCTCTCTCTCTCTCTCTCTCTCTGTCTGTCTACCCCAATCTCTCTCTCTCTCTCTCTCTCTCTCTGTCTACCCCAATCTCTCTCTCTCCCTCCCTCCCTCGCTCTCTCTCTCTCTCTCTCTCTCTCTCTCTCTCTCTCTCTCTCTGGACAGCTCATCGTTATTCTTGATTGGATATTGGAATGGTTATTCGATTGGATTGTTCCCAGTGAAATAGACCGCTTCTGTAATGTATACAAATTTATGCACACTTCTTCTCTGAGCACCTAGTGACGAGCTATTCCATTAACCTGCTTTTTATAAATGAGCCTCAATGCTTGGAATCCAGTTTGCATACATTATCTGTTACTATGTCCGGTAAGCTTTCAGGTTGTCAAGAACAACCTTTGTTTGAAAGGTATTTATAAAATTTGCATACATTACCGAAGCGGTCTATTGAGATTACCATTTCTATTTTTCTTGTCAAAGCTTTTTAAAAATACATTTTCCCTCACCCGGTCAGCAAAATTTTGGATCTTCTGCTGTGAAAAGTATACCAATAGTTTGAAAAATGTTTCCTGCGACACAATCACGACGTACGTTTACCTTCACCGCAGGGGCGGATCCAGGATTTTGTAAAAGAGGGGGCACAGTGGCGTAAAAGTACACAATAAAGGGGGCATTTTTTTTTTATTGTGTACTTAATTAAGGTATGCCAGTTGGGTTTCAAAAGGGGGACATGGGCCGGTGCCCCCCCCCCCATGTAGATTTGCCACTGCTTCACCGACCCGATACAAAGAAGTAGATTAATAGACCTGGGGGGGGGGGGTGTTTCATAAAGCCGTTCGTAAGTTACGAACGACTTTACGCACGACTGGTGATATGTTCTTGTGCTAAATGAGATATCCCAGATTTTCCCTGGTGTTTTAACATGTGGGACTGAATTTCCAATAACCCTAATCAATTTTGACAAATAATAAACTTTACATTCGGATGCTTGTTTAACAGCAAGAATTTTAATCCACAAAGATCGGATTTCAACTTTAGCTGATGGGAATCAAAATGATTGAGAATCTGATTAGTCGTTCGTAACTTTACGAACAGCTTTATGAAACATCTCCCTGTTCACAAAGTTATTCAAATGTATGGATTTTTCTTTCCTGGGGACCTAGTAACGAGGTATTCCATTAACCTGTTATTAATGAATGAACTACAAATGGAATCCAGTTTGAATACATTACTTGTTGCTATGTCTGGCAAGCCTGTAACAAGCTTTCGGGTTGTCAAGAACAACCTTTGTTTTAAAAGTATGCACAAAATTTGAATACATTTGTGAACAGGTCTATTGTTTATTGATTTATATAAGAAATTTTAGAAATTAAGAAAAAAAAAATCCGTGAAAGTTGCTTAGAGAAATAATCAAGTACGGTTCAACGTCTAGAGAGGAAGATATTAATCTTTATTTTCAATGGGAATAATGAATTGGCCATTCATATACCGTGATGGGAATGATTAACCCATATAGGCCTATTCATATCAGAGGTTAGTAAAGAACGGAATTACGATTCAGGATCGGCGTTACTCTGAGGGCAGGGGCTGTTTCCCCCCCCCCTCCCTCAACACCAGGCTATAACACTGCAACCAGCCATAGACAATCCAATTTTTTTTTCCTTTTTTTTTCGCTCTCTTTCTTCAAACATTTGTCTGTTTGTTTGCCAAAAATAAAAATAATAATTCATAATAACTATCATGAAACTTTTGTATTATGACTTGATATATCTGCCGATTTCCTCCCCCCCCCCCCCTTTTTCTTTTTGTCTCCGTTTGGCATTCTTGTTCTTTCACAAGAGCTTTTTTTTCTCCGGCCCTATATAATTCTATTTAAGCCTACATTTTAGGGGAAGTTCTTTCAGGCTGCAAAATGGGTCACTGTGCAGTCCCATTTGGGAATTTTTATGCACCTTTAATATAATAATAATAATAATAATAATAATAATACTCTACTTATAAAGCGCATAATAAGTATACACTTCTCTATGCGCTGCACATTAGACTAAATAATATTACATTTAACAAACATTATGAATAATATATATTTAAAAAAGGAAATAAACTCAGCTTAAGTAATTACAGACCCATCTCACTCCTAACTTCACTATCGAAAATCCTTGAAAAAATTATATACAAACGTACGGTATCCTTTCTTAAAGACAACAATATTTTTTGCAACTTCCAATTTGGATTCAGAGAAAAACACAGCACTTCCCAAGCAGTCTTAACTCTTATTAACACAATAGCCAGCGCCATCGATAAAGCATCACACACGGTTGGAATCTTCCTGGACTTCTCCAAGGCCTTTGACACTATTGATCACACTATTTTATTATATAAATTATCCCATTACGGGATCAGAGGAAAGGCCTTGGAGTGGTTCAGGAACTACCTTTCTAATAGAAACCAATATGTATCACTCAACGGGCACAGTTCTTCTATTAAACCAGTAAATTGTGGAGTACCACAGGGATCTCTCCTTGGTCCCTTGCTTTTTATCTTATACATCAATGACTTTTATAAATCTTCTTCCATTTTATCTTACATATTGTTTGCTGATGATTCCAATCTCTTTTTCTCCCATCGAGACCCCGCAATTTTACTTTCAACAGTCAATTCCGAACTGAGACTTGTTACGGACTGGATAAAGGCGAATAAGTTGTCTCTAAATATAAAGAAAACAAATTACATGCTCTTCAGCAATACTCTTCAGTCCCTGCCTGGTAATATTCTTTTTGATAACATACCTATCGAAAAAGTGAAAACTACAAAATTCCTAGGTATAATAATTGACGATAAGCTCTCCTGGAAACCACATACTGATAACTTGTCAAAACTGATTTCGAGAAACATAGGAGTGATTAACAAGCTGAAATATCAATTCCCATCCTTTATTTTGTTGTCTCTTTACTTAACCTTATGTTTTCCATATCTTAATTATGGAATTTTAGCATGGGGCAACTCTACCGCACAACAATTAAACAGATTACTACTACTCCAAAAAAAGGCCATGAGGATTGTATCTCTTACAGGTTATCTCTCACATACTGACCAGCTCTTTCATAATAATAAAGTTCTCAAAGTATCTGACTTATATCTTTATAATCTGGGTCAATTTATGTTCCAACTAATCAATAATGAACTTCCAAATGCTCTCTCAGACCTTTTCACAACTAACAATACACTCCACAACTACCCAACAAGACAATCAAACTTTTTCCATCTTCCCCGCACGAGAACGCTCTTAGCGCACAAAACATTCGTCTTTACAGGTCCCAAATTTTGGAACAGTCTCGATCCAAACCTTAAGGAAATAGAGAGACTGCACCGTTTTAAAAAAGAACTGAAATCTCTTTTGCTAAAACCATATACTAAAATGCTGCATGGTTGCTGATCTCGATCTGCACTTCGCTTCTCTCTTCTCTCTTCTCTTTTCTCTCTCTTCTCTCTCTCTCTCTCTCTCTCTCCCTTCCACTCTCTATAATTAGTTAATCCTTTTATGTTCTCTTCTGTTTCCATCCGCTGATTTCCGTCCTCTCTTTGTTTCTTCTCATCTTAATCTCATAATTCTACTTTCCAGCTCCTTTTCTTTGTTAAATGGGGACCTAACTCGACAAGCCTCGCTTTTAATAGGTTCCCCCACAAGTGTATATACTGTATGCGTTTATTACCTCTACTGGAAGATGTTTATTATACTGAGCTGTTATTATGTATTATCCTTTGTATTATGCCATTTGATTTATATACTTATATTTTGCTTTCTCATGTACAAATGTAAACCGATCGTGGAAACAAATAAAATCAAATCAATCAAAAATCAGAATAGCAATTCATGTACATGATAAGTATATTACAATTAACAAAATTGGCAAATTGAAAATTAATAATAATTAAGGAAGGCGGAAAAGGTGGGTTTTAAGTACAGACTTGAAATTTGAAAAATTGGGTGCCTGTCGAATGTATTGTGGGAGATTGTTCCAAAGATTTGGTCCAGCAACTGCAAAAGATCTGCCCCCGTAGTATGATGTATGGATTCTTGGTGTGTGGAGTAGACCTTGGTTGCTTGAGCGGAGGTTGCGAGGCGGGTGATACTGAGTGAGCAAATCTGTCAGATATCATGGGGAAAGAATTGTGTTGTGCCTTGTACGTCAGTAATATGAGTTTGAATATGATGCGTTTGTCTTCAAAATGATGCAGGCACGTCACTGGCGTAGCCAGGATTTGTCAATAGGGGGGGGGGGGGGAGGGGGCAGACGTGAAGGATCTAACCGCGTAGCCAGGATTTCATTTCAGGGCCGGGGGTTGGGTTGTGAGAACGCGAAGCGTGCCAAATTGGTGATGAGCACGCAAAGCGTGCTCCCCAAGGGGGGGGGGGGGGTGCAGGGAGGGGGAAATTCGCGAAGCGCGAAAGCTCTGACGTTCTATAGCAAATTTGAGAGAAAGATAACGGCTCTTAGCACTTTTTTTAGGCGGAAAGTTAGTTCAACGCCCGGGCTGCTTTTCAATTATTTGGACGCAATACTGCACTGTGTGTAACAGGGGTGGGTGCAGGGAAGGGGAGCCCCCCCCCCCTCCCGCGCGAAGCGCGAAAGCTCTGACGATTTATAGCAAATTTGAGAGAAAGATAACGGCTCCTAGCACTTTTTTTAGGCGGAAAGTTAGTTCGACGCCCGGACTGCTTTTTAATTATTTGGACGCAATACTGCACTGCATGTAACAAGGGTGGATGCAGGGAGGGGGAGATTTCCCCCTCCCGCGAGAAGCGCGAAAGCTCTGACGTTTTATAGCAAATTTGAGAGAAAGATAACGGCTCCCAGCACTTTTTTTAGGCGGAAAGTTAGTTCGACGCCCGGACTGCTTTTTAATTATTTGGACGCAATACTGCACTGTGTGTAACAGGGGTGGGTGCAGGGAAGGGGAGCCCCCCCCCCCCCCCGCGCGAAGCGCGAAAGCTCTGACGATTTATAGCAAATTTGAGAGAAAGATAACGGCTCCTAGCACTTTTTTTAGGCGGAAAGTTAGTTCGACGCCCGGACTGCTTTTTAATTATTTGGACGCAATACTGCACTGCATGTAACAAGGGTGGATGCAGGGAGGGGGAGATTTCCCCCTCCCGCGAGAAGCGCGAAAGCTCTGACGTTTTATAGCAAATTTGAGAGAAAGATAACGGCTCCTAGCACTTTTTTTAGGCGGAAAGTTAGTTCGACGCCCGGACTGCTTTCCAATTATTTGTACGCAATACTGCACTGTATGTAACAGGGGTGGATGCAGGGAGGGGGAGATTTCCCCCTCCCGCGAGAAGCGTGAAAGCTCTGACGATTTATAGCAAATTTGAGAGAAAGACGAGGGCTCGTAGCACCTTTTTTTTTTTTAGGCGGAAAGTTAATTCGACGCCCGGACTGCTTTTCAATTATTTGGACGCAATACTGCACTGCATGTAAAAGGGGTGGATGCAGGGAGGGGAGATTTCCCCCTCCCGCGAGAAGCGTGAAAGCTTTGACGTTTTAACAAATTTGAGAGAAAAATAATTTTTTTAGGCGGAATGTTATAGTTCGACGCCCTGACTGCTTTTCACTAATTTGGACGCACTATTTTACTGTATATAACAGGTGTGGGTGCAGGGAGGGAGGGGGGGGGGGAGTTATTTCCCCCTTCCCGTGCGCGAAAACTTTGACGTTTTTAGCAAATTTTGATTGAAAGGTAAGGCTCGTAGCGCCTTTTTAGGCTTTCTTGTCTCATTTCTCCCGCTTCTTCGCTCTCGCTTTTTTTTTTTTTTAGGGGCTGAATAAGGGGGGGGCAGTGCCCCCTGGCCTAGGCCCCCCTGGCTACGCCTATGCGGCACGTATTTTTTTCATAAGGATATTTATATTCAGTGAAATTTAAAAAATCCTCATTCAAGATTGTATAACAAAGATTCACTAACTGAAGTAATTAATTCAACGGTTTAGATTAATTATTGAGTTAATAATATTTGTATATGTGAAAGGGAAGAATAATGGCGTAGAGTGGGTCCAGCCACCATGGGTACTGGTGTCATGCCTGGGAGGGGGGGGGGCACTGACCCCCTTTCTTACAAGTTGGCAGCTCATCCCTTATAATATAGCTTCACCACTCAGTAGTGAGTAAACTTTACATATTAACAGATATATAGGTAAGTTCCACCGGCTTGGAAAAAATCCGCACAAATATTTTTGATATAGTTGAAGAACAGAATTCCATTTTCTAATGCAGAATATTTCTTTATCACAAATAGGAGAAGAAAAAAAAATCAATAACTTCTTTAAAGGACTTAGATGTTAAAGTCCGGAACAGGTTTTCCCCCTGTGATGGTTGAAAGACACACTGCCAAAGTCTCTGAGCCCCTTTTGCATGTGATATGCCGACTTTATTCCAGTCTCCCCTTTCGACTACCCTTCCCCATGATTTGGCAAACACTCCTCCAAAAAATTGACTCCCCTCCCCCTTTTCTTCTTTGCTTGTCAGAGATTTTTGATAAATCAGAAAAATGTGAAAATAAATGTATAAGAACCTCCATTTAATTTTTTTTTATTTTTTAACGGTATTAAGAGATTTTATAAGACCCTTGCCCCCGTGGAAAATACACTGACACCATCCTGAGGGACATAATATGAGCGAAATCTTTAAAATCATCACAGATTTTTATTCAGCCAATCCGAGTATATACATACTCCCGCTAGGCCTACTACTCCACCACAAAAAGTAAGTTCCCTCTGACACTTTTAAAGAAGAATGAAACCCTGGGGAAATATCCATTTTAATGAAAAGAGAGGGTATAGAGAAGCAATTTAAAAAAGTTCCATCAAAATCGGTTACGATGAATGAAAAAGTTATGAAAGTTTGAAAAGTCTCAATTTATTTTCTATGGCGATCCTCAAATTGGCAATGTTGCTTCAATATGACAGGTTTAGTATATTATGTTTTGTACACAAAATTTCATATTTTTTCCAATATCTCTAAAGATGCTGCTTGTCTTTTTTGTGAACTCAACATATATGTTGTGTCAAATACATTTTCCCGCGATATATCTTGAGCTAAGAAGGAGACAAGCTGCACCTTGAGAGATAATGGGGAAAATAAGAAATTTTGTGTACAAAACAAATGGAGAGTTCAGAGAACACTAGAAAAAAAAAAAGCACTTTGCGTTTCTTTAATGCAATGCAGGGAGTACATTGAGTACAGTGTACTCTATCTTCACTTCTTTTGTTAATGTATAGGCGCATAACTTGTAATGAAATTCATGAAACTGAATATAAAACTCGTAATTTTTTTTTTGCAGTTTCATGAATTTCATTTAAATATTATTTGTCTTTACATGAACAAGAGATGAAAAGAATTGAAAACAATATACTCATGTAAACACTGCATTGCATTACGAAGCGAATATAGCAACTTTTTTCTTCTTGTACCGGGTACCGACTGCAATAAAAAAAAATAAAAGAAAATAATGAAAACATGATCAATCGTTGCGGGAAAATAACCAATCAAACTATAGGTAATGAAATCATGCATACTTTGCTTTTTAAGTGAACGGATTTCATTAGAGATTCCTTGAGTTATATGAAAAAGTGTCAGGGGAACCTACTTTTCTGGTTGAGTATCATCATAACTCAAATTCTGCTCCAGATTAGAGCCCTACTCTGCTCAGATCAGAGCCCTTCGTACGTATAATATATAGGGCTCTGCATTTTATCTGGAGCATGCATGCAGAGCTCTGCATGCATGCATGCTCCAGATAAAAATATATAGAGCTATCCATACTCTGAAAATATAGCGCTAGCGCCATCTATGGTCAAATTTGTACAGCCATACCCAATTTGTTGATGATCATTTCGTAAAGTGCAAGTGTCAAAGTCCGGCATTATTTATGGCAAATTCACAGGCAAGTATCGTTGTATTAGTTATCTATCAGATCTATAGTCTTTCATCTGTTTCTCTCGTACTTGTGACGTTACAAATACCAACTTTATTCGAAAACTTAACAGGTTAGAGTCGTCATTTCGAACGGTAACTTGCCTCTTCCGATCTTCTTGATGTTGTTATAATGTTAATGTTGGACGATGTTTGTACACCGGCTGTATTTGCTAGTGTTTGTCATTTGTGGTTAGTCAGTGTTTTACCGTAATTGATGCAATACATGGTATGTCTGTGTCTGTGATTGTGAATGGGACATGAAAGGTTGTGAAATGAGACTGAATGGAATATCTTGTTGGCCTTATCGTGAAATAGGAAACCACCATTCACTCCGCTCAGAGTCAGACTAGTAGTAGCGCTTTATCATTTATGTTGTCAAACGCATGAAATATGAATGTCATTGTGATTTGTGTCTGTGATGTTTTCCAATTTGGTGCACACACGTCGCATGAATGACTAATGAGGCGCGAGGTTGAGTCAATGTCATGGTTTCATATTTCACGATACTGCCATCTTGTTTTTAAAAATTTTCATTGATGATCCGTGTAAAGTTCTATGTCATGCAGCTTTGCAGAGCTAATGACCAGATGACTGGTCTGGATTGTTTTTTAAAATTTAAGTTAGATCTACTCCATGCATGCTACTTTTATTTTCAATGGTAACCCCCCCCCCCCCCCCCCCCCAGAAACTGAACAGAAGAGAGAGGACCGGTTGTTGAAAAAAAGAAGCAGAAAAGTAGAATGATTATGAATGAAACAGGAGATAAGGAGTAACAATATTGTCTCTTGGGATGCTAGATGGATATGAAGGAGGGCAAATGGGCAATAAAGCAGAATAAAAGCAGATCTACATAGTATAGTCAAGGATTGTAATTCCGAACAGATTGTATTACCGAACGTGTACAGTTAAGCGCCTAAAATGGGTTTTCATACGCGTGGGATTACGCGTATGAAAACCACACTATTGAAACAAAGGTTGTGTCTTTTTCCCATAGGTTTCACACGTTCGGAAATACAGTACCTTTTTCAAGGGACCAAAACGCTGCGTCGTTGGGAAGGGGTTCACTCGGAAGGAAATATCGTATTAAATCTACGTTGTCTTTTTAAAATTCCATCAACTTCTTTTTCTGTAGGACTTTGAGCATTCATTATGTAAGTTTGACAGATATTCGTTTGATATTTTATTTGCTGTCGTTGATTTTCTGGAAAGTGTTCGGACACTGGATCAACCACCATACCGGTACATGTAGAAGAGGAGTACATGACAAAGCAGAACATGTAAAAAAGAACAACAGAAGGAAAAAAAGGGAAGAATAAAACGATGAGCTCTAGAAAAAAGAAGAAAAAATAGATTTCTATGAAGCAAATCAAGAATGGTTATCAAAGACAGAAAAAAAGAAAGTAATACGAGAAGAAGATGGGAATACACTAATTGAAAATGGAAAAAAAAAAAGAACAGAAGAAAAGGGAAAAAAGGAAAGAAAAGCAGCAGAAGAATTATAAGAGGAATAAATTAAAATGAGAAGACAAAGCAGTTAAAGTTGATAAAAAAAAGAAAAGAAAGAGGGTCAAACATTCCGTGTTAGGTCACCCTGGAATGGGTTTAACCTGACCCCCTTCAAATTGGCCCAAATTTGGTATGGGGTAATTGACTCTTCCAAGCGGGATTTTCAAGTTTTAGCTCCGTCGGTCAAACGGTTTTTGCGCTGTGGCAGGCATTCTACAGGCATGTCGGCCAAGAATTGACAATTTTTTTTCAATTTTGAAATGACCCTTATCTCTGTAAACTGGGTCAGTTTTGTTGATATTGGCATACCGGTATTTAGAAAGGTAATATACACGAGCTATCTAAATATGCCATCATTTTCTCAGTCGGAACATCATAAAGTTCAATGACCCCTTGATCTTTGCTGTAACCTTGAATTATTTCTTGAAGGAGATGAAAGTTTGTGAGTTTATACATGTACCTGAACATTTCAAAATTGAAAAAAAAAATGTCAATTTTTGGCCGAAATGCCTGTGGAATGCGTGCAATAGCATGAAAACCGTTTGGCAGATGGGGCTTAAACTTGAAATTTCAGCTTGTGAAGAGATGATTACCCCACATACCAAATTTGGACCAATTTGAAGGGGGGTAAGGTTTAAACTTTTCAAAAAATTGGGTGATTTGACATGGAATGACCCAAGAGTAGAAGAGATGGAAGGAATGAAATGTTATGACTTCTGCACAGCTGCACAGAAACACATGCTCTATCTTGATAATGTGTTGAGGTATAAAATCAGTGTTATTTTCTCCTCCCCCATTAACACTGAATCTATACAGTTTGCAAAGATGTTTCCGACTTCAAGAGTTTAAATGCACGCAAAGTTTCACTGATATAAAATACTTAGGAACTCAACTCTTGACAAAATTTTCTGACAGTGACTTATGAGAAGACAATCTACCAGTTGGGAAAGAGATGTGTGACTCTGCTGTGTAATTTGTTTTGAACATTTAAAGGGAAAGTTCACCCTGAAGATTACTTGAGTTTAAAAAATGCAGAAAAAATAAAGAAAAATATTGGCGAAGGTTTGATGAAAATCGGTCAAATAATAAAAGAGTTATGAGTATTTAAAGTTTTGGATTCGTGACGTCACATGCGAGCAGCTGCCCATTGGTCATGTAATAAATATTCCATATATTCGCATTTTTTTTACGTTCCACGATAAATTAATATTGTTTCTTTTCAAAATCTAGTATTGAATAACATTTCTGACAATATATCAAATGCACAGACGAAAATATTCTAAATTTTCTGAGAAAACTGTATTTTATGGAATATTTATCACATTACATAATGGAGGAGCTGCTCGCATGTGACGTCACAAAATCAAAATTTCAAAAGTCCATAACTCCGTTATTCTTTAACGGATTTTGTCCAAACTTTCGCCAATATTTTTCTTTATTTTTTCTGCATTTTTTAAACTCAAGTAATCTTCGGGGTGAACTTTCCCTTTAAGTGTAAACTTGGGAGCATCTGAAGAGCAATCCTTGAGGCTGGAGAGCATTTGAAGAGCAATCCCTTTCAGGGTACATTTCTACTATGATGTTCTTCCAAACTGACATAAAAGAAGTGAGAAAGCTTACTAATTATTTTTTTACATTTCCCAGAACTCAACCTTCTCTTTAAGGAAACAGGGGAGCGTTTCATCAAGCATTTTGTCGGTGATTTTTACCGACAACTGTTATAAGCTACTGAAATCCTTGCATCTGATTGGCTGAGAGCAAATTTGTCAGTAAAAATCACTGACAAAATGCTTGATGAAACGCTCCCCAGATCTGTGAAAGTTTTCAAGAGCAAAATCTGATAAGAAAAAAAAAGAAAAAAAGTCATGCATTTTTGAAGCTGTAATCAGTCAAACACAAGTTGGCAACTCTGTGATATCGTGCGAGCCTCTATTGCCTTGTATTAAAAAATCATAAATTTCCATTTATTCTAAACTTTCTAAAGAAAATATTTAATCATACGCAATCTAGATATGATCATTGCACATATGTTTTTAACACAAAACCTGTATAAAACAAATTTCTTCGTCAACTGCTAAGAAAATGAAAATTTATGAAATTTTCTGTACAGACCAAGTGGGAGAGGTGCTCACAAGATACTTCACAGAGTTGCCAATTTGTATTTGATTGATTACAAATTTTAAAATTCATACCTTTCTTATTTCTTGTCAGATTTTGCTCATACTTTCACTAATCTGTTTCTCTCATTTTTCATCTCTTATGCAAATCATCTAAATACCAGGGTGGACTTACACTTTGGTTTTTGCGGACAGTTTATTCAAGCAGTGTAGGGGAGGCTTTGCGCATTTATTGAAGTCTCCCACACTTGTAATAGCACCATGGATGTCATGCACTGGTGAGAATGCGAGCAGTACTCGTCAACCTTCTTTTCAATTTTTCATATATTTTCCTTAAATTACTTTTTCAGGGTATAGCTATGGAGAACATCAGCAGACAACTCCAGGGCAAGGTCTTCATTCAGAGAGACTACTCAGAAGGCACAGGAGTCAAATTCCAGACAAAGCTTCCTCAAGAACTCACAGATAGGGTAAATTAAACCATTTCCTCCATTTTATAACCATTAATGATGAAGTCGGTCTTTCCTTATCGCTTGTAGAAGCACACATAAATGTATTGTCCAGTGTACATGGTATTGCACTCAAATGTATTTTATGTCAGTCACACTGCCAAAATGTACTCTTAACCGACCAATATCAAACTCACAGATCTGGTCATTAACAAATTTCCTCCATTTTATAACCTTTATGATTACTGATGATAAGGCAGCTTTTCCATATGTACACATGTATTCTTTATCCCTTTTAGAAGCATAATGTACATTGTTGTCCTGTGTACTTTTTAAAAATTGCATACAATCAAATATACCTCAATCACACCACCAAACCAACTCTGAAAGTACTCCTAACCAACCAATTTTTGGCTACTGGATAATGGATATTTGGATTTGATATAATTCTATATTCCATCTGGGGTATTTATATAATATGGAATGGCATTGAGTCAGATACAAGGGTATATCACACTAGCTTTGAGCATATTTCACAAGTTGGCAGGACGAGTGAAATATTTTCTAAGCGAGTTCAGTACACCCTTGTGTCCCACGAAATAAAAGCCATTCATTTTATTCAATTTTATTAATTGTATGAAACCAAGTTCCTCAATTTTCACCATTACATATCTGTATGTTTTTGTATTGACTTCAACATAAAACACAGGGAGAAAAACATTATTTTGTCCTTACCCAAGCATCTTGCAAAGGCTGCGCTCATACATCCATTATGTTAACCTTTGCGTATAATGTACAGTGTATATTCACTTTTTTACGCGTCACATGCACCCCTATATGGTCATCTGGATACTTTTACACAGACCATGAGATATTGTTTTAAAATTGCACGGTCATCAGGGTACTTATGCGAAACCATGAGATGCGCCAATTTTTCTGGTTGCCTGAAAACCCTTCATATAAATAATAATAAAAATTACTTTTAGCTTGCACCACAAAATATGAGCATGAGAATAGTTGACAATAATTGTTGATCTATTAGTACAGTAGTTGAAATTAAGGCCAAAATTGCTATTCAAATATGTTTGGAATATTTTAGTTTGGAAAAGTTGCATGTAGGATAAATTTCAGCCTGTAATATTTGTCAGCATTTGAGTATGGCCAAGAAAGGTTTGGAATGAATTTGTGTCCTGACTCCTTCAGGAGTTTACATCTATCTTGTTGATATTCCCTGGTTGATAATCATTTGAGTTTAATCATGGAGAGAACAGAATTAAGTTACAAAATGATGTACACACTGTGCAAAACATTGTGTGATGAGTTGTTTTCATTTCATTATCTGACTCTCTTTTTATACATGTACAATGTGTACTTTAACAGTAAGCTTTAGAAAAAGTAAGCTGTTGTAAAGTTTAAACAAAACATAACATTTCAATTGCACTTTTTGAACATACAGTAAAACAAAAAAATCATAATTTCACAAAGACAAAAATGAAAAAAGGCAGGAACACTGAGGTGTATTGGTAAGCAAGGGCTCTTGATTCTGATATGAGAGGTCCTGGGTTCAATCCTTATTCGATGCTTACGTGTACATCCTTGAATAAGGTGTTTTACCTGCATTTATCCACTCCACCCATGTGTATTAAATGGATACCTGATAATCCTGTGATAATAATAGCAGGGTCATCAGGAAATGTAGAGAGATATTAATACTAATTAGGCTACCCTAGTAAATAAGACCATATTATTGTGGGGTTTTAAAAATTCAAATAAGGATTATAGGCCTGCATGTATATGATATTAAACTTTTTAACAGTGAATCACCAATAATACCTATACTTCATTTTTCCCCTGCCAATGCTCTAGATTGATCAAGCAAGGTTTGAGTTCACCATCAACAAACTAAATGAGTTCTATGCTGAGGCAGAGAGGTTAGGAGCCAGGACTTACTGTGAAAGCTGCCTGGCATGTCTCACTGCTTACACAGTACTCGTCTGTATGACTACACATTATGACAAGGTGCACTTTTACAATTTACTTTATACATTTAGTAATTTAAAAAAAGAGGAATTTCAGCTTTTGTATTGTATTCTATTGTTCTTTTATATAAAAATCATTAAACATGCATCTCAAAGCTGAAATTGTTCACTTTAGAAATACATGAATTGATCAAAATTTGAGGAAACTTATTTTCAAAATTTATTCCTTCATTTCCTTTCATCATTTTATACATGTATCAAGTGTCAAATTTACCTGCTGAGGACCCTGTTATATTGATTTGCTTGTGTATTACAGAAAAAAAAATTCCCGCCAGATATTGTTAAAATTGTGATAATTAGATGGCAAATTGTTATGACAATGATTTAAATTTACAAATGATTTCAATTTCAGAGAACTCTGATTATACACTGTAGAATTCATTCAAGGAAAAGTTTTAGCGAACATTCTTATATATTATGCTTTACTTGTACATGTACAGATTAATTGAGAAGAAGGTTACACTTTTGGTCATGAATAACTCAAAGATGTTATTTTTATCAAGGTCAGGGATGGTATTCATATGAGTGAAGTTATGATAAATTGTCATAATAAATGTAAATTAGGTCAAGTCATTGGTTAATGTCTGCACAAAGCTGGCTTCACAAGCACCATTGAGTGTTTTTTTTCTGCTCATTTTCATTTTGTTATGACAATTAACATACTTTTCACTAATGTAAAAGTTAACATACATGTGCTTGTAGTTTTCATAATAAGGCCACTTATTTTTACAATTTGGATCTTGTCTCAATTTGCTTCTATTCATTTGCATTCCATTGTTGTGTACCTTTCTTCTCTGACAGTGTGTCAAAAAAGCAGGTCTGTTCATACAGCAGCAGAACGATGAAATATACGCTCCCCGAGGTTTGGTCATCACAGACCCATTCACACGAGGTCTCAGAGTTGTATCCTTTGAACATTTTTAAGTATGTATTGTAGTGAAACTTGCACTAGTCAATGTTTTGTATGAACAATTTCATTAATTTCCATTTTCTCCAAAGAAAATATTTAATTTTACCTGTGCCCTACATACATATTGGATACAATTCTATGATATATATTCGTTCATTGACGACAAAAATGGAAATTGTTGAAGTTTTCAGTGCAAAACAAATGGGGAACTGCTAACAAGGTAAATAACTGAGTTGTCAATTTGCTTTTGATAGATTGCACCATGGAAAAATTAATAACCTACTTATCCTTTATCAGATTTTCCACAAACTTTCAATGATCTGACTCTTTTATTTTTCTTCTTGTAATAAAACCAATTGATACCATGATGGATTTTCCTTTAAAAAAGGAGTTTAGTACCTCTTCACATACATGTTTATCTAGTAATAATACTAATATTTTGATTTATAAAACACTTTTCTTTATGATACAGAGGGCCGAATATTGTACCCAAGCTTTAGCTAAAGCTACCACAATAAGAAGCTCAAGCATTCCAGAAATTTCATCTCACTAGGTATCCAAATTTATTTCACCTGGATTAAAGACTGTCAAATGTAGTTGTATTTCTTGCCAAAGGATATTAGTATCATGGCAACGATTTGGACCCCTTACACCATACACAGGTTATCTCTCACAAGTTCTCTCCTTAACTTATTTTTATTAACTCCAGATTGAGATCACAGTGTATGCCACCGATACATGATCAAGGCATGGCCATGTTTGGTCATCGTTTCATCTTCATGTGCAGTGATCGTTGATCAGGGCACGTTATACCGACATCTCTCATGTAAATAGCTCGACCAAGAAATTTTCATACACCTTTTTTATGTAAATATATATATATATAAATAATGTATGATCCCTTTTGTGTGACCTAATGCTTTCAATATTCAATAATGCTTCAAATTGTTGACATTGTACTCACTATAATTTAATGGCCAAATTTGTTTTTCAGTCATTTTAGGTCATATGTTAGATATGCATATGGTTTGCATGAATTTTGAAAATGAAGTAAATCATTTAGTTTTCTTATGAACCTGGATTTACATTTATGCAAAAGTTGGAATTGATCTGGGGGGTGTTTCACAAAGATTTAAGTTTGACTTACAGTCGCACTTAAATTCCTAGTTGCGTGTGGTATATGACACATCACCGCATTGGTCAGATCATTCTCAGGGGACGCGCGCTATTGGGTAGTCTACCAATGAGATTACGCGTTTAATACTGTATGTGCATTGGCACTTAGGCATGACCTTAAGTCAAACTCAACTCTTTGTGAAACACCCCCCAGAATTTTCTTTTAGCTATAAGAGGGGGCACTACATCCTTATTGTATAATGATTTTGGACATGTTTCGTAAAGACGTTCTCTCTAAAAACACAGATTGATTAGGATAGAATGTAAAGGAATATAAGTTTTCAATATGTCCAAAGTTTGCTTCATATAGTCTTCATGACAGGCACCCACACTTTATGAACAAGTAAATAATAATGGCTTGCTACCAGTACCTGTAATCTTTTTAAATATTTAAAAAATACACTGTATGCCTATGTGATGAAACTTGTTAGATTCACACTTTCAAGATTGTTCAATCCCTAGGCAGTCATAATTCACTCATCATTAATTCTCATTCACATTCTGGCACTATATATATATATATATAGAGTCGTTGAAGTTGTCTGTTGTTTCTATCTTTATATTGTTTACTTTCATTGTAATGTGTGTCTTTGTTTCCTTTTATTTTACATACATGTGTATATTTCAGTCCCTTCTTGTTTGTACATTTACATGTATAGATTCTATTTTAGAATGTAAATGTAAACCTAAATTGTGGAAACTATGAAAATATGTTTTCAAATTTATCTGATTGTTTGCCCATTTACTATATGCTTGATTTAAAAAAAAAATCTTCAATAAAATCCATGTATTTGCAGACTGGCTCTTTTGGATTGTATGCCTATTTGTATACAGGATCATGACGGCAACACCTAGAAAGAAACAAATACTTATTTTGCATATTCAATGTTTTCAGCCATAGTCAATAAAACTTTGGAAACATATTGTGTTTTCCCTATTATATTGAATCTGAGCATCAAAGACCGAAATGACCAGCTGTCATAAATTTGTACTGTTCAGTCGTCCATAACTTATGGTTTTGTTTTTGTTTTTTATATTTCATACCAGAGCTATGAGACACAAACAGAATAATATTTGGAAAGTTTTATTGATCATGGTTGGTAGGTCGATTTTAAGCACTTGCTTTTTACCTTGTAAAACATGGCATAGAGAAATGTTAGAAGTGCATCAAAACTGTCTTATTGGTACGGAATACAACATTTCTGACTCAAAGTGTGATCTTCAAAATCCAGTTGAAACAAAATTAATTTTCCTGAATGCAGGAGTCCTTCCTAAAAAATGAATTGTCAACCAAGGAGAATAGAAATATGGAAATGATACCCGGAAAAATGTGACCTTTCATGACATACAGTTAATGTATACTTGGTAACCATTAAGAAATGTTTTCACTTCCACATTACAAATTGGCTTAAATTTCCAGGCCCAGTCTTCAGCATGGATTGTTTATTGTGTGTTTTATTCGTGTAATTATAGTTGATGTACATGTCCTCAATTTACTTCAGTTTCCATTACATTTTTTTGACCTTGAAAAAGTATTGTCATTTGTTATTTATGAAAAGCGATGTAAAATTTTGAGGGCCATAATTGAAAATGATATTTAATGCAGTGTGCGTGCTTATGATGATCTTTGCTCCTGTTTGTACTGAGAGTTCTGAATGCGGATGTAGTCTAAGTATCAGTTTATTTAATGAGCCAGTAAAAAAATGGAAATAGTTAAAATTTTAAGAGTACAGGAAGTAAAAATACTCCTCTACCATCAGTATAATTAGGTGAGATCCTTGCAGGCACAAAGTATGAGATAGCAACTGAAAACTTTTGTCCTATACTGCCATTGTCCATTTCATGTAGATGTAGCGACATTAAACGATTGTCTGTGCGTCATTGAACATGAAAGATTGCTAGACATACCGTGTAATTTCAAAAGCACATGGTCCCCATATCATCAGTATACTAGTCCAATATGTTGTCTGTTTGGAGCCAGAAGGGCGTTAAAGGACTGGTCACATTCGTCCGATAAGTTAAAGGAGAATGAAACCCTGGGGAAAAATCATTTTTAATGAAAAGAGAGGATAGAGAGAAGTAATTTTTAAAAAGTTCCATCAAAATAGGTTAAGAAATGAGAAAGTTATGAAAGTTTGAAAAGTCTCAATTTACTTTCTATGGCGATCCTCAAATTGGCAATGTTGCTTCAAAGTGACAGGTAGAGTAGGACAACTCTCCATGTGTTTTCTACACAAAATTTCATATTTTCTCCATTATCTCTAAAAATGATGCTTGTCTTTTTGTGAACTCAACATATATTGTGTCAAATTCATTTCTCCATGATATATCTTGAGCTGAGAGGGAGACAAGCTGCACCTTGAGAGATAATGGGGAAAATATGAAATTTTGTGTACAAAACATATGGAGAGTTGTCCTACTACACCTGTCATTTTGAAGCAACATTGCCAATTTGAGGATCGCCATAGAAAGTAAATTGAGACTTTTCAAGCTTTCATAACTTTCTCATTTCTTTTGATGGAACTTTTTTTAAATTGCTTCTCTCTATCCTCTCTTTTCATTAAAAATGATTTTTCCCCAGGGTTTCATTCTCCTTTAATGATACAAGATTTTCAATTAAAGGTACACCCTACTATATGGTGAGTATATGTATGGTCATTGCTCATGTCTGTTGATAGTAGGGCCGCTTTAGGGTGTACCTTTAATGAAAAATCTTGTTATCGTTATCGTTAACATTATTAGACAAATGTGACTAGTCCCATCATTTGTATAGAGTTAACGCCTTCCAAAGTGTACTGTACATGCAGATTTGCAGACTAATCTTATGTACTTATTTGTCGAATTTGAAACTTCAGATGCTGTCATTGTTGGAGATCTATGTTTTATTTTCTCCCTAAGAATATTTTGTGATTCCAAATGAGGTGAAAAAGTAATATTTATTCTTTGTTTTGAACAAAAAGACCATGTGAAATCTGAAAGGTGATGAAATTATGTTTATTGTGGATCAGAGCAAGTGTATTTTTAAAAGACATTTGATTTTGTGTTTATATTGCTATAATCCAGCACATGCTAATGTATTTATGATTGATATAGTTTCTATGTCAAAATGAAATTATGAAAATAAAAGATATCTAACATCATTGAATCAAAAAGTTTTCCTGTTGGAGATTATTTCATGTAAGACATTTTAATGTGATGATGCTATTGGTGTCTTAGCTACAGGGGACTTGGGATGGAAGCACATGGCCTCCTCCCATTGAATGGCAGAAATAAGTGGGGAAAAGGAAAATAAGGAAAAGGAAAATAAGGAGAAAAGGAAAGTGAAATGAATATTTATAGGCCCCCTCCCACACTCTCCCTGAATACTTCATTACCTTGTAGGACCAAGACATAACGTATGAGGGAATAACATAAGTTGCAACCTTATCATCAGATAAAAGACTTTCTAATACTGCAAATCCCTCATATTTGAGGGATAAACATGTATGCTTAGCATTCCACTTTGATTTCCTTGTTTTTTATTGCTATTTGTATAAAGCTGCATGGTGCTCAAAAGATATTATGATTCGCACTTTTTCTGCATTATCTTCCCTCGTAACAGGAAGCATTCTTTTTTAAAATTCATGCCGATTTCCCGTGTGGATTCTATTCGACGAAAAATAACAGTACAACACATCCTATTCCCCCATAAATGTACCTCTAATCATATGGCTGCTGGCTTTAAACATCCTGTTATAGTATCTTTGTATGCATGACTCATCCACATGTCATGTCTATTTATACACAGCATCGTTTAGCATTTGGTGCCTAGGTATTATGACTCGTGCTGTGTACGTGTAACATGATATTAATTCTTTGATATGCCAATGTGATCTGAAAGCAGAGACCCAGTTGTTGAGGTGGGAAATGATACCTTTATTGCTATCACTCGTTCTCTCGTTCTCTCTCTCTCTCTTTCCCTCTTTCCTTCCCTCCCTTACCCCCTCTCTTTCTCCATCCATCCCTCCTATTTCTCTCTTTCTCTTCCCCCCCCCCCTCTCTCTCTCCCTCTCTCTCACCAGTGTGCTTACATGCTATTTCTCTCCCTTTTCCTTTTCCTGTTTTCTTCATACAATGTAATTGTATTAATCACACGTGAGATGAGAATCCTCATGCTTTGTTTAATGCCATAAGGCAACAATGAATTATGAAGGTACATCTCCTTTTCTCTACCTCCCTACAATAATGTCTGTTGTCTTTCTTTTTGTTATTCTACATTTGATTCATGAAATTTACATGGTTTTTATTATTATCTTACTCACCATAGGCTTAATTCTCTTTCATTCTACTGAAATCTCTTTCACCTTTTTTTACTTTCTTTTACCTCAAACACTTATGTGTCATGCTTTTTCCTAATAGTTTATTTCTTTTATTTTTATTGTGTTTATTGTGTATTATTACAGTTTTTTGAAATTTTAACCTATTGAATTCTAAGCCCGAAATAATTCAGGCTGGGGTCTCTGGAAAATGTGCATTATTTGTACCAAAATCGAATCGTATCCAGTGGGTTGAAGAACAACTGAATAACATTGCTGCCCATCTGAAAGACATTGCTCATACATTGATGCAGAGATAAATATGTGTAAGGTAGCATAGCGAAACGTTGTGGAGCTTAATAACGTGGGAGAGAGGCATATGACAAAATTATTCAAAATCAAAATTTTATTCTCTAGAGACAAAACAAAAATATTAGGATGTAGAATTAATATTGAACTCTTTGAACACTTTAAAGCAAAATAATATGAAAAGTTTTATTCAGCTTTGTCTGATCTTTTTAGAAGCACAGACAAAACTAGCAATTTTCCTCCTTGCGTCTTTCCCGCGTGTTTATGCACCACTGAGTTTCGCTAAGCTAAGTCTAATCTCATTAAAAGAGTCAAATCATTTCTTTTTTTCAGCAAACATGTCACAATTGACTCAGTTAAAAGGTTCTCAAGGCAACTCTTTCTTAAGGAAGAGAAACAAAAATACCACTCAATTCATTTCAATTTCACTTCATCAATGATTTAATATATCTTCCATAAATAATCCACTTCAATTTTATCTACATCAGGATCATAATGACTGCTCAAATTCACATTATGCACAACGACAAATTGACATAAAACATGTACATGTATTACACTAGTATCAAGTGTCATCTTTCAAGATTCTTTGGAATGACTTATATAAATCTAATAAAATTTCGCAATTCTTGTAGTTCATAATTGACATTCTAAAAATTCATTGAAATTTCTCTTGCATGGTTAGAAATAATGATGACAAAGTAGCAATTTCGGGAGATTATGATAGCAAATGTGTGAATATTCTGCTTAAAAACTGATTGTATGACATACGCTCTAGCGAAAATTGCTCGGCAGTCAATTTTTTGTATACAATTATAAAACCAAACAAATATTTGTGCATGCAACTTTCGTGAATTTTGCAAAATTTTCACAATGTGAAATTACTAAATTGCACAACATGGAATTTTAGCAATTCACAAAGATTTCTATTCATGAAAACAGCCGTCATTAACAATTCACAAAAGGTTTCATGTCATGAAAGATTCCGGTTTGACAGTACTTAATTAAAATCCTAAATTAACCTTGGACTCAACACTACACCCTAATCTAATTTAACTCCAACCCAACCCTAACTTAACTCTAACCAACCCGAACATAACTCTAACCCAACCCTAACTTAACTCTAACCTACCGGTAGTCCTAACTTAATCCTAACCATAACCCAATGCTACCCCTAACCCAATACCCGAAAGCAATACTAGCTCTGGAAAAAAAAGAGTCCAGAGCAAATATAACATCACTATCATACCGTGAACTCAAGTTACAGAAGTTATGTTCTTCTTTTTCATATTTGCTAAACTAATATCATACTCAAAGGCATTCATACATCATACTTCAAAAGGGGTTTCCCCACCACTTTACTGTTTGATATTTTTACAGTTTTGATGCACATGTTTCATACACATGAATAGTTTTGAATGGTTAACGATAAAATTGAATCGAATAGAAATCTATGTCTGACAAAAGAGAAATAACTTGCTACGGGCATGTCTACATACATAAAATTACACGAAATATCCTTTTTTCTTATTTGCTTGAGATATGTAGTAATCACTACCATAAAAAGTTTAGACTTTCATAATTGTCCACTTTCCCTTTTTACCATTTTCATTGTTCTGTTTCTTAAATTTTCTACTCCAATTCAAAGAAATTCAGTGTAGAAAATAGTAATGGATCAGAGCCAAAGGAAATTTGCCTCCTTATTATCTTTAAAAAGAGCTGTCACTTGGTTGTAATGCATCAAAATGTTGAATATGATAGTTTGAACTAAAACTAATCCTCATGAATACCAGTAAAATGCCAATGATAACCATTTGGATGGCCCTGTAAATTGATATGAACATATCTACAATTTTTAAAAATGTACTATCACATATGGATTTAACTCCAGGTTCTAAAATTTTTTTACAAGTTTGTTTGAGCAGTCCTACATACTGTTTAGTACATTCAAAGAGATATATCATTACAAACTTACAAATGTACAACCAGAAAATATGTATTATTTGCAATAGCGCAAAATAAAATTTAGAATAAATTACCATGTTAGTGAGATCGCAGATTATATTATTTATATGGATGAGTACATGTGAGCAAACAAGCAGCTATAATGGATCACACACATTTTCCTTTAAATATACTAATATTGAGGAGAGCAACATATAGAAAACTCATAAACATTAAGTAGTGAAATAAAAACAGTAATAACATGTTTTCAAAAACAAAATTGAATATAAGTGAAGCACGTGAATTACCTCTCACAACTACAATTTATCATAAACCCTTTTTGGTGTTGCTGTACTGGAATTTTAGGACAATTAAAACAAAGAAATTAACAAATACATGTATGACATTTATTTGTAAGAATCACAATTACTGCTTCAATTATGGATCAATCTTTGAAGATCTTTTTGACTTGGAGTATGAAGTCATATTGGATTGATTTCTTCTTCAAATGTTTTATTCTTTAGAACAAACTAATGAAAATGGACTGAATTGTGGATGGTTGTAAATTCAACTAAAAAAACAAGTATTTAAAAAAAATGAAAATAATTCTGCATGTTCGTTTGTCTGTTGTTTTTTCATTCACATTATGGTATTTGTTCTGCCCTGCAGACAAAGATTGGCAGCATTATGAACCATTCCATCAACTACAATGTAAGGTACATGTATGTAACTGGCAAGACTGAAATGACACGATAAATCACATGTTGTCTCTCCTTTTCTTCCTTAAACCTATTTGACGAGACTTAAATACACCGCACACAAGAGCATTGTACCTTTCCTACACTCAGTACTGAATCAGAGTTCTGTATTTCATTGGCTTTTGGTGATTTGAATACTTGGAGTTACCATTAATATACATTTCATCTCTGCTTTTCTGCCTGAGCATTTGGATACTTCACATACTTATGCTTGTATGAACAGAGGTGAAAGAAGTAGTTTGGGAATAATTTATAAACATGTATCAATGCATTCTTTAATGATGGTTGAATATAAGTTATGAATGATGCATAAAGTTTCACTCAAGGTACATGTAACACCATAATGATGGAAATCAGGCTGTGTCTTGCAGCTTCTTTAATTATAGAGTCATTGCCTTTTATCCATCAATGACAGAATTTCACATTGTACAGTTTGACTGTACAACTTAAAATCCACAGCCCTAAAAAAAGATAGCACATTCATGTGAAAAAAAGAGCAGAAATTCTGTTTATGCCAATCTGAGAGGCATTCATCTTCTTAAAAGCCAGTAATAAAAGAGTTTTAAAAATCCTTTATTGGGTAACACACTGACAAATTTAAAACAATTATCTTTTATATAAACTGCAAAATTTCTGGCTTTTTTACTCGAGTGTTTTCAATCAAGTATTTCCATTTCAGATCGATGAGCTTTAGTTGAAAGTGTAAGATGTATTGATGAATATATCATCTTTGCTAATCTGAAGAAAAGATGATTTATGGAACCCTATAGAAATCCTTACTATCGATGGCTTAAAGCCCACTCACAAGAAGAAAAAAGGAACAGCACATCTACTACCCAGATTAGCAACACACACACACACAAGTTTCTACAACGATATCAGACAAAGATTAAATACTGAGGGTCCAAATGTTGGCAATGGTTGTGAATATACATGTACATGATGATTTCATGTCGCAGTATGCAAGAGTTTTATATTTATGGTATTTTTGAAAACATTTTTAAAGCTGACATCTTAAAACCTTTAAAAACTTTTCTACAAATTTCTTAACCATGTGTATTGTTTTTGAAGACATTACATCTTATTAGAACCATATAGCACTGAAAGAAAAATATTATTGTTGCCAATTCGAAGAACAAAATGTGATCAATTTAGCCCTTAAACAATTCCTGTCTTGAAAGGGTTAAAGTGTACCACCCACCTGAAAAAATAATTGTGTACAGCTAGAAAGTATAAAATCAACCTCAAAGAACTTTGTCTGGTATTCTATAGGTCAACTGTTAATGAGTATAAAGGAAATAAAGGAAAACATGAAAATGCTCGCGTGGAACAAACTCAGAGTTTGGTTCCGCGCGAGCCTTTACCTTGGTGAGTGCGTATGGGTGCGTCGAGTAGTCTACTCACGAGTTGCTTTTACGCTTACAGAGAGTGTAATTAAAATTGCAATATCTCTTCATAGAATTAATATTTGAAGCCCATATTTTGAATATAGTATAACGACATGCAACCTCTAACATACAGAGCAACATTATTTTTGGTGATTGGTACCCTTTAATAGTGTAACCAGATATAAAGAGGCCTTTTAGGCCTTGTCAATTTAATTCCATGCTGAATATGCCATTGCTACATGTACATGGTAAACTATTCAAACTAACCTCCAAAGTTTATCTCATAAAGCAATTTAAATACATGCTTGGTTGCTGTTCATTTGTACTTACCAATCTTCTCAAATGTCTTTCAAAATATTACTACCCAAATCTACCTAAAGACTAACAGATTCTGATATTCTGACATACACCATTGTTGGCTAAATATGTTAACCTTAACCAGAACATGTAATTAATTATCTAAAACTTTCTAGGACCATCCTTTAACATCATCTTTACACGTTTACAAACTTACATAGCATTTACATATATTTCAACACAATACAATAATAAGTGAGACCTTTATATATCATAACTATCTAAAAGACACAGAATGCATAATTATGTATCACTATGTATAGGATTTACAATTGTGTATTTTCTTCAAAATATATATCCTCTTGAACATAAATACATAAAAACTTTGTACATTAAAATTTGTAACTGGAGTAAAATCTTTGAAAGAGCAATAATCAGATACATTTATTCTATTCTAGATTAAAATATATTCCTATACAAACATGTACACAAAAACTCCTTATTGGAGTTTAGTTGGTTTCCTTTTGTATAAAACTGGGGACTACTGTAATTAAAACAACTGTAATTTCCTACATGTACCTTTCCATAAAACCATCTACAGTTTAGATAAACCTTTCAACATCAAAACTTACCTTATTAAAGCAAATTGGTTTTTATTATTATTAATCAAGAGATACCAATGTCAATATTTTGAAAAACATAAGCATTATTCAAAAGATGGATATTACATTTCATAGAGCCATTATTTTCTTCTAAAATACTCAGCAATGGCCATTTTATGTTGCCAAACACAGCTAAAACAAATTCAAAAATATTTACTGAAATACAGATTCAAACATATTGACTGAAATAGAGAATCAGGTTGACACCAAATTCCAACAATCTACTTCATACCGAATGTCACAATTAAAGGAAACCAAAACCCAAGGAGAGAATCAATGTTATTGGAAAGTGAAAATTCAGAGAAGCACTTTACAAAAAGTTTCATTAAAATTGGTTAAAAAATGAGAGAGTTATGGAAGTTTGAAAAGTCTCATTTTACTTTCTATGGGGATCCTCAAATTGGCAAAATTGCTTCAAAATGGCTGATTTTGTGAACAACTCTCCATTTGTTTTGTACACAGATTTTCAGATTTCCCCCATTATCTCTCAGGGTGCTCCTTGTCTCCTCCTGAACTCGACATATGTGGTGTAAAATACATTTCCCCATTATATATGTTGAGCTCAGAAGGAGATTAACTGCACCTTGAAAGATAATGGGGAAAATCTGAAAATCTGTGTACAAAACAAATGGAGAGTTGTTCACAAAATCAGCCATTTTGAAGCAATTTTGCCAATTTGAGGATCTCCATAGAAAGTAAAACGAGACTTTTCAAATTTCCATAACTCTCTCATTTTTTCCTTTTTCTTTTTTTTTTTTGTGTTTTTTTTTGTGTTTTTTTTGTTTTGTTTTGTTTGTTTGTTTTTTTTTCCCCCTCAAATATGAATATTAATTCAATTTGATTGAATAATAATTCAGGTTACTCTATTAATAGCAAGAATACTGTGCGCTTAGAAACACCAGTATAAAGCGCTATATAAATGTTATAATTATTATTATTATTTAACCAATTTTAATGAAACTTTTTGTAAAGTGCTTCCCTGAATTCTCACTTTCCAATAACATTGATTCTCTCCTTGGGTTTTGGTTTCCTTTAAGCTAATAAAATGGATACAACAACAAAAGGCAACAAATCCATTATTGCTTTAATGGCAAGAGAGTAATATTGTCATCAGCTATAGGAAGCCAAAGCTTACTTGGATAGACAGAGTTGCAAGATTTAAAAGGCCCTAGCTAAAAACCACTCTACGATCAAGGAATTAGACTTCTAACCTGAAAGAAAGAATTCCTGAAATAGAGTAGAAATATTTAGCCTACTGGCAAAGCTGTTCAATCTCAAACATTTGTTTACAATTCAAAAAAGTCAATCATCCTAACAAATATTCATTTTACAGCACAACAAATACATGTACATACAGTATTATCCTTTGTGCATTGGTTACAAAATACCATGCATATCGAAAGGTTGTAAAACCCAAATTTAGTTGTAATTCAATGTGTATGTATAGTGTTTGGTTTTTACAGATGTGCATCAATAAAATATGGATATCTACATCCGAAGATAAATCCTAAACCAGGGCTCCATGCTAACTTTTTTTTTTCTCACAAGAGCTCCAGATTGATATTTCTATGATCTTTATGCAAGGGCTCCCTGCTTATACTTAGAAATATTGGGATAAAAAAATTTAGAATTTGGGTGCCCATGTGTACCGGACCCATCGATCTCTACCACATGCAAATATCATTGTACGCACGGCTCTATGCGAGCAGTTGATGCGGCCGCACAACCAAAATTAGGTACTCTAAACTCAAACACAGTACGTGGGAAACCGTGTACTGTGTACAATTCCAGTGGACTCCTATGCAAAAGATACATGATTTTTGATAAAAAAGGACATTGTACTGATTGTCACATTAAAGTGCCTTTGGAATTCCTAAGGACAAACTTGTTTTGCCTGTTTGTGCAGTTAATTTGCAGAAAAGACTTCTCATTGCTGAATTATTTGATTCTAAAAATACATAAAATTGTATTGAAACGGTACAGCGGCGGTGTTTTTCTGTGAGCCCCAACATGGCCACCGGTCGCAACAATCGTAGAGGGCGTTGCTTTATCCACTGGTAGAGATCGATGACTGGACCCCTGTTTGTGTTGATCCCTGTTTTAACATTAGAATATGAAAGACTTGACTATGATTTGAACCCATGTCTTTGTAGGCAGTAAAGAGAATTTATTTCTACACCAACTCGCATCGGTCAGGTTTCTCTTTCAAGTAGTCTTATATTGATCCATTTTTTTTCTTCACTTAAGCTGTATAGCCATTCAGTGTGAAATGACATTCAATTACACACATTTCTATGGGTCTGTGTTACACAAAGTGGTATATGAAGGGTTAAGTACATGATGCCTTCAATTTTTTTTTTTCAATTCTTGGAACTATAACAAAATGACAGTAAATGATCTTTTGAATATTATACAACTCGACTAATACAGGCTGCTAGTAGACGTATACGTCATGAAAGTTTGATAAAATCAGCTGATCTACAAAAAAAAAAAAATTGTTGCATGGACGGATAATCCAAGCAGTATCCCCACTATAACCTCTTTCACATTTGCAAACACAGAATTCTTCAACTAAAATGCATAGAATATATGCAGCTTTGGAGTCTATTTAAAAGTCCCTTTCATAAAGCATAAAGGGCAGTTTTGAACAGATTTTGACAATTCTAAACATTTAAAATGATGGATTGCAAACAGTCTCAATTCATTAAGCTACTGAATACAGATTTTTGTTCCTCTATAATATATGATGTTGCCCTACACAAATACTGTTCAGAGTAGTTTTCTATTGAGAAAGTATTAAGTTAAGTCCTATCTATTCTTTCTATTTGATAGACAGTTAATGTAAGTACATCCTTTACCAGTTAACAGATTCTACATAAATAATCTCAAACTATCAGAGACCGGGCTGCTTTAGCATTCACCTGTATAGAAACATCCCTGTCTACAAAGACCACATTTTATGTTTCCCTAGGGCAGAGTTTCTAAATAGATGAAAGGAACAAATATGTGTATATAGAGACCAGCTGCCTATGCATACCACTTTTCTTGTCTCCCTTGAGCAGTCTTTACAAACAAATTTCACTGAATATATGCTATCCAAAAAACTGGAAGGAATATATTACTCGTCTGTTGAGAGCCAGAAGGGCATAAACCCTGTATTAAATGATAGGACTTAACACCCTTTTGGCACCAAGCAGACAAACTAGTATCTGTCCCTAACCTTGGTTGAGAATCAAAGTTGTATAAATCTTGTCTTGCACTCCCTTCTCATCTTCATCTCCATCTGCATCTGTTCTTTCTGCTGCTCTGCTCGAAGGTTCCCGGTCCTCGCAAAGTTCATCGAGCCCAAGTTGCGGAACCTGAGAGCGATCCTGCTGATGGTTGCTTGAGCACCTTCCCTCCCAATACTGTCTGTCTCTGTCTTCTCAGTCGACGTCGTGCTCATAAAGCAATCCTGCAGCGAGTTCTCACTGTGGGCACGGTATTTCATTCGGAGGTTTTCAGCGAGGAGGTGATCGTGGAAGTTTTCAGGAAGCGGGTTGACGGTCAGCTCCAAGGGACCAAAGTTGTTGTCATCGAGGGATGGTAATCGGACAACTGGATTCGATAGCTGCTTTTGCGGAGATCGAGGCGATGTCTCGTCTTTGTTCGTTAGATTTGAATCTCTTGCTACATTCGCATTCAGTTCCTCAACTTGCCCATGAGAGTCTAAATTATCTTCAAAGACTTTGTGAGAAGCGTCTGTTTCATCTGCACCATCCACTGTAGCCAGTGTTCTTTCCCGACCCAGGGTGCTGAACTTTCTACTCTGATCTTCACCAGCTGATAACAGCCTTCCTCTTCTTGCCCTCTCTTCATTGGCATTGGCAATCATGTTAGCATTATCGGTAGCATCACGGTGGTAGTTCTTTCGCGGCGTTAGCCTTCGTAGGTTTAGACTCCTAACATTACGCTCCTGATCGACAGCAAGCACACCACATGTTGTCAGGATGATCTCTCCATCGTGAGACATCACGCTGTTATTATGAGCATCTTCTCCTGGGTCCGCATCTGCATTTCCTCCCAAGATTTCCAGACAGTCTCCCAAGCTCAGCCCGTCCAATGAGGTGTCGTCGCTCGATGATGAATCAAGTAGAATATCATCGTCGCTGTCATTTATGCCGTCCAGTTCATCCTGGCTCTCCTCTCCCTCTGCATAAGCACGGTTCTCCATCCCGATGTTTTCTGCCTGCGGATTGGACTGCCGCTTCCGTAACCGTACCTTCTTCAGGGGGTTCAGATTTGAGACTTTGTCGCCCATCGACTGGAAGTATCTGCTCATGACCTGTGCCCTGATTGGCTTGATAAGCTGACGGCTGCTAGGCTGTTTAGAAGGGCTCTGCTGATTGCCAGGATTGCCACGGTTACGCTTGGCAAGGACAGATTCGGGAACAAACTTGTCCTGCAGCCACATGGTGAAACGCTTCTGGGACGTTAGACGGATAACCTCTTGGGAGACCTTGCTCTTTTTCCTGGTGAACACAGAGAAGTAAAAATATAAAAAATCACATAGGCATACACTGTTAACACCAATAAAAGGCTTCATATCTAAATCTTTTGTACTGAAGATGTCAACTAAGACTGGGATTTCATAAAAGACCAAGTTCAGTCTTTACTCTACACTTCATTTTCATCTACAACTGTCTATTCTCTATCCAAACAGAATTCTTATACGGAAATCACACTGATGAGACTTTTACCAGACTGACAACAGACCAAACAAAAAAATCATATAACACCGAAAATTGGTTTGGAGTCGGTAAGGTGATGTGACTGAGGTATAATGGCAATGGTAAAATGAGATAAATACTTACTTTTCCATCTTGTCCTCGACCACTTTAAGTCCTAGATTATTGGCTGCTCTAGCCTTGGCAAGGGCTTCTACAACAGCATGAAGAATATCTGAAATTGGGAATCGAAATTGGAAATGTGAAAATACAAAATTGAAATTGGAAATTGGAAGTTGGAAATTGGAATAGAAATTCAAAATTGAAATCAGAAATTGGGAGTAAAGAGTAGACCTAGAAACAACAGCAAGTCAGGACAGAAAGTGCACAGATAAAATACTGCCTTCTCTATTAAAAAGCAAACTGCTATTCTCTCTTACTTTGATAAGACTTTGGAGGAAAATGCCTGAAACCAGAAAAGATATGGACAAAAGAAAAATGTTGTGCAGACATTCTGTAGGCATAACAATTCTAAAAACCAAACACCTCAGTCAAGTTTAATGTGGCTTAAAAGTAGCCTTATGCACAGGAACATTAACTGATGAGATGATGACAGCGACAATTATAATAATGGTGATAATGATGGTGATGATGCTGATGGTGATGATGCTGCCGCTGAGAGTGATGATGATGATGATGATGATCATCATCATCATCATCACAGGGTTCTTGCTAATTTTTCTGATAGCAGGTAATTTATCATTCACAGGCGGTTACTCCAAAAAAGCAACAGGGGTCTGGGGGCAGTGAAGCCCCCAGCGGGGTCCAGGGGCAGCGCCCCTAGCTTTTGCAAGAATTGATAAGGTAAAATCGTCCATTCTTCCAATCTTCCAGACCCTACATGTACAAGGAAATTACTTCTTTTAAATAAAGAACAAGGCGACACTAAACAGGTTTAAAATGCCAGCTCAGATGACATTGGTGTTATTTTATTTAAAATCCATGTTGTTCAGAAAGTGAATGCATGATTTTTTTTTATATCTGCAGCTATTCTTGATATCCTACAGTCATATGATTTGCACAAGTGAATGAACACAATGAACTCTCATGATTATGATCAAACAAATTTACCACACTGCAGCGTTACAAAAAGGCTAGGATTACCGTAGATAACGTATAAACCGCTGTCGTTAAATTAAACGCACCCCCAACTTTCGACCCCCTGAGCAAAAAAATAAATAAAAAAATCATGATAAATTCAAGTCATGTTCTTATCAAAACGGCAAAATCTAGAGGCAAAAGCATAAAGAAATGATTTAGAAAAGTGTAAAACAAAATTGTACTTTAATTGGTTGTTTCCTGTTTTTTAACTCATTTTCAAAGTCGGGGAACTCTTCGAATCTGAGTCGTTGACCAAAATAAGGCTTGCTCCAAAGACGTGACAAGCCCTTATCAAAGTACAGATACGGTACAGATTCGTGATCATATCTTAATCACTATCAAAGTGAAAGAAAACATCACAAAACACACATTAACAATACAGATAAAGGCAAACTGATACCTTGCTTAAGAAAATATTTCTAGATAAATCCAAGAACTATCACAGAAGTTTCATGTTTGAAGAGCTTTGGCGCAAGGTTTTTCAACAAAATAATCGATCCCAAAACATTTGAAGTTTCCCTCATTTCATACCCATGCAGAGGTAGGTTTGCTCCCCTGCTCCAGCGGCCCAGCAAGTTTGCAAGTTCTGCTAAAATGAGAGAAACGTCTCTGCACATAGCTATTGCATAAATTAATTTGCATACTAGCTCAACCAATGCGCATTGGTTGAGCTAGTATGCAAATTAATTTATGCAGAAGCCATGTGCAGAGACTATTCTCTCATTTTAGCAGAATGTGCAAACTCTCTGGGCCGCTGGAGCAGGGGGAGCGAACCTATGGAGCGAACCTACCTCTGCATGGGTATGAAATGGGGGAAACTTCATACGTTTTGGGATCGATTATTTTGGGTAGCCCTCATTGAGAGTAAAGCTGCCACCGTGGTTTAATTGTGCCGGGTTTGTGTCACGGCATGAACCTGTTTGTGGGTTGTATGTATACGCAAGTTAGGCTTTTGATTTTAACATCAAAATTAATTTGTAAAAATATGTCGTAGCATTTAGACTTACAAAACAGTAAATGAATTCTCTTTGATCATATAAACAGGACCTTAGCCCCCTAGATTATTGTCAGTTTTGGTGATATATGACTCTTCATTTGTTTTGGGCTTTTTTAAGCCCAGCATCGTGTATTACCCGCAACCCCGACTTATGCTTATTCCGCACGCGCGCTAGCGCGCTAGCCCTCGTCGAGTCAGTTTAGTTTTGTTTCTTCTTGCTTTCTCGATCTCTCGCTCATTGGCTGTGTTTAGAGCTGTTTCTTCCCGTTTCTTTACGACCGCTTTCACAACACCGCTGTGAAGCTTGTGTAAACTGAAATTTGAGATAGCGACTTGTTGAATTGAATCGAGACTGATTTTATATAATATATATATATATATATTTTTTTTTTTTTTTGTGAGGCCACAGCCGGTTACGATCGGCGTTACAGCCGGAAAAAATAGCCGGTTACCGGCTATTAACAAGAACCCTGTCATCATGTTGGTGACAGAGAATAAATGTACAGACATAACATATCTTATAAATTCTTATCTTATAACATTGTGTTGAACTGAGTGCTAGATGCTCTTGAATTTTGTAGAATCATTTAAATTTCTTGCTGTGGTACTGACCTTCAGCTGCTTCCTTGGAATGACTGGGTAGTGCCTTCAGAGTACTGAAGTAGCCATCATCACCCTGTACTGCATGATAGATGCGCACGCAGCGCTGTTTGGCATGGGAGAAGAACGTCGTTGCCGATCCTGATAAAAAAAAAATCATATCATAGAAGCATCACAATTATTACACTTAAAATACATTAAACCACATTTAAATAATCATTAACATTTAGATAAAATGACATCTGGCTCAAAGGATGTCTGTTTTATAGATATTAAACAAACAAAAAAACAGAAAGAAAAGGAAAAAACAGATAATAACCAAACAAAACTAACCCAAGAACTGAAATAAATGTTTGAGTCTACACTAGTTCTCAGCTAAGATATTTATCTGATGTTAAAATCAGATGGTTGAACAAAATGAAAGGTACAAATTCCTGAAGAATTTTATCAGAGAACACTACATCAAAATAGAAAATGTACATTTGACTTGCCTGATGGAATAATTTCGAGACATGTAGTCTATTTCCTATGATCTAACATATTTATCAACAGAACTAAGCATTAAAATACAAAGAAAGGATGTCAAAGAGATGAGAATGAGAGAAGTTGTTATTTACCTATACCCACAGCAGTCATTGCATCTATCGGTATCCTTTCATACTGAGTGATCTTCTCTGCTTCATCATCATAGCTGAAAGAGATAGGGATGCAGGATGGTCAATTAAAGTGATTGATTAACTTTGTGAAAAATTGTAAAATCAGCTCAAATGCCAGTGAATTGTGTGCAGTCCTCTAACTACATATATAATTAAGGATATGTGAAAGTATGAGAGAAAATGGAACCCGTTTACTATCCTAAAAAAGAGAAAATCGCGATCAATCGCTAGCGCAAGTCGCTCGGCTTCTTTGCTGCGCTGCAGTCACAAAAACCAAGCACCAGCGCTTTGCGATTTCAGAGCGGGTTTCCAGCCCGTACAGTATTCTGTGATAGAGCGAGGTATGCCAACCGTAAGAGTTCTTTAGGGTTCGGTGGTACTCTATCCCGACATCAATGTTCAATCGTAAATATCTTGATATATAAACGACCGATCAGCTTATAAAACTCAGGCGATTCCTGTCTGAGCTAAAGGCTTGCAATTATGATTACAGCATTAGCTGGAACAGTGATTTTTTTTTCAATCCTGGGCAAAGTTAATCAATGCCTTTAAGAAGTAACAGTGTCCATGTCATATACATGTACAGCTGCCATTATTTTTGCGAGGGTTTGATTTTTGCAAAATCCACAAACAGTTGTAGGTTCGCAAATTCAACAACACATAAAAATCAGCTGGGAATGCATGTACAAAAATGTAAAGTGCCCTACGCTAATTTATCATGACAACTACTCGCCATAATGTCTGCCATCTGCAAAAATATATGTGTAGATTCCATTTCTATATCCTAATTGCTTCCCCTAATCTATATGTGGGTGTGATGGAATATTAAGTTGTTTCCCCCCTTGATCTTAAATCATGAAGGTTTGATTCTTGGCTTGGTATCCCACCCCTAATAATAGACAACAACACATTTTCTCAAGAGTTGTCTCTCTTGATCCAGGTTTTGTGAATGAGAATAAATTCCACAAATTGTCGAAGCACTTCATATGGGCAGCTGGGGATAGGACAAGTAGATATACTTTCCAAAACACATACGTGAAAGCACATTGTGATATGCTCTCTCTGAGAAAGTAATTACAATCCAATGTCAATCCCTCATTACCAATTGTTTCCAATGTTTAATAAATTTAAAAATGGATATCATCAGAAGAGAATAACAGGAGATGACACCTACCTTGCAATGTAGTAAGCCTTCTCTGATATAATTAGAATGATGTCTCTATCATCCTCACCACTGTCATCAAGATCCCTGGGGAAAAACCCAAAACAAACAAAACAAAGATAAAATGAAAAATGATGTACAGAACAAGTATTGATATCAAGGATATCAAATAATATTTTGGAGGAAAAAAAAGATATGATCTGTTGCTTTAATGACAGTGAAGTCATTCAAGAATACTTAACTTTAACAATACCAAAGTTAGTCTGGGTCTTCTACATAACCTATGCAACATTCAAGAGATCTAAATAACTAAAGGGTACCAATCACCAAAAATTATTTTGCTCGGTATGTTAGAGGTTCCATGTCGTTATACTATATCAAAAATTTGGGCTTCAAATATTACTTCTATAAAGAGACACTGCAAATTTTATCACACTCTCTACAAGTGTAAAAAGCGACTCATGAGTAGACTACTCGACGCACCCGTATGTGCTCTCCAAGATAAGGGCTCGCCCAGAACCAAACTTAGAGTTCGGATCCGTGCCCACACCTTCATGTTATCCTTTATTTCCTTCATACTCCTTAACTGTTGACCTATAGAATGCCTTATAAAGTTCTCTGAAGTTGATTTTATACTTTCTAGCTGTACACAAATTATTTTTTCAGGTAAATGGAATACTTTAAGCTTTGTACATAAAAATAATAATCTGAATCCCCCCTAACTTGTTTGAGTGGCATATCAATAAAGCCCTAATAACAGTCATGACCTATATAATGGCAGCCTCTATATTTACTCTGAGAAACACATTTGTTAAAGGTAACAGATAGTTTTGGGAAGCCCTCAAAAACTTTTCGTGAGATTTCTTTGATTTTACTTAATAAACAGCAGGGTACTAACATAACTAAGATGCTGTGAAGTTTTTACCTCCTCAAGTGAAAAGTAATAAAAATCCCTGGCCCAAAAAAGAGGGGATGTCAATTCAAACAACGGCCACACACACACTACTTACATGAGGATTGCTGTGTGTGTAGAATACACTACACATAGTGCGAAGCGCTGGGTTTATTGTGCGGGGAAACTTCGGGTGGATATGATCTTAGCGTGAGGCAGTGAAAAGCCGTTACCAAGCGTTTCTTACAGATATTTACACTAAAATTTGTTCGAAATCGTGAATGGAATGTTAAATAATCTCGTACATGTGTCTTATGATAAAAGGAGAATAGTATGTGACTATTTCAGATAAGTTTCTTGCCAGTATGATTTTTGCTTCCGAGACTGTCTATGAGCTTTAAGAGTTCAACCTCTTATGTTCATCTTAGCTTTATTCTGAGGAAAGCTCAGTATATGAGAAACAGACTTTCTAAGAACAGCCAGCTTAATATGATGTCACTTCTAAAATACACATACCCTGAGTCGCAATCAATGAGAGCCCAACCTCCAAGGTTCATCTTGGCTTCATTCTTTGGAAGGAGCAATCTGGAGCATTGTTGAATCCTCTGTTTGATGTCCTCTTCATCCACACCATCCCAGACATCTTTACCCATCTCAGCCGATGCCTTCTGCTCATCGATCAGCGACAGATCCTCCTGTATTTCCTGGTTACCTAACATCAAATCTGTTTGCAACAAAGCAAATTGGATTTCTTAGAGGTGTCAGAGTTTCAAAGTTTGCATCAAAATACTTTAATCTTGATGGCAAATTTCAACCCCTACATTACTTTTTCAGAATTAATCATTTTTGTATTCTTGGATTTTCGTTACTGCCTAGAGATTTCAAAACCTTTCATTTTCAAACCTTGCCCATTTTTTAATATCGATTCATGTCGCCTACTTTGACTGACTACCGAGAAAAAAAGTGCACATATACATGCAAGCCAGAAACAAAAGGACATTAGGCTTGAAGTGCTATCCGAGAGATGTGGTACACAAATTGGAAATGGACGGCTTAGCAACAGTCACTCACACACAGACTTGGTTTCAAATCTAAGACCTCCCTGTTCTGTGACCATTGCCATATCTATTCAGCCCTTGCATCTTCTAGGTGATGTTTAAAGTGATGTTCAACAAATCAAATTTAATCAATGTTCAGATACAAATTATAGGGAATGACTGGGACTGACCTATTGCCACTTGTCTAAATGCATCCTTGAACTGATTCTGCACGTATCTGTTGGCCGAGTTGTACCCATCTTTCATCAGCCCTGTGAACTTCCTCTCGCCTGTCCTGGTGTAATCTCCCTTGAGGGCAGCTGTCCCAGCATACTGCCGACTGATGATGTCCCCGTTGTTGGCCCACATGTCCTGGTAGATTGTCCTGATGCTCGGGACAAGGCGTTGTTCAGGTAGCAGCAGCCCCAGCTTGCGCAGCTGTTGGGGAATATTGTTATGAAGGGGTGTACATTAAAGTCCACTGTACACTATGTGCTTCAAATTGAATCAAACTTCGAAAGATAGGTCTCTAGGAAGAAGTAATCAAAGTTCAGGATTTCAAATCTGTCTGAAGTATGTTTCGAGTATTTATTGAATGGAAAAGCCAGAATCAGCATCACATCATCACACAGTACTTCATATTTTTGATTGGGATAAATGTCTATCTTCTGCAACAGATGTTTTCTTGCTGGGAAGTGTTCCTGACTGCATAAACACATATTCAACTGGAATACTGTAATTGTCAATAATGGAAATTTTTCACCACCAATCAGTTTTATAATAGACAGTCTTCCTTATGTTACAATTCTCTCTGTTTTTTAAATTGATATTTCTTCCTCCATTCTAGTCTTATTTGCTTTCCTCAACCTGTATCTATCTTTTTTCTTACTCCCTTTTCACTCTTCCTCCCCTCATTCTGCTTTACCTTCCCAATCCTACCATACTACCTACCTGTGTTCTAAGTACAACCCTGGCTAGAGCTGTTTGAACTACATTGGTTCTGTCCAGACAGTCCATGCAATTCACTCTGAACACACCTCTCTGCTCAAGGATCACTCCTTCAGCATCAGCCCTAGATGGAAACAGATCAAGGATAGAATCTTTGAAAACTCTGGCATCAGGTAGGAATATGTTTGATGGTGCATTTTACCGGACGGGTAAGAAAAGAGGTGCATGCTTGTAAGTAAGCAACCAGGGGACCGACCGCTTCAAGTCCTCTCTGCGGGACTTGGTAAGGAGGATTAGTGCCTTACCAAAAGGCACTAGCACATCGACTTGGTTTTGAACCTGGGTCCTCCCAGATACGAGACCACTGCTCTACCACTGAGCCATTGTGCCCCACTATTTTGAGGGGCAGTTAATAGGATATAGCAGCTGTCTTAGGTGGATTACAGGCTGCTGGTAGCAGATGGATTTCAACTAAAAATAAATCAAAATTTATCCTCAGATCTGCCAATAACAGATTCCAGAAGGGATTAAAGACTAATGACAGCAAAAATCAAATTTGAGATCCTCAAAATTCTCTGACAAGTTACTTGAAAAGCAAAAAATCTGGATGTAACTTACCAGCAGTATCTCATCTCTTTGATGACATCCCGGATGCTTTCCAGAAGAACAGAGACCCTGTCAAAGCGAAGACCTCGGCTGCATGGTTGTAAGTAGAGAAAAGTAATCGGGGGAATCAGCAAAGTGTTATTACCTCAATAAAGCTCCTCTACTTAGATAGTGAACTTTGGGAATGTTACTTTAAGAAATAATACTGAAAGCTTAGATAATATTAAAAGATTTGTATGTAATATTGTCTGGAATTTTTAAAGCATCAGTATAAAGGATTTTAAACTTTCTACATCTAGAAGACTGTAAAATATAGCACAATATTAAAGTGTTAAGAAATATGTAAATAACCTTGCTGACAAATACAAGTAATGTCAACGTACATGAAATAAGGTAATATCAATGCTTCTAAAGCAATCATTTCTATACATAAAGACCACTCTCCTTATTTCCGTGCAGCAGTCCTACCCACATAATCCTGCTTTTGCAACCACCTGAATCTAAGCCATTGTCCATGGGAACTGGGTAGTTCAATGATCAATGCGTCAAGAATGCATTTCTTGCTTTCACATTTAAAGAGAACGTTGAGTTCTGGGAAAGGTGAAAAATGATTTGTGAGCTTTCTCATTCTTTTTACATGTATATCAGTTTGGATGAATATCACAGTAGAAATGTTCCCAGAAAAGGATTGCTCTTTAAATGCCCTCTTATTCAAAATATGAAGAGAAATAGCTGAAGTGTTCGGGCCGAACATTTACGTCACATGCGTAGTCCTATATACCCATTTTTGTGTGCAGTGCATGTGCTTTTTGGTGAGACTTGAGTCAATTTCTTATCACTTTGATTTCAAAACCTTGTAGTATACACCAAGTCTTCTTTTCTATATCATCAACCTTTCCCAACACAACATGCATGACCAGAACTCAAAGTTATCTTGAAACCAGTCCTGCACTTCTCATATCCCTTGAATAGTCTTTGTCAACGTGTTTAACTGCAACTGATTTTTAGGTTGTAACAGGGTCAAACCATACTAACCAGTACTCATGGAAGTCAAATGTGATATAGGTGAGCTTGGGACAGTCGTACATTAGAACATGCTTCATGAAAGCTGACCCCACAATAGCCTCTCTGCCGGCCTGTTCGATGAGGCTGATGATAGCCACATGACGATATCGCTTCAGGTCCTCCTCAAAGTGAGTCTTGAAAGCCTCCTGGGTCTCATCATCATCTATAGTGAAGATATTGAAGAACAAATTTTCATCTAAGGTTAATGCTATGTTCTTGCAGGTACAGTTTAGTTGTTTGGAAAGAATTATAAATTCTTGATCATGTGTATTGTATAATCAATAGGAATCTTCTCATAAGTAATCATTCTATCAGTACTATTTTAAAGATTAAGGTGATAGTAAACAGAAGCTCCTAAATAGCGCCATCTTTTAACAGGATTTTAAAAATGTCTGTGCTTCTCATTTTCCCATCATGCCCCATTCTAGTTTGTAAAAGCTTGGAATGTACCTGCAGGCAATTTTCCACATTTGCCAAGTCCCCCAAAATAGTGTGAACTAGAGGGGCCGTCAAAGGCGGCAGACCCACGCCTTGGCGGTGCTACAGAGTAGTTGCAATACTATACTATGGGGTCAAAACTGAAATCTACATTGGGTGATTTCACGCTCGGTGTTGGTGTTTGTGGTTAGTGTTTATTTTGCCGCGAAATCATGATCTAACACCGACTATGAAATGAGAAAAAAATCAGTCGGTGTTAGGTGTTGACCTCTGATTTTCTGACGTAGTTCCGGTTGCCGGTGTTTAATTTCATGTACAAAATTCCGTTCACTAACACTATACCCTAGGGATTAAGAAATTTTCATTTCACGTTCGGTGTTGGTGCTGGTGTTGCTACTTGTATGCTAGATACGGGAAATTTGGGGGATTAGCCGTGAGAAATAAAGTCAGTAGGCATCATTCGAAGTGTAATTTTACAGGTGTTATGAGGTAGTATGTTCATATAGGTCTGAAATTAAATCTAGGCCAACATTTAGTCCAACGTTCGATCTAGAGCACACGGAAAGGAACTAGATCTACCTTTGGTTTTTAAAGGGGCGGAATGAGTGAATAAAAAATCCTACCTAGTTTTTTTTCCAGATAGATTTATAAATATGATGTTCGATATTCCGTAGTAAAAGACCCAGAGAATCCACATTATTAACTAGGATGAGTTCTAAATCAACAATCACAATGCAAAAGTAATGAAACTTCGGGGCTAATCTGAGCCGATGCCCGAAATTTGGCCGTTTGCCATGTACGCGCTGGGCCGTCCGATCCGGCGTCTAGCTGCATTAGCTACCGCAGCATTTTCTGCTGCAAGTGAGAAATTCGAGAGAAATTAAATCTAAACTTACTGTTCCTATCAATACTATCCATTTCTGTGAAGTTTCTTACCGGTCTCTTTCCAGATAGATTTGATAAATATGATGTTCGATATTCCGTAGTAAAAGACCCAGAGAATCCACATTATTAACTAGGATGAGTTCTAAATCAACAATCACAATGCAAAAGTAAGGCTTCACGGCTAATCTGAGCCGATGCCCGAAATTTGGCCGTTATTAAAAAATTAAATCTAAACTTACTGTTCCTATCAATACTATCCATTTCTGTGAAGTTTCTTACCGGTCTCTAGATCAAATAAGGATTGCTTTTAGAATCACCGGACTACTCGGGCAATTTTACGATATTCTAGACTAATAAATCAGTAGTTAAAAACATTTTTTTCTTCTTCGTTGAGAATGGTGCTGACGCCATTACCAGTGTTAAGCTATCGATGCGCTTTGTTGGGATATCGGTATCGGCTCCGAAACGGTGATCTTTACATATACTATACTACAGAGTCAAAACTAGAAAGTCTCACAGAATTTGCTGGGATCCACCAATCATCACCAAAATTTAATGGATTCTTTCCTGTCACTATCCAAACAATCCCTGAAAATTTGGTGCAAATCCGTTCACCCGTTCTCTAGTTATCTTGTACACAAACAAACAAACAAACAAACAAACAAACAAACAAACAAACAAACAAACAAACAAACAAACATACAAACATACGGAACCCTTTACATAACCCTACCGATTTCATCGGCGTGGGTAAATATAACTGTGCCTATTATCCAAACAAGGTGTTTGTTAAAATTCAATGGAATTAATTTTTGAATTATTATCTTAATTTAGCAATCACTGTATGATGGCGCAGTTCAAGTTCTACCAGTTTAATGCCACTTTCATGCATTCTATCAGTATTATTGCAACCATGAGCACATTTTATCAGTACTATTTTGATAATGAATGCATTCTATCAGCACTAATTTGATGATGAATGCACACAACAATTAGAATATGTCTGACCTCTTCATCTTCAAATATAAAATGCAATAAACTTACAGTTAATTCAAAGGAGATTACATCCACCTACCTCTATCGATCCTTGGTGGGGGCTTGTACTTGATGCCAGGCTGACTCCAGAACACCGGCACTGACCCTCGGACTTGGACGAAGGACACAGAGTGTTCCGCCGTCTGTAGGATCTGTTCCGTCTCCACGTAGTTCGCACATGCCCCACTCTCGTCTATCCCCCTTCTCCTGTATCTGGTTCCTATGATGGACACAAAGAGAAGGACACTGGCATTTTGGCAAGCTTTGTCCTGTCTTCTTTAATTCATCAATTGCATTATCAAATTTTGTGATCTAGAATACTATGAATTACGTACATGTACGTACAGAGCTAAAAAGAGTAAAAATTATTTAGAAAATCTTGATCCATTTCTTTTGCATAAACTATTCCATAAAGTGGAATATTTCTAAAGGAAACTAAGCCAATATCTTACAAGTGGCTACAAGTAATGTACTGTTAAATCAGTATCACTATACTTACATGTATTTTCTAAAACTACAAATTGGCAATTTTTTGTTGCATTATGTCATTTTCACACAGATTATTATAATAAAATATACTATATTGCTTGAATACAGGGTCAAAGAAAAAAAAATTGATGCTAATGGAGGAGGGAAACTGATTAGTTTCAACCTTTTGAAAAATTCTTTTCCTTTGTGGTTTAATTACCTGCTCTGAACTTGCTTCTTCTTGAAATGAGCATGAGGTTGAATTTGATATCGGAGTCATCGCTGTCGGCACCACTGCCTCCACTCTGGGCTCCTTCCTCGGGCGCAAATGACATGCGGCATTCCCGGATCTGAACGCACCCCTGAACGATGGGGATGATCCATGGCCTGGCAAGCTCTTTGTTCTGGATGGAAAATAAAAACGAAATACAATCACTGACCACAGAATTTGAAATAACATTCCAGGACTAGTACTGTACTAAAAATGATGCCCTGTGCCCTGTTTCACAAAACTTATCTTTGATAAGAAGTTACAATTATTGATATAAGCTACTGAAATCACTGCATTTGAGTGGCTATTACCAAATTTGTCATATATCTGTGGTAGTTGTTAGTGAAACAATTTTTAAACTAGAATATCACTGAAGGTGATTAATACCCCCGCCCCAATGTGTGTGCCAAATTTCTGGAGCATTGCTCCAAAAATGAGGAAGTGGTTTGATCTGCAATATTTTCCCATTTTATTGCCATATGTTGTTACCATGGCAACGCATTGCCACGCACTGAAAAAAATGTCTCGCATATCTTTACCACAAGAACAATGTGTGTGCCTAATTTCATGAGCATTACTTGAAAGAGTGAGGAAGTTGTTTGATCCGCAATATTTTCCCCTGATTTATTGCCATATGTTGTTACCATGGCAACGCAGTTCTGACACATTCAAAAAATATGTCTTGAACATCTTCATCCCATGACCAATGTGTGTGCCGAATTTCATGAACATTGTTCGAAAATGAGGAAGTAGTTTGAACTGCAAGATTTCCCACTGATTTATTGCCATAATATGTCGTTGCCATGCTGTTACCATGGCAATGCAGTTTCCGACACATTCAAAAGATATGTCTTGCACATCTTCACCACAAGACCAATGTGTGTGCCGAATTTCATGAGCATTGCTCGAAAAATGAGGAATTAATTCGATGCGCAAGATTTCCCATTCATTTATTGCCATAATATGCCGTTGCCATGCCGTTACCATGGCAACGCAGCTTCCGACACATTAAAAAAATATGTCTTGCACATCTCCATCCCAAGACAAATGTGTGTGCCAAATTTCATGAGCACTGCTTGAAAAATGAGGAAATAGTTTGATCCGCAAGATTTCAACCTGATTTATTGACATAATATGCCGTTACCATGGCAACGCAGTTCCGACACATTCAAAAAATATGTCTTGCACACTTTCATCCCAAGACCAATGTGTGTGGTGAATTTCACAAGCATTGCTCACATAATGAGGAAGTAGTTCGATGTGCAAGATTTGCAACGGACCGACTGCCCGCCCGACTGACCGATCGACCGCCCGCCTGACCGTACGCTGATTCCTATATACTCCCTTCAAACTTTGTTTGGCGGGGGTATAAAAAGAGGGCCCTGTTAGTGCTGAGTGCTTGAAGTTCATTTTCTATTTTTATTTATTTATTTGGCATTTCAAAAACAATACAGAAAACAATACAGAAAGAATAACGGGTATAAACAAATCAAATCAAAGGTGCGTTCTTCTTTTTCAGGAAATTACACAGTATACATGTACTTGTAGTTTCAGTGTAACATGAGAGCTATTAATAAGAAAATGCTCTTACATTTTGAATATGGCCACAAGTAGTTTATACTGATTATCATATTTCACATATTTCCTTGTCTCTTAAGTTTATGTGTGCTTTTATTTTATTTTTTTACAATTTTCAGTTTTCTGTATTTCTGCTGGTTTGAATATATCACAAGAAGATTTCCATATTTATACTCTCAACCAAAATACACATATACATGTACATGTACATGTACTGTAAAAATATAGTTTCACTTTCAGATCAACAACCCCACCCACAATGACATAGGTTATTGTTTTCCCAGAAAATTGCTTTTTATATACATATATATATATATATATATATATATATATATATATATATATATATATATATATATATATATATATATATATATATATATTTCTGAAGATGACAATGATATTGTCAAAGAGCTGGTAGGTTAAGTTCTGGGAAGAGGATATACTGGTCATAATTTGAACAGAAAAGCAGACAAATTTTAAGTACCTTTCAATTTTGAGAGTTTTGAGAGTTTTCAAGAAGTGTGGGAGAAAACTGAAGAGGCCACTAGAGACCGATGGTCCTTCTACATAGGGTATAATTATGAAAGTACACAGTGTACAAGCATGGAAAGATGTTAGTATCGTAAAACAGGGTGAATAGGAACAACAGGGATGAATAGGAACAAAAACTGGAAGAGCGTTTTGACATATTTATTCATCCCTGGAGGTTACTCCGACCCTTTTTAATTCCTTTTATTCGTTATCAATGAAACAATGAAAAGGGTCTTCTTCATTACTAGGAAAAAATATTTTGTCAGAAAGGTTTACAAATTTTCATTCATATTCACTCCGTTTTACAGTACCTAACAATCTTTGAGAGTTTTTTTTTTTTTTAAAGAACTGTGGGAGAAAATGAACTAGCCACTATATATGTACATGTATGTAGAGAAGGCTATTCTGTACATGATAACATTATGACTGAACCCATATAATGCAGAAGCATTAAAATTGTCAGCACCTAGAAATCTTTAAAAGTTTTTAAGAACTGTAGGAGAAAATTCAGTTGGTCACTACAAGTACGTGGCCCTTCTGTAGAGGTATACCATGCAGATGTGTGCACATTGTCAGCACCAAGCAATCTTGATAGTTTTTAAGAATTGTGTTAGAAAACTGAACTATCTACTACGGACAGGTGGCTTTTCTGTATACAGGGTAAAATCATGTCACTGCCTATAGCTGTGCAGTGAGACGCAACGAGACCAACTGGTGCGAGGGGCTAGCAAGCAGCAAACGAACAAAGAACGAGCTACGCTACCTACGAGCTAGATACGCAATAGTGTGACTGCTACCTTCAAATTTGCGGCGTATTGCTGGGTACGGCTGCGTATTGATATACCCCGCATAGCGCAGCAATATACACAAAGGTGTGACCTAGGCATTTTTATTTATCAGAGAAACATGAATAATGTCAGTACCTAGCAATCTTGAGAGACTTTTCAAGAGCTGTTGTGTTTCACCATCACCTGACAGAGGAATGTCATCTTAGAGTTTAATTAATTTCCTCAGGATCAATGACATCCTGTTTCAATCAGTGTGGATCTTCACTTCCAATGCTTCACTGTGTCCTCATTCTCAATGCCAATAGGAACATGAAGCCTCCTTCACATCAGACATACATGTAGTGAACCTTTTTATGTGTATTTTGAATGGCAAGAGGGAATTTAAAAAAAAAAAGTACCTGAAATATTATATGACCAGATATGAAGGGCACATAGGGTTTTGAGGTAGTTTATCACATCACATATGAACAAGGCATAAGAGGCACATGGCGGTTGTCGTTGTAGAGGCACATGTATTACATGTAGATAAAATTAGAAACACACATAAGTGAACACACTTCGGGGCCTTTGTTACCTGCAGCTACATTTTTTTTTTCCACCCCCACTTGCCATTCCTCTCTTCTACCATGATATTCTTTTCATAGCAATTAACCACGTCATAAGTGACAAGGCTTTAAAGGGTCAATACACCTGTTGGTTTGTAAATAGACAATCACCTGGGTATCCAAGATGTCCTGTAGCATGTGCTGATTCCAGAAGAACCTATCATCAAAACCTGCATCTTTGTGGGTGTGTTGTCTCTGAATGGAGTTGGTCAGGTCACCGGTGGGGCTGTAGTAAAACCAGTCTGTCATGGAAGAAAAAAAAAATCAAATTAATTCACCCGTAGAGGTGTTTATGGTCTAGCGGATAAGTCTCCAGACTCTGCATATAATTTCCTCAGCTCTAAAATTGGGAATATCTTCTAACTCACATTCTTCAGCAGGTGCATGTACATGTACTAATGATCATTTTCATGCAAAGTTGTACCTTTTTTAGGGGAGGGGAAGGAGTGGGGATTAAATATCATCCCAGTTTTAATCATATCAATCTATAAACTTGTATGTTAACTTTAGTACATTCAAATTTTCTTGTGGTAAAGGGTGCACTATAAAAGTTACTTTCATGATCAAGAATTATTTACTATTATTATTTACAGTGACATGTACCGGTAATGCAATTCGGCCATACAGATGAACTGTGCTTGGGTAATCACAGGTTTCATACTGAAAACATATTACAAATGCTCAATCCAGAAATTACTACACTTCAGAGACGATTAGCTTCTAATTTCACTAGATTGTAGCAACTGTAATGAAGATTCAATTTGGTCAGAACGAAGTCCTAGTACATATACATGTACATTAGCAGGATGTACTGATGAACTTTAATATGTAGTAAATTACACACATGTAGGATATTCCTCCCAAGTTGTAGCAAAGTCATTTTCTTATCTTTATTACAAAACAATTAGTTTCAAATTTGTTGAAAGAAAAAATACAGGATGTAATTTTAATCAAAGTTAAAAACCTTACAGAATATGTTATTACAACCAATAACAAGCACAATACAGTAATATTTAAAAATTATGCACCCATAATTAAAACTATCAAAATAAAAAATTGTTTTTATAGCATCTTGGGAGTTGGGTAGCCAACCTAATGTATGTGCTGTTTTACACTATATTATCTGTACATGAAAACATAACCCACAAATATTTTCTCAAATCTAACTTCTTTGTTCTTAATCTTACTTGGTCCTCCTGAAGAATATCGCATGACAAAATCTGTCTGTCATGGGTAAAAGGAGAACTTCCTTTGAAGCCTGGATTCACCTTTTAAAAATTAAAAATAGCCCTCCATACATATATGCATGGGTACATGTGCTGTCCATTTTTACTGATCTCTCCAATGAACCCCGTCAAACAAAGAACAAAAAAGTCTCGAGTATGCTAATGTTATGCACAAGCCAATCCAAAATGTGACCCTTTGGCCATCTTATCCTAGAATTCTACTTTGCATACAAACAATACCAACAAGAGCAGTATCATTTTCATATCATCTTACATATTATAGGAATGGCTTGAGGATAAAACCCCTCAAAGGAATGCTTATATTGAAAAAGATTTACTATCTGCATGCATCTTTCTAACCCTCTTACATAGTTTTCCCCTGATTCTTTGAACCTGACCCTCCCATGTGTGAGAACAAAAGTTAAACATTGAGTGAAGTACGTCATACGGTACTCTAAAAATAAGGGCAAACAAGTTTTTCTCAGGTGGCAAATTGTCAAAGTTGAGATTTTTTTTCATTCATGAGGTAACCATCAGGGAAAGTACCAGCAACGCCCCCTAAGACTTTTCTGAGAAACTATCAGCAAGGGCAAATGTAAAGGTATTAAAAGTATTTATGACTTTTCCTCTACAAATTACATTGTGAAAATCAATCTAACTTCTTTGTTCTCAATCTTACTTCTTCTTTCTTACTTCTTCTTTCTTAATCTTACTTCGCCCTCCTAAATAATACTGCATGACAAAATCAGTCTGTCTAGGCGCAAAGGAGAACTTCTTTTGAAGCCTGGATTCACCTTTTCAAAAATACAAATAGCCTCCATACATACATGCATAGGTACAGGTGCTGTCTATTTATACTTATCTCTCCAATGGACCCATCAAAAAAAGAAAAAATATAAAGAGTATGTTAATTCTTATGCACAAGCCAATCCAAAATGTGACCCTTTGGCCATCTTACCCTAGAATTCTACTTTGAATACAAACAATACCAACAAGAGCAGTATCATATTCGTATCATCTTACATATTATAGGAATGGATTGAGGATAAAACCCCTCAAAGGAATGCTTATATTGAAAAAGATTTACTATCTGCATGCATCTTTCTAACCCTCTTACATAGTTTTCCCATGATTCTTTGAACGTGACCCTTCCACACGTGAGAACAAAAGTTGAACATCGAGTGAAGTACGTCAAACAGTATTCTAAAAATAAGGGCAAACCAGTTCTCACGTGGCAAATTGTCAAAGCTGAGGATTTTTTTTTCATTCATGAGGTAACCATCAGGGAAAGTACCAGCAACATCCCCTAAAAGCTTACTGAGAAACTATCAGCAAGGGCATCTACATATCATTTTTTTTTTAAATCAGATTCTTGAGGTGCCTTTTAATCCAGAATTCTCTTACAAAAAATAAAAAAGGTCATCACCTGAAAGAAGGAGGGGGGCACATTCTTGGGGTTGTGTACATAAAGTATGCCACTTGGGTCTTAAGAGAGGAGGGGGGCACTAGCCATTGTGTCCACCTAAATCTGTTGTACATTATGTCTTCATGATTACCAAAAAAATCCTACAAATTTTCATAAAAGAAAAAATATGTAGTGGAAATGAACTTTCTAGGGCTAATAAGATTCAGGAATAAATGTGTACAAGTATACCACTTTAAGAGGAAAGAAAAAGGGTTTTGAAAAAACAGCTGGTAACATAACAATTACTGTGACTCCAATGGAATTTCATATAAGAGAATTCTTAGGAATAAAAGAGAATTTTTAGGAATAATCTTTTATTTAAAGAAACCTTTTGTGTAATAAATATATTTCTGACCAATGTGAATCCAGATTGTAGCATTATATAATCATCATCTCTATTAAAAAATAATAGTGGTAACAATATGAACAAAGAAATAAACATTTAAACCCAGGATTAGTCAACTTATCATGTAAATTACATTCAAAGCCATGAATTAATTCCTACTGTGCATTTATTTTCTTGATCTCACAAGTATCCTGAATATATCTTCTTTTGGACACTTTTTCTATCTTATCTTGTGATTTCCATTTCAGACAATGAGCTCCAGAACTTAAAAGTATATTTTTCTTTCTTTTTATTTTCATAGAAAAGTCATACCATTTCTTGACCAACACAAAACACTTTTTCTTTTCTTTTTTACCAAAGTTCCCCTATCATACCCCCTTTGGCCATGACATACAGCTGTGTATGTAACAAAGGAGAGAACAGCAAGTGAAATTGAAAAATCCAATCTACAAAATGCCAAATGTATGTCCCGTTGATTAAAATGTTATGAATTATTGATGCAGCAAAATGATTTTATTTGCTGCCCTTTCAAACATCGAGGGCAATATAAAACGGGCACAGTACAGGCTTATTCCATCAGCTGTCGAAACCAGCCATGACTTTCTCTCCATGTAAACCTCATTTCTGCTCAGGGGAATTCGATGAGATCGGGAGCAATATCTTCGATGGGATGAGCTCGTCCGACTTGATTAAACTCAGGCTTTTTCCTCTACCATGAAACCTGCCTCTTTGCACTATACAGATGGGATGTATTTACCCTGAAACGAGGCTATTTACAGTGTGGATCATCGCCCTACCATCATCTCTCCAGAGCTCAATCCAGATGGGAAAACGCCCCTCGTTATTTCGATGACTTGAATTGCGGATCTCGAATAGTCGAGTGGCACATACATGTACGAGGTAGAACACCTCATTACAGTTGGAAGAACTGAACTTGAAACAGACTGATACACGTATATACATGGGGGACACCCCTCATTATGTTGAAAACATTAACAGATGAAGAAGACTAACACATGTACATCTAGGTAGTAAAAAAAGAAGTGGAGTTTGGGGATTGAAGCCCCTTCCCCTTGAGACTTATTTTTTAAGGGGGAGGGGTTTCTTGTCAAAAGTTTTTTGAATTGAATGACCACAGGACTTAAGACCTAATTTTCATATTCTAGACTTTGGAGAAAATGAATTGTTTTCTCCCCAAATTATTTTACAATCCAATTTTTCTTATATACATGTACATGTAGACCTCATAGAAGATGAATCCCCCTATTATTTTAATGACTCCATATTCTTATTCTTTGGGGGAAAATAAATCATTCCAGCCTCAAATTAATATCATAACCCAATTTCTTCTTCTAGACTTTGGAGAAAATAGATCATACCTGTATCGCGCCCCATGACCCAATTTATACAGCAAGCAGTTAAAATCAACAAATTAAACCAACAAAATCCTCTCCTTCAATAGATCCTATCTGCCTTTGGATTGAAAGAGTATATGGTGCTTCTTTTTTTTCAGTAAACTATTGTCTACTGGGAGCAAACTCTAGGTTAAAGTGACTGATTAACTTTGTGAAAAATTGTAAAATCAGCTCAAATGCCAGTGAATTGTGTGCAGTCCTCTAACTACAAATATAATTAAGGATATGTGAAAGTATGAGAAAAAATGGAACCCGTTTACTATCCTAAAAAAGAGAAAATCGCGATCAATCGCTAGCGCAAGTCGCTCGGCTTCTCCGCTGCGCTGCATCACAAAAACCAAGCACCAGCGCTTGGCGATTTCAGAGCGGGTTTCCAGCCCGTATGGTATTCTGTGATAGAGCGAGGTATGCCAACTGTAAGAGTTCTTTAGGGTTCAGTGGTACTCTATCCCGACATCACTGTTCAATCGTAAATATCTTGATATATAAACGACCGATCAGCTTATAAAACTCAGGCGATTCCTGTCTGAGCTAAAGGTTTGCAATTATGATTACAGCATTAGCTGGAACAGTGATATTTTTTTTCAATCCTAGACAAAGTTAATCAATCCCTTTAAAAGGGTGCGAGTTCATGCCCTTTTGACTCTCAGCAGATCAAATTGTCTTTTTTGAGCCAGAAGGATGTTAACTTTGAGTTCATGCCCCGCTGGCTCTCAGTATAAGATATGATCCGTCTATCAATAGTATGTTTCATAGAATATCTCAGTGCACAAATGTGTGTATAGTTGTGTAAATTCATAGTCATAGAGAGGGTGAGGTCTAGACCGGTTCGTCTAGCTGCTATGCCATTATTGACGGATGATGATGATGAATCATCGTGTGTAATGATGTCATTCAAAAGGTGTCTGATTGATGTATGTATGGCCATGAACTAGGAATAGAGTTATTTCAATAAGTGCTTGTATAATGATACGTGCTCTGGCAACAATAGTTTCACGGTCAAAATCCTACACTAATTGGATTCCTAATTCCAACTTTGCATAAAAAACAATACCTACATTTAACCCTAACTCTAATCCTGAAATAAAATGCTCTTGCAACCCAAACCCTAAACCTATATCTTTGTTGAAATAAAGCCTGCAGCAATTGTCACTACAGCATGTCAGACCAACCAGTAAGTATTGACTCTACTTTCTTCTCACAAACCTTGGAACAGTATCCCCATCCCTCAAAAGACAAAATATTTGGAACTGTTTCCTTTGATTTAAACTGTTCTTTTATTTGAACCAAATATGTGAAATAAATATGAAAAAGACAGATGCTGTTGAGAAATATGTACCTTTTGTGATGTTTCATGCATTTTTGTCTTAATAGTGAAAGAACAGATTGTCATTCCTCTGTGATCTTGTTTTCAATCTCTTTTTGCAATCCACGTGCCACTGTTTATAACAAACAATGTGCTTTTTTACATCTTTAATTGCATTGATATGGTACTTAAATTGACAATGATAATTAAAGTGGCAGAGTTTGAGGGAACAAATGGAAAAGACTTCACTGGATATTTCAAGTAAGAATACAAGACCTGTCAGCATCAAGCCTTGCACAATTCTTTACTCTTAAGCAGTGGCGGATTTAAGGGAGGCAATCCCGGCCCTACCCCCCCCCCCCCCCTTGAAAGAAAACTATGCATTGTGCCCTCCTTTTAGAAAGGAAAACCCTTTTTTTTTTTGTTGCTTGTCAGAGAATTATGGAGGGAAATTGGACCCCATACCCCCCCCCCCCCCCCAAGGAGCAACTTTGGGAGGGCTGGCAAGACCAATAAAAATATGGATCTCCCTCCAAGCAGTTTCCCAAAGTTGACAATCCTGCATTTTTGTGTGCCCCCCCCCCCCCCCTTATACAAAATTCTGGATCCACCCCTGCTCTTAAGCATGTGTTTTTGTCATAACATCTACATGATGACTCACTGTACTTCATGTACTTTGCAGTTTGCACTCTGACACTTTGTAAAATATGATGTCTTACTTGAAAGATATATTTCAGCTCTGGGAAGATAAAATAAATGATAATGAGAGATCCTTCTGTATTAAACTACAAGCTAAATCTATTCCCTTTAAGCCTTTTACGATTTATACGATTTATGAGGTGCAATACTTTTATGGTCATCATCAGGGCTATAGGCAGCATATTTTTAGTGCTGGATAACATTTGATGAAAATATAGTACCTACGTTGTTTTCTGTCATATGATTTCAATTTTGGGATAACTTTGACATAAAAGATATAATAATAATAATATTCCACTTTTATACAGCGCCTAATACATCGGCGATGTCTCTAAGCGCTTTACAGATAATATTATTACCCCGGTCATCGGATTCTGGCTTTCCCGCACACAATGTATGCACATTCTCCACTCCCTGGGGAGTATTCCAGCAATGGGCCGTGGGGCTCATATTGCTAAGCAATGATATGAATTTGGACTCTCCAGTAGTAGGCCTTAGTGGTGGAAGTGCCAACCACTGTCGCCAGGTGAAGCTATGAGTCTGGTTATCATCATCATCATCATCATAATCATCATCATCACCACCACCATCATCATCATCATCATCATAATCATCATCATCATCATCATCATCATAATCATCATCATCATCATCATCAATATCATCACTACAGATCTTAATCACCAACAGAAATTTGCATACATGTGTATGACATTTTATGGGTTTTTTTTTTTAATTGTAGTACCAATAATTACAAACAAAGTGCAACAGCATGGACACGTATATTTAAAGCAAAATGAAACTCAATAAAAAATAGCTGATAATCATGTGGAAAGTTGTCAGCCTGTTCAAAATATCTTGAAATACTCCTATTTGATTGCTCAGTAAGGAGAACAATCTCTCTTAAGTTTGCAGATTCCTTGCTAGATATTATCCCATGAGGGTTGCCATTTTGAAAAACTGTGATGTCATAGGAGTACATGTACATGTCCATTTATGTATGTACCTGTACATAATGGATATGGTGTTGCATAAAAAATAACTATTGTACGACCAAAGCCACCAATGCAAAATGGCAGCCATCTTGGTACCCCAACTCCCGCACAGGTGATGTTGTATGGAGCAGTTGTATGTAGGTCTTTGTAACTTCTTTGAATAATTGACAAACCTTTGTCTGACCAAGCAACAAATTGTGTACGCTAAATCCTGCTGAACAAAAGAAACTGCCTCACCTACGAAACAGCTGAACCAAATATCTTGACACAAGTAGGTTATATGACAGGATAAAAATCCCTTCATTTGAATGTACATGACTACAAAAAAATGGTCTATTATGATGAAATCCAGTGTCATGCATTCCACAGGTGATCATGAGTGTCATCTTAGCTACAAAATGTAGTATACAGGTCAATGGGTACATGTATCTCACAAATAGCACTGCTCTGACATTACTTTGTAAAGAAAATGGCAGCCCCTATGGGATAATGTATAGCAAGGAAACTGCAACTTTTTGAGACATTGTTCTCCTTCTTGAATAATCAAATAGGAGTAATTTCAAGATATTTACATGTATAATAGGCTGAAAATTATCTACATGATTATAGGCTAATTTTTGTTGCCTTTTATTCCCCTTTAATATTTGCATAAGGCACAATTACAAACATTTCCAAGAAATCAACTCCAGACCAGTTTCAGCAGGTATGACCTACATGCAGATAGAAATTACACTTTGATTATAGATATTATTGTAATATCCTCACATTTCAATAGGGGATGCTCTATGCTTTTGAAATTGCCTCAATATTTATACAAAGGTTTGCAATTCTGTTATCAAGAAAAAGATGAAAACTCTTTTTCAAAGCATTGGTAGGGTTAATCTTCAAACCAGGGAATTTCTAATCTTTTCAGAATTTTATCAGTAAAAATCAAATTCTAAAAAATAATGAAGAAAACAGTCAAACTTTTAAAATTTAGACATTTCCCTTTAAAAGGACCTACACATGTACATGTACTTGTCCTCCTTTAAAATTCAGCATGGCCAAGCTTACCAGACTCTGTAAACATGCGATTCAGCTCCTCCAGAATACGTCGCTCAAGTTTCTCCCGCTCCTTCACCTCTTTCTGAAACAGGAATACAAAGTGAAACAGATCAAAGAAAGGATGGATGGGTAGTGCAGGAAGACTGATAAGTAAGCCATGATGCTGGTGAAGTGAATTATGAGGCTAGAATTCATTAACGCGAGTGCAGGGGTGGTATTCTGGAATTTCCCTTTTTAATAGCGAAGAGATTGAAATTGTCATAACAAATTCACATTGCAGCTTTTCATCGGTGCCTGCATGGATGTCTTCATACTCTATCCATGTACACAGCCATCTATATGCAGTCCAATAACTTTGTCAAATTTTAGATTTGTTATGCCAATTAGAATATATTTTCTGAAATTAAAGCTAAAATAGTTTTCAGAATACCATCCCAGATTTCAACTTTGATAAAGGGGAGGGATTTAAGACCCTTGGGCCCGTATTCAATTCAATATGAGTATTTTATTTAATTTTCCACTGAAATAAAATACTTAAGCAACTTTGGTATTCATTTGAATCTTTTCACTAAGTATTTTACCCTAAATCTAAGAAAGCTCACTAGCAGACTGAAGCCGATTACTGTTGATTGGGAGGTATATGCAGAGCTGTAAAAGCTACCCACAGCAAATGATATAAAGTGCGCATTTAATGCAACACATTTATGGCGCATTATTTTAGACTGGCAGTGGGACGTCACAATAGCTATCAGTAGATTTTGCCTTAAAGTCGGCTTGCTAAAGTAAAATACTTAGATTTGATCTGAATACATGTTAAGCCAGTTTACAAATAGCCTTGCCAAACGCTTTAAGTAATTTACCCAATGCATGTTTTGAACTAATTGCCGGCCCAGATCTATGGAGACCCAAGAGTCAACCTCCTCATCGATCATGTATTAAAGGGAGCGAAAAGTCGCCATTCGTGGTGTTTTGGAGCTTGGCCCGGCTCGGGTAATATTCAGGAATCTCCGTACATCTTCAGTAAACGAGCACGCAATTGCAGTGACACGGGCAACCTTGCTCGGGGAAAAATATTCGACCGAAGAAAGATGAACTGAACAACCCAACTGATATACTACCCCACCCTTGACAGCAATTTTGTTCTCCAAGATTGTTGAACATATGCATGGCCTTGCAATAGGGGCAAGTGAATGAAATTGAACATACATGGATATCAAGTGGTGACTCCCTTTAAAAGATTATTATAATCTTACAAATAAATGAAATATACAAAAATCATGTCCTGCAATCAATTTCACACCATCACTTTATCCATTTGATCTATTATTTTGGCATTAATTTTTTTTTCATTGCTACAGAAAGATTTTTAAAGAAATAATTGATTAAAGCTACAGTTTGAAAAGTTTTTCTTCACCAACTCCTGCTTCTCATGATATTACATGTACCTGTGTTCATGTATACATGTATGCAGGAATGACCTACATTGCACTGCCACAAATTGCTTTAATTCCCCATACGCCTCAAGTTGCACGGCAAATCGACTCAACGAAGAGAGAAAGCGGGAGTTCGGTGCCGCAATTGGCAGAGTAATCAAACAGGATTGAAAAACAGCGGAGAAGTGATCTGCATTAATATTGCATTATTGCATACATATGACAGGGGTTGATGGAAATTACATTTACTCTAATAATGCAAAAACCATTGGGGATAATTGAATTCATACATGTATAATTTGTGTCAGGTATAAATATGTTTGTGTAAAATGCATGGATATAATGCTTGTTGCAGAATGCCACTGCCTTTATGCATTGTATTTACCCTCTGCAGCTCACTGAGTTTGAAAATAAAATTGTGTTAAAATACCATGCTTCCTAAAAAATTAAACTGGTGATTAACTGCATCTAATTTAATTATTTTTCTCATGCACAGAGATAATAAATCATACCTGTTCTCAACAAAGACAGCCGTACAATAAGTTTTTGTTGTTGTTGTTTTTTTAAACAATACAATGTTTCATACACACATATTTGAGTTTGTGCTTTTCAGGGTGCCAGTATATGAGGTTTCAACTAAGTTTAATTGTACACATAAACATTTAGCTGACTCAAACAAAATCTATATATGTACATGTATGTATAGTGTGAGGATTGATGAGACCTGAAATAAGGACGTAGCTGAACTTCAACTTTATTAGATCAAGCTTTCGGCCTTCCCAGGCTTCTTCAGGTTCTGAAGATAATAATAATACAAACATATAATATACTTCAATATACACACATATAAGTGTGTGTTTTTACATTCCATTTGATAACAAAATATACATTTGCATATTGATATCAGCATATACCTTCATGGCTACAGTTTATAACAAGGAACTTAATGAATGAATGATAAGAACATAGCTCACACTTGACTGCACAAATTTTACACACACCCAGATACCACACACATACATTAGTCACCCTCAACCAAACTTTACTTTAGGTAAGCGGTCTTTTACATTAAATTTCTGTACAATATTTCCGAGCTATTTTCTTATAATTCATTCATTAAGTTACTTGTAATAAACTGTAGCCATGAAGGTATATGCTGATATCAATATGCAAATGTATATTTTGTTATCAAATGGAATATAAAAACACACACTGACATGTATATGTGAGTATATTGAAGTATATACTATATGTTTGTATTATTATCTTCAGAACCTGAAGAAGCCCGGGAAGGCCGAAAGCTTGATGTAATAAAGTTGAAGTTCAGCTACGTCTTTCTCTCAGGTCTCATCAATCCTCACAATATACAATATACCGAGACTATATATATATATATATATATATATATATATATATATATAGTCGCGGTATATATATATATATATATATATATATATATATATATATATATATATATATATAATATATATATATATCTTGATATATATATATATATATATATATATATATATATATATATATATATATATATATATATATACAAATCAAGATATATAGATATATATATATATATATATATATATACATGTATACAAGGATTCTTAAGAGCTTTATCACTTTAATGCAGTTTTTCTTTAAATGTTCAAAGCTTTGTGATAACTAAATTCTTTGTTTCTCTGCACATTTTGGCCAATTATTCTACAAAATATTCAAATCAGATACTGAGTTTAAGCTATGTCCGAGTCATGTGATAGTACACCACTTTTATCAACTTTAAAAACCAGAGAATATCACTTTTGTGATCTTGTTTTTAATAAAAGGTGTACATGAATAGTTTCATACTGAAAGAAAAAAAAAATTCTTCTGGTCGCTGTACTATTAATATAAAACCATTTGATTTTTTTAAATTTTTTTTTTCACAATGACTGAGCACTTATTTCTTGTTTGGTTTCAAGCATGAGTTTGTAACAAATTACGATTTCTTTTCTTGAAATAGAAATTACTGAAATCAAATGAAAATGAAGATTACCTTTTTGACCTGTGCAACTGACTTGATGCTATTCCAAGTCTTGGCCAGTGCTTTCTGCTGGCCCTCGGCTGGGGCTAGTATCAAGTTAGCCTTCTGACGGATCCCAAAGTGGTGCTTATCACATCTCTGAAACAATAAAACATAAAAAGCTACCGGTATTCATGATTAAAGATAAGGTTGAGATCTGGGAAAGGTGAAAATAATTTGTGAGCTTTCTTATTCCTTTTATGTCAGTTTGGAAGAACACCATAGTAGAAATGTCCCCTGAAAAGGATTGCTCTTCAAATGCCCTCATATCCGAAATATGACAAAAAGTAGCTTAAGTGTTCTGGCCAAACATTCATGCTGTATATGTGTGAAGACCCATATACACATTTATGTATGCAGTGCATGAGCTTTTCAGCAAGATTGGGTCAATTACTCACATTTTGATGATTCCAAAATCTCACAGTATTCACCAATTCATTGTAGACATGATCAACCCTTTCCAATGGCTTTGAGACAGTTTTTATGTTCACAAGGTAATGGCATGACTAGAACTCAGCTTTATCTTTAACGAATGTGAAGTTAAAAAGGAATGAGTTAAAAGATAATCTTGTAATCAAAATATACATGTATTCTAACAGAATCAAACAAAACTATCACCATATACACATGGTATATGTAGAAATAATGAGCCTCTGCTAAACAATTCTGAAAGAAAATGTGTAATTGATGAGTAATAAGCAAAAGCAACAAGGTATCCATGTAATGCCGGGTATCCAGTGTACATCCATGCCATGTACACCATTTACAATGTACATGCAACATTTTCCCATACGTACAAATCCTGCTGGCAAATTTCAGGTTCAGTTTTAAGCAGGGTTTCACTTGTTTGTTTACAATTGTCTGACCTAAACTTTATCACATAGAACATTATGATAACAATTCACAACTATTTCTCAAATTACAATTCCGTGAAATTAAGCTTCACTGCCAATACTTAAAACAGCATGATTCTATTATATGTAATACCTGTTTAGAGACAAATTCTTGAAACAGGCCCACTTACTCAGAATCAACTGGGTAAAGGTTTGAAAGGAGTTGCAAAAGTGAGAAAACAATAAAGTTACAAAAATGGAATTTTGTTTTCTCTTTTTATTTGTATTTCAAAATGCTGCTCACATAATTTGTCACCATAAAAAATATGATCCTGTAAAATTGTTACATGTAGAATATAGCCAACATCTACAAAGCCTTCTTCTTGAAATCTAATTTGGATAGATTTGACAAAGATTGAAAAACAAAAGATCAAAAAGCTACAGCCAGTATCTTTAAAAATTTCACTCTCACACTGCAATTCAATGCTACCTTCCCCAATAGAAGGAAAACACAAAATGAATCCTGAAATAAAATTTTGTATCAATCTAAACGCTGTCAAGATAATTGATAAATTGGCTCAATTATCATACATACATGTAATTTATACATATCCTGAAAAAAAGAACAAACAAATTGTTATAGAGGAAATGAAAGAAGTAGAGTGCAGTTCTCTTTACCCAAATATACATTTATTTCAGATAGGATCTATTCGGATAAGCACTACAGAATAATGATGTATGAGCTGCCTGAATAATTCATCCCTAGCAAAGAGACTTTTTGAGTGCGAAGAGGATGACTAATATGGGATGCGTGGTAGACATCTATCATCATTTTGAAATACATTATTCACAATTGAAGAACTGTTTATTCCCTTCACAGTCCTTGGGTGTATGCAGTATTCAAGAAGACCAACCCTGGGAAATAGATTGTGCATGATTCCAAATATGGATGTTTGTGTGCAGGAATATTTTGTCGCCTAAGGCTGAGTATCTGTACATTAATGTACCTTTGCGACTCTGTTGCATGTAAATGAATACATCTAGTCCACTCTACTGCATTGGTGATTTTTAAAAGAAAATAATTTCACATGTACGTAGATTAGTGTCTTGCCAATTAGGACACTAAAAACATACTAAATACAGGAGCCAGAAGATAGTGTTTGGAAGCTCTGCAATATGGGATATACACTCTTATGAGAGTGGTTGAATCTTTTCATTATGTTCACAATCAAGCAGAGTTCACATACTTGTACTTTATCCCTCCATCAATCTCAAATTTCTCTTACTTTGAAGGTTTCCATTTCTTGCCATCCTATAAGTGATCAATGCTTGTCCTGAAACTTCTTAACCCATTAACTACTGAACTCTCTAATTCCCATAGCAGACCCACCAACCCTGAAACCCAAGAAATAGGGACAAATGACAAGGCAGAGGCTGAAAATCGAGACTCTTCTGAGTTTCCTATACATTACTGCAGACAGAATTTTTGCAAAAATAGGGCCACAGTGGTAGAAGTGGCGCTTTCTTAAAGGGCAACCCAACCTTGGTAATAAGATGATATTTTGTGTGAAAGCAGAAAAATAAGAAACAGGATGGTGAAAGTTTGAAAGAAATCAGACAAGGACTAAGAAAGTTATGGATGTTTGACAAATGAGATCACTACATCTATGCGAATCTCAAAGGCAATTTGGTGAGTCAATTGTGACATTTCTGTGGACAACTCTCCCATTTGTTGTACACAAAAATATCACTAATTGCGTTTTCTTCGAGGCACTTTTACCCTCGGGGCAGTACTCAAAATATATTGGAATAGCATATTGTTATGGGTCCTCATGAACAAAAAGATCCTACTGAGTAATACATTTTGGAAAAAGTGACATTTTAGTCATTTTGTGTGTTAGAGTGAATGGGGGAGTTGTCCACAGCTACATCACAGTGACATTACCTGTTCGGCCAATTTGAAATTCCCATATGCATAGTGATTACAACTTTCAAAAATTCATAACTTTCTTATTGCTTGTCCGATTTCGTTCAAACTTTCACCAATCTACTTCTTGATTTTTCCTCTTTTTTCAAAGCAACTTGCTATAAAGGTTGGATTTCCCTTTAATACCAAAAATCAGGATTTTCCCTATTAAATAGGCCCTGGGACAGTTGACAGGTATGCCATAGGCTTGATACAGGGACCATCCGATTCCTGTAGGCAGTGGATGATCTCTGGGTGACATGACCTTATTTTTCCTAAGTTGAGCTAGAATTCATACTTTTCAAAGATCCAAGTAAGTGTGAGCGATGGGATACCACTGCCAGACTAAAAAGGTACACACACACATCATGTAAAAAAAAAAACATCATGGGAAAAATAGGCTCCAAGCTTCTGCTTATCTTGGAGCTCTTAGCTCTGTTGGAAATAAGTTTCTGTGATCATACATGTACATGTAAACTGTATACTACATGTATGTACTGGTATTTCTATGCAGAACTGAATAAATGAAATGAAATTATGAAATGAAATAATAATAGAAAGGTTTTCACCAATAAAGTTGAATTTTATGATTGTTTTTGTGAATCATGTGATGATCGATACTCTTTTGTTTTGATGATTATGCACATGGTGGATGTTCAGAACTTCAGAATAAATTGCTGTGTGCCATACAGAAGGGTGCAAACGGATGCAAGGCCAGCAGATGTACATGTACATTTGGAGTATATACTGTATGCACATTTTAGAGTTGTGGCTATTCTTTGACTACATCTGTACAACACATTCCAGTCAGTACATCATCTAAACTGACAGACAAATGCTATAATATATTTCTTTATTCTTTTACCATAGAACAAAAAAAGAGAAACGTATGACCAAAATTTCTGTTCGTGCATGCCCTTCCAATTGACACACGATGATATGTAAAGAGATATATGCTTTGGCAAATTATTCATTAGGGTTTATTTTGCCTTCTCACGCTTAAAGAAAAATTGTGACGATACCAGTGAAATCAACATCAACATAGAGAAATTTCTGAATTTTCGCTCCGGGAATGTTACATAATAATACATATCTTAACTGGATATACATGTAATGTGAATATCATTATTGATTATTCCAAGTCTGTCCCTAAAGGTTAACCCCTAGCTCAAGCTGGCATGTGAACTCAACCCTATACTACCAAGGTGGACTTTTCAGGGGTTCGTTTTACGTCACAATGCCATTTGAGATGTTCTACAGAGCTCGGCTAAAAATAGAAAGTGCACTTCACGGCCACTGCAACAGGCAGTGATGAACTTGTTTTAATACTTACGCTCCATGAACATTCTGATTGGAGCACCTTTTCAATAAAACTTCAATATTTGGTTCGCTTTATTAGTTCTGTGAATGTCTTTGTTGTGCCTTTTGTGAGTATTCTCTTCCACTTGTAGGAGGCCAAATGAAGGGAGAGTGAAAATTATCTGGTGGGGGGGGGGGGGGGCAATGGCAGGTAGATGCAATTTAAATTCATCTCCTGTTCAACCCTTGTAACCCAGACCTTGACTGCAAAGTTTACTGCATGTACACATTGTACACGTACATACTGTAGCAAAATTTTAAAAAATACTACATAGCAAATGCAAAATGTACTACTAGCAAAATGCAAAATGCACAACACAGCAAAATGCAAAATGTACATGTACTTCATGGCAAAATGCAAAATGAACTTCCTATGCATGTATGATGCAGTGTGCCTAAAGCTAAAAATATTATAGCAAGTAGCAAAATTTGTAATAATGATCAACACTGAGAAAACTTTAAGCCTGTATGATAATGAAACTTCAAGATGAAATCTGACCAATACAGCTACATACATGCATTTAAGTTCCATTTTAGCCTCCAAAAATACAATTACTGATCCACATTTTGGTGACATCAGAGTCAAAAGTCATTTGTATCAAATACATATCCATTTCATTTCACCCTCAAAAACAGTTGAAAGAATTTTAAGGAGTTTTTCTAGAGTGTTTCTATAGATACAAGTAGTGCTTAAATATTTTTTGTCCTAAATATACTGTACATGATACACACAAATCCTAGCAACTTAATCATCTCAGCCTAATCCGTACATCAAACTAAATGAGATAATTGGTATTGTACATATAGATACATCTAAATGTATAATGTAGCTCATCATTTGTTGCAACAATAAGGGTAATTGGCTGGAAGAAGTGGGTGGTTCCTGTATTAAGTCTATGGGAATGAGAGAATTCAGCCATCAACAGGTTAATTAGAGAATGACGTACAGAGAGCTAATATCCTGTTTAATACAGATGTGATAATCAAGGACTAGACACCTTACAAGTGCTCTTTTCAATTATAAGTACTGCCCTGAGATGCTATAAATTATTAATGACTGCTTGGATGGACAATTAAATACACTATAAATACATGTACATCCCTTTGCTCTAAAAATCCATGTACCTAAACATGTACACCTGTATGATTCCCTGATATAAACACTGATTGTGTATTCTAATAAGAGAGTATATAGGCAATAAAATATTAAAAGCAATTTACATGTACTGTATGTCTATCGATTTTTTGGAAGCTTGAAAAGAAAATCTGTTGTGCAAAACTGAAAAGTTTAACGTTTATAACGATAACAAGATTTTTCATTAAAGGTACATTCTACAGCTGCCCTACTGTTAACAGACACGAGCATATTTACGTGTACACACCATATACATGTTCAATGTATTTATTATGAGAGCATTTACGGTGTAACTCTTCACTTCTTGGTTTCTCACATTGTCTGCTTATGTTTTCATTTGGTTTGTTTTTATTTCTTGTATGTTTATGCGTTTATACAATGTATGTTCATTGCGTGTATTCATTCAACATTTTAAAAAATATGTTACCGTATTCTGATTATCCATTTGTATACCCATGATTTTTTAATTGTAACTGAAAATAAATGATACTTGATACTTGAAAACCTTGTTATCGTTATTGGTCAAATGTGACCCATGCTTTAGACCTCATATCATTGTACATATTCATGAAAAAAACTAATTCCTATTTCTATACTGTAGAAAAATTATAAGCACAACAGACATGCACATCTCTCGACCCTCAAGTAATGAAAAATATTAATTAGTGAAATACTGAACTCATAAAGAATGTGTTTTTGAGTACACTTTATGTGGTTGAAACTACTTCAAAGGGAGGAAGGGATGAAAATCTCTAAAGCATCTACGCTCTGCAAAGATCTTTTATTTAATCAGTATTATCAGGGCAAGAATTCTGCCACATTCAGATTTATGTCATTCCCTTGGGGAAAGCACATGTAGTTCTATTATGATACCCATTTTCTAAAATTGCTGTTATAGAGACCTTTCTATACTGCACACAAATTTGAGGGCGCTTCTAGCAACTTAATTATCTAAGCCTAATCCGTACTTCAAACTAAATGAGATAATGTCATAGATTATAATGTAAATCTGTATAGCTAATTCTTTCTTCCAACAATAAGGGTAACTGGCTGAAAGATCAACATGTTGCACTATTAGTATCCAGTCCAATCCAATCTGTAAATTTGTAGAGTGACAACTACATGTATGTGACGTCCATGCTTCATACACGTAAATGTATCCGTGACATGGACTTCTCAGTAAAAATTTATTTTTTCTGAAAACAAAATTAAGGGATCAGCACTATTAACTTTAATAGACTAAATCATTTAAAAAGGTGCCAAATTTTAAACTGCTTCTGAAGAACTGGGTTCCAGACCAACCCAACTTAGTTGAAACTGCTCTTTCAACCACCCGAAGTGTGTACGAGACCAATGCAGTTGCAACATGAGGATGTGATAAGAATGCAGTATTACTACACCAGGAAGCAGTATACAGTATCCGCTATACGGCCACTGAATATAAAATGGCTTAAATACTTATCGACGTTTCATACGGCTCCCCTCAGAAGCGGACCTGAAACAACTCCTAGAGCACCCTAAATCTAGGACCCCCCTAAATTGTTTAAGCCTAATTTTGTGTTGGAAAATAGGGTGCCTCTAAAGTGCCCTAACTTCCAGTATAAAAGGGGTATCATTTCATAAACAGATTAAAATGTATGAGTGACACTGCATTATTACAAAAATCATGACCATGAATTACATATATCCTCTTCCTCTGTCACTACATCAATCAATGGCACTGTACCGAGGCTATTTCTAGCCATACGCAGTGATTCGGAGGGTGAGTTACTATTAGATTTAATCCCATTTACCCCATTGGTAATCCTATTTGAGTTGTAGGAAAGGGAGTTCAGGACGAGTTCAGATAGAACAGCTGACTGTGAGGTGATTGCTGTAACCAGCCTGTGTCATTTCAGACTCGAAGGTTTACACTTTAAAAGTACACTGTGGCACATTTTACCAAGGAGGTGTACTGCATCATTTCAGGCTCAATGCTTGGCATTTCCAAACTCCAAAGTACATTGTAGCACACTGCAGCACATTGTATGGCAGTGTATCTGGGTGAATCTAATCATGTCATACAAGACCCAGAAGATTGAATGAACAAATGCAATAAAATGCTAGCATGTATGTTGAATTTCAACCAATTTGCAGTCTAGGCATATGCAGAGGCATAGCTGCAGGGGAGAATAGGGTCACAGCCCTCCTCATTTAAAGAGAAAAAAAAAGAGAAAAAGGGGAGAGGGCAAAAGGGATCATGAAAGGAAAACACTATACCCCCTCCTACACCTTGGCCCTTATTAATGACCTTGAATATGCTTTTCATCCATCGGTGCCCCCTACAATGTAAATGATGCCAGGGCTCCCTCAATGACTGGACCCACACTGCTCCACTGCATTTGAGGCAAGGTGTCACATATTCTGGCAGGTGATAATTACGTTTGATACAAAGGGCAAAAAGAGGGAGGGGGCGATACAAATTATCATTGTTATTTTTGTATTCGGCATCACCTGTGTGCCTGGGAGGGGAAAAGCGAACTGAATCACTGTAACTATTGGGTTTCTCCTCCCAGTATAACTGACTTTGATGTACAGGTGTACCACTACACTGGGGTATCCCCCTACTCTTCTTCGAACAGTGCAGTATGTTCTTAACATGCTAAGGTGGTGTGTGAATCTCCATTTAATGTCCTATCCGAAAAATAAAGTGTTTTCCACTATAACACAGCCAGCCTCTTCGAAACATTATGTAACACACAACGCATGCTTCAGTCATCCGCCTGGGGTGGATTCAAACCAACGATCTTGGGTTCGACAGGCAGAATCTTTACCCACTAAGATTTCCAAATCGACGTTTAATGTGCATTTCATAATTTTCCCTTGAAAAATAGAATTTTATTTTGATGCAAAGTTACGATTAGTACTCACATGCAGGAGCAATTTTAACCAATTTGAAGAATAAAATTCAAACCATTCAGCCTATTACATGTAGTTATAAAATGTTTGTTCTTGATGACTTTATGCTTTTAAAACACATCTCTTTTTATGTAACACATTTATGGAATTCAACCAACTCTTTTAAGTGTGTACATGTACATTTACAGTGCTAGCAGGAGTAGATGTTAAAGTGTTGATATACATGTATTATGGGGGGGGGGGGGGTCTGGAAAATCTGTGTCCTGCAGACACAAAGCTGAAGGCCAACATTTTCCTATTAACCCTTTCAGGACAGGAATTATTTAAGGGCTAAATTGATCACATTTTGTTCTTCAAATTGGCAATAATGATATTTTTCTTTTAGTGCTACATGGTTCTAATAAGGTGTGATGTTTTTTAAAACAATATTCATGGTTAAAAATTTTGTTGAAAAGTTGAAAAATTGCCAATTTTGATGAAAAACAATGATTTTAAACCTCTCAATGTGTTGCCAATTTAAGGATTTTAAAGCTTATTCTTGTTTTAAATATTCCTGGCATCAAACGCAATATGGTCATGCAATAAAAATGGACATAGTGTGTGCAAAAAATTTTGCTCTTTCTACTCGTGCATCTGGTACATTTTTTAGAGCTCTGGATCAAAAGTTATTGAGCCAAACCACAAAATGTGGTCAATTGTCTTGAAAGGGTTAACTCAGAAGAGCTTGACTCATGGTTTTAATCATTAGGGAATCGCATGATTATACTAGTGAGATTGCTAAGGTCAATGAGGAGAAGGAAGAGGACTGTTCCAATGACCGTAATGTGAGAGTTGAGACGCTATACACTGATTAATTGCGCAAGCTTGATTGACAGGGAAAGCACGGTCTCCAAAGGATATCATTACTGTAAAACCAGAAGTGCCCCAAATCTAAAGATGCAGGCAAAATGCAATGCTAGCTCTCCCTATTATGTAGATTTTTTAATAGCTACAGTACAGGGTTTTCATGTATACATGTGTAGACACATAGTCTCCTGCTCAGATAGTTCAGACACCACATTCGATTTGTGAACAACTTTGTACAAAAGAGGACGAGTGTACATGTTCATTTCAAATCTCCTGAGCAGATACATACATAGCTCAGACCCTGCATTTGATCTGTGACCAGCTATAGGTCTGATGTGTACATGTTGTACATTCTAGTCTACAGAATGGATAATTGACATCCATACTCTGCATAATGACTGCTAAGGGTCTGCGCTAGTAATGGACTAGACTGCGAAGGGGATATCGCTATTCCGATTCCTCATCGCCAAGGTTTTTTAATACTTGAGATGACAACAATACCCAGACCCCAAGAGAGGACGAGTCCTTCAGATGAAACATGAGATGGCTGAGATGGAGATGAACAGTCTCATCAATCATGTCAAGTACTAGTAGAGTAAAATGTCATTATGTGCATGATGATCATACATGTAAGTTTTAAAGTTTCACATATAAACCATGCAGGCTATATTTTCAAATCATAAAGTACAGTGGTGTAGGTACAGGGGATGCAGGGGGTAGTGGACACATGCCACCCCCCCCCCCCCCTCCCCCAATCAAATTGCAACAAAAAAAAGGAAATTATTAAAGAAGAAAGAAAAAGAACAGGAAAAGGGAACACAGAAAGAAGATGGAAGGACCCCCCTCCCATATTCTCTCTTTTTCTCATTGATAACCTTGTTCAATCATATGTCATTCATCTAGTGAGACTAGTAACCCCTTCATTATCTAGACCCAGCCTATGCTACTGATCTGATGTACAACATTGTTCCTTGTTCATTTCAATGTACTTTATGGTTACATAAACTCTAGAATTAGGGTGTTACAGACCTACTTGCCCACTTGCCTAATGCTCAAGGCAACCAAACTACTCTCTGCTCAGAGCAAGAAAGGCTTTAACTCATAGCATTAAACACAGAGTCAATGTCCTTCTGTCTCTCAACAGACAATACATTGCAAGGCATGTAAATGAAAATCCTATTTGCAATGAAGAATCATTGTTTCTTTAAAGGCCTAGCCATCTTGGCAATTCAAACTCATGTTCAGCCAAGGGGTTTGAAGACTAACTTGTCCGAAAAGTAAAATACCAAGATCATTTAAAAAAAAGGTAAAAATATGCCCTTATGTACATGTACATGTACAATATCATGATCATAAAGGGAAACAGAGAATTCATTATTTGTAGCTCTAAAGATGTTTGAAGTCTGAGAAATCTTAAACATATTTTTCATTAAGGCTATTAGGTACATGTACATGCAAATTAGTCAAACAATGACTAATTTATTTCAAAATATTACATTTGCCAGCATGCTCATGGGACATATTTGACATCATGCTCAAAGTCTAAGCATATACATGTACATGTTTATATTCACAATTGTTGCCAATTTGGCTCCAAGTTGGACAGAAACTGTACAGAAACTGTACAGATAATGTACATGAACTGTTGTCTTCAAAGATCGTCTAATGGAAGCAATTTGCCATTTCTTTGCCATGACATTTACAGAAGAGCATTTCTGGTTAGACAGTCTTTTGACGTAAATGGGGAAGATTAAATGCTTTTGGCAAATCTATGAAAGGACAAACACCATAGGCTTAAGAGTGTATTTACGTTATAATGCTAAAAGGCTTTAGGGGTGGAATCCACCACCACTTCTACATTAAGTTCACCTTAATAGTATAAAATTTCTTTTTCTGCCACAAGTTTTTATGGCATTTGTAATTTACCAAAGTAAAAGAGTACAATTTACATACGTACATGTACATGTACATACATATAATGTACACATACTTGTATGCATACACAGAAAAAGGCATTATCCTTTAAATACTTACTACATGGTCATGATAATTAGTTTGGAAGAGAGTGGAAGAAAGGTAGTAAACTACATGTACATGTGTCCGCATTGATTTTTTATGGGAGCACTACATTTATAAAAAGATTTGTTAGCAGAAAAAAAACCCAACACAATATGAGAGGTGTCTGATAGCACATAATCCCTTTTAAGAAATGCATTTAATGTACAAACATGTACGACCTCCCCCCCCCCCCCCCCCCCCCCCCATGCATACCTCGATGTCGATATCTGGATGTTTATTTTGGGAGTGTGGTAAACCAGCAATGCAAGTGATGTAGTACAGATAGACATTATGTGGAAGATTTTTTTTTTCTATTCATGGCAGCTCTTAAAAAGAGTTTACAAAGCTAGAAAGGATGATAAACAAGAAAAAAAAAGGTAAGATGCTTTAAGCATGTAACCCCATTTTTTTTTTTTTTTTTTTTGGGGGGGGACACATATATGTACAAGCCCCCTAAATGCATACCTCAATGTCTATATCTGGATGTCCATTTTGGGAGAGCGGTAGAACAGCTATGCGAGTGATGCAGTAAACGTCATGTCCCCGGGGCAGCTGCCCCACTAGACGATGGCTGCGGATGAGGAGAAGTCTCCATTCTGATTCTGAAATGAGATCATGAAAACATGAGAATGATTTAGCCTGCATTAATTTATTTTTACAATTTGCATGCACGTGTGTGGTTGTTGATGCAAAAGTAGAATAATAACTATACATTTAATGTATTCTGTTTCCTTCTTCACACCGTCTGCTTACCAACTCTAAAATAAGATCATGAAAAAATGAGACAACTTCAGCCAGCTTATTATTTTTTCCAGCATTCCTTTCTTTCCTAAGTTGTTATGTGAGTATTAATGCAAACAAAAAAAAAATACATGAAATTCCTTTTGGAACCTACATGTACAAGTACATCTACATGTATTATTCCCTTTATATGACAGGGCTCCACATCAACTTTACCATGTCCATTAGTCTCCATTCCAACTCTGAAATGAGATCATGAAAACATGAGACAACTGTGGCCTTCTTTTTCTTTGGACTGGTGTTCATTTCCTTCCTCAGTCCAATATGTAAATTTCCATGTACGGTATTGATGAAGAACTAGAACAATTTCTTTTGTAACATATATATTACAAGTAGGTATTCCCTTCCTATGAGCATGGCTCAACACCATCTCCTTCATGCAGTCTTCATGCTGACTCTGAAATATGATCTTGAAAACATAAGAACTCTTTGCTCTGCTTTCTATACATGTACATGTACATGTACCAGCATGCATTTGCTTCCTCTGATACATGTTTACATACATGTATGTAACTAGAATCATTTCTTTTGCAATCTAGTATGTACAAGTTGGTATTCCCTTTCTACGGCAGGGCTCAACACCAACTTCTTCATTCAGTCTCCAAGCCGACTCTTAAAGGGCAATTCAACCTTGGTAATAAGATGATTTGTGTGAAAGCAGAAAAATAAGAAAAACAGGATGGTGAAAGTTTGAAAGAAATCAGACAAGGACTAAGAAAGTTATAGATGTTTGACAAATGAGATCACTACATCTATGCGAATCTCAAATTGGCAATTTGGTGAGTCAATTGTGACATTTTTGTGGACAACTCTCCCATTTGTCGTACACAAAAATATCATTAATTTGCGCTTTTCTTCGAGGCGCTTTTACCCTCGGGGCTGTACTCAAAATATATTGGAGATAGCATATTGTTATAGGTCTTCATGAACGAAAAGATCCTACTGAGTAATGCATTTTGAAAAAAAGTGACATTTTAGTCATTTTGTGTGTTAGAGTGAGTGGGGGAGTTGTCCACAGCTACATCACAGTGACATTACCTATTCGGCCAATTTGAAATTCCCATATGTATAGTGATTACAACTTTCAAAAATTCATAACTTTCTTAATGCTTGTCCAATTTCGTTCAAACTTTCACCAATCTGCTTCTCTGATTTTTCCTCTTTCTTTCAAAGCAACTTGCTACTAAGGTTGGATTTCCCTTTAATAAAGATCATGAAAACACGAGAACGCTTTGGTCTACTTGCTCTATGTGCCAGATTTCATTTCTTTTCTAAGATATGTTGCATGGGTTCGTTGCAAAAAAAAATCCTCTTACGAACCACATGTACATAAGTATGTACATGTACATGTATTCCCTTTTTATAACTAGGCCTAACAACTTTTTTATGCAGTCTAAATTCTGACTCTTTTGGTATACAGGTGGAACTAGGCTCGACTAGCACTTGTGCTAACTTCTAGTTCCAATTAGCAACTTTATCTTAGTATGAATAGTGCAACTGTATGACATTCAGTTAAGTGTAATCACATATACTTGATTATTCATTGATCTACAAACATGACTACATATTATTGTAAATACATTTAGATAAATACTTTTTTATGTATTGTATATATATTCATGTAACATTATTACTCTTTATATTAATGATTATTTTATGTGATGTGTTGTTCATAAACTCAAACTCAAACTCAAACTCAAACTCAAGGTGCATGTACTTTCTCTGTGTACAGGCATTAATTTCTGTCCTACACATAACAAATGTTGATGTGTTTGTTGGTGAAGAAAAAAGGATTTCTTTTACAACCAGCATGTAAAAAAAGCACATCTACAAGTACACTGTAGGCATTTCCTTTCTTTGGCAGGGCTCAACAAAAACTTGTTCATGCAGTCTTAATTTCAACTAGACTCCCACATGAGATCATCTTTGTCCTGGCATTCATTTCCTTCTGAAGTTCTGTGTACATTTATGTGAGTATTGATGAAAAATTAGAATAATTTCTTTTGCACTGCATGTAGAGTACATTTCTATTCATCTATAATGACATCTTCTCTCGGTTCAGAAGTCAATTTCACTCTTGGAGTCTGACTGCATTCCAGGTCTTAATGTTCCCTACCGAGTACACAAATTTTCACAGATCTATTCGAACCAACTTTTTGTTCATTTTTTAAAAACTTGGTACAAAATACGATAGCTCAAAGTAATGAACAAAGAAAGTAAGGAAAATCAAGGTATACACTGTAGTTTTCCTGACAGCGTTCAGAGCAATACATGTAGAACATGTGGTTTTAGTGAATGGGATTTCCAGCAAGTTTTCGTCAGTTTGTTTACATTTTCCTGATCTAAACTCCAGATCTACTGTATAATAATCAATTTAGAGCCAGTTTCTCTATAATGACAGTTCCATCAGCAAAACTGAAGACACAAAGTTTTGAAAATATCGATTCAACAGAAAGAAAACACTCAATCTACATCTCAAGTAGATATGAAAGTACTGCACATCTATTATTGTTATTATTACAACATTATTTCCTACGTTAGGGGGAATCCTATCAATGTGGTTTATTCCGTCACAATAGAAATTTGACGTTACGGCGAAAGCGACCATGCATTAAGGATTCCCCCTAAGGCTGGAATAAGGGTTATTCATATTATTATTATTCATATTATTCATATTATTATTATTATTATTATTATGATTACAATCATTATCATTTTTTATTGTTATTATTATTATTATCATAATTTTTATTGTTGTTGTTGTTGTTATTATTACAATTATTATCATTATTAATATTATTATTCATTTTTTTAATTATTATTATTATTATTATTATTACTATTATTATTATTATCATCATCATCATCATCATTATCAATGGTCTGGTATCACCTGTGCCTGGGAGGGGAAAAGCGAATTGAATAACTGTAATCCTCTGGTCTCTCCTCCCGGTTCTGAGTAACTTGGTATCTCAAACTGAGTGTACACCATATTTCTATTTTGTCAACTTGGTGAAGACCACTGAAGTAGCCAGACTTGCTGAAAGGGGGGGGGGGGGGGGGGGGTGAACTCCAAACACCTCAGGTAGGGGTAGGTCTCAATCCCCCTAAGTTCCATACATGTATATGACCTTTTTGAAGAGGATGGCTACGCCTATGGCGAGGATTACAGTTACCTAAGATTGTAGGTTACTTGTAACATCTGAAGCATTAGTACCACTGGGAGTACCAAAGTGAGGTTAGAAATGTTCAAGCCACTCTAATGTTCATGTAAGTTTAAAAGGCCACGTGGCCCTTTTTTCAATATTATTTCCTGGAGCAGACACTACTCCAACCAAGCAAAGCACTATCGTATACTGATCTTTTTAATAATAGTTCTTGAATAACCTTGAGAATCATAGTGCTTCTTTGGCAAAAGGAACCCCTCTCCTCCTTAGACTGAATCTTCAGATGGGCATTAGACAACAAATAATACCACTTTTCCTAAGTCAAGGACTAAATTAGGATCAACTATGCAGCCTGACTATTCAAACTTGAATAATAAATGCTGTTAAGTTAACATTAAAAACCAAAAGATTTTTACACTTAACTTAGAATTACTCTTTTTAAGGAAAACTGTAAGTATCATTGTGAGGCAATTCCTCTCAGGTCAATCTACATGTACATACATGTATTGTAGCTTTATTAATTTGGAATTAAGAAAATTTTGATAAACAAGACAAATACTACTAACATGGGATACATGTACATGTAGTATACAGGGTACATGTACATGTACATGTAGACAGGTAAACTTGTAGGCTACCAGTTCGAAAGAACAGCAATGTACAGCTGTTAAGATTTTCATAAAAATGTACTTTACTCAATAATAACACACTCAATACTGACACATGTTTCATCAAATGCATTTGACTTTAAAATACATGTTCTGATATTCACAAACTTGTGTAAATCAGTTAACAATTTCTACTATCTAAGAAGATAAACAAAAATATAATTTCAAACAATAATTGAATTTTTAGTAAAAAATAAATGCAATAAAGCCAAATAATGAATTAGAAACTACGGAAAGCTCTGAAAGGTGCATGTGTATGGTTAAATAATTTTCCTTTGGTGATACATGTAGAAGATTCTTTTTCTTCTGCAATCAGCGAAAGATGTGAACACACTACCAGGCTCCTCCACACTTGTGGCTCTTCAAAAAAAATGCACTTAAAAATAGACAGATCTGTCCAAGCAGACGTCACATAAAAGGGCAAGTTCCCATGACAACTGACATGAGGTTTCAGAAATTACTTTCTCTCTGTTTGTACTACTGCCTTAGGGCAAGTAAAGACATGGCAGGTGAATATGTACATGTACATGTACAGTGTATGTACATGTACATGTATACTGCACATGTGCACTGCAACAGAACAGTGTATTACATGTTTGTTACATGGACATGTACACAATGTACATGTACATGTACATGTATATACAGTAAGTACAAAATATTTTTTGTTCTTGTTTTCTACATATACATGTAGACACACTTGTAAAATGCAAAGTTTTTTTTATGCATTAAACTGAGCAGATTTTTGGAGTAAATTCATAACATGTACATGTACATGTACATGTTTATTCATTCCTTCACAGAGGGTTGTTTAGCCTACAAACATACATTTGTTGTACATGTACACATATACATCTCTGCATAGATCTGTACAAGCATTTTTTCAATCAATCTCGTGACATGTACCTAAATGTACATCATGACTCCTGGAATATACAATATGACAAGTACACAGATACTTTTTTTTTTTTTTTTTTTACTATACTCTGTGTTGAAATGATATGCAATTTTCTTCACAACTGATACCAATAAACTTATTAAAGTACATTGTAAATCAAAATGTGAAAATGTATGAAGTTGTAATCATCATTAGGTAATGTCTGTTAACAAAACTCCAAGAACAAAAACAGTATCATTTCTGCTCCATAATGACACAAAGACTCTAAGTTCAGCCAATTGAAACCGAAATATCCATTTAAAAAATGTTCTTTACTATAGAAATTTAAATCAAACTCTATACATACATGTACATTGTAAATCACTTTTCTTTCCGCTTACATTACTTCTTGGATTTTCATTATTTTGCCCGGTGATAAGAGGACACAGATACATGTGCAGTTAGTGTGTAGAAATAAAGTCTATTTGTTATACATGTAGTTCATTTTAATAATGAGTTACAATACATTATGTAGACTACAAAGCAGGATACATGTAGTAACATGTGTATACAATCTCATACAATGTATTCAGAAAGAAAACAAGGGCAACATGTGTACATAATTTAGAAATTGTGTGTCATAATATAATTGACACTGTAAAGTATATCTAACATTCAAGTGTTTGAATTAAATTTTTGGTAACATAAAAGCAAAACATACAGTACAGAGGTTTGGTGAACTGAATTACAGTAGCATGGAATACTTAAAATTAATGTACAAAATGTATATACATACATTGTCATAATGGTCTACATGAACACACACATTTGCACTCATTCATTTTGGGCTGTAAAATCAATTAACTCTCATCACTGCTGTACAATATTCATGCCAGGCAAGAGTGCAGTTCAGCTACTAAAATAGGGATGATTCTAAATCAATAGATTTATCACTGACAGTTCTAATGGATTATGCATGCTGCAGCTCTTAGTATCTGCTTCAATATTAAAGGTGCCCTTCAATATTTTGTAAGCATCCTAGCCTATGGTTGAATTGTGCATTAATAAATCATACATATATACACATATATTTTGTTAATAGCATTCAATTAAAAGATGCATAGAAAATAATTATCATAATCTGTAAGATTTGTTACTTTCCTATGTGTTTTCTACACATGTACATGTACACAATCAGCAACATGCTTCCTTTTGACAAATAATCCCAATTCCGCAATACAATACTTACATACTACTAATACATGTACTTACATTTACTAATACTTACATAAGTACATTTATACTACTAGCAAAAGGAAAATCACAAATTTGTTCATATTGATAATGATCACAGAAAAAAATGGTAAAGTTGTGTCAAATTGCAAAATGCACATTTTTATTATTTTTTTTTTAAATCAAAAAATAATCTTGTATACATGCTAAAATTTGATATTGAATATGATTTTAGCATGTAGACTGTACATCTATGACTTGTACTAGAGCTCTACTAGATCTCCTTTTGTCAGCCTCTTGCTGGTCACCAGGGCCAATCACACTCGGTCTATCACTTACATTGTACAGGGTATCCTGCTGTGCGCTAATTGATGACAGTGCCTGCCATAGGCAAGCCGAAAGCTGGACATGTACGTGATAATGCCTGATTTGTCATTTTAATAAAGTGAGGAAGCACCTTGCTCGCACTGAGTGGAGAGCAACTGAGAGCTTTTTCTTCATTTTGCCTGTCCATGTAGCTGGGGCTTTAATCAGAGACCCGCAGGGGTGCTCAAAAATTAAGTGCACAGTGCCCGAGCCCTAAGGTAGCTTAGCGAAACGCAATGGCGTGTCAAGACCCAGGAAAGATGCAAAGAGCAAAATTACTAGTTTTGTCTGTGCATCTAAAATCACAATTAGACTTACATTACATGTATCTCAATACAATTTTACATATTATTTTGCTTAAAAATGTTCAAAAATTTACATACTATTTCTACATCCTAAAATTGTGGTTTTTGCCTCTGTAGAATAAAATTTTGATTTAAAATAATTTTTGTCATACAGTTTAAGCCCGAAAGAAAAGCTCAACACTTTACCTTCAAAACATGCAAACATGTAAATTTGAACCATGAGAGTGAAAAATGGAGTGTTGTTCTACCATTTACACAATCAAGAACTTCCTGTTACAGATTGGAAAAAGTGTTGTGTCTACATGTTACACTTTTCTATTGTCTTCCAATTAGTAGCATCCTGAAGGATTCTTTTCCCTTCACTAATCCTATGTTGTGATTAGTCTATTGTTCTTCAAGTAGCACATGCTATGAAGTTTGTGTATGAAGGTGTGTGTGTGCTTGATAAGGTCAAAGTATTATTAACTGTTCCTTAAAGGAGAATGAAACCCTGGGGAAAAATCATTTTTAATGAAAAGAGAGGATAGAGAGAAGCAATTTTTTAAAAGTTCCATTAAAATCGGTTAAGAAATGAGAAAGATATGAAAGTTTGAAAAGTCTCAATTTATTTTCTATGGCGATCCTCAAATTGGCAATGTTGCTTCAAAATGACAGGTTTAGTAGGACAACTCTCCATATGTTTTGTACACAAAATTATATATTTTCCCCATTATCTCTCAAGGTGCAGCTTGTCTCCTTCTTAGCTCAAGATATACTATATCATGGAGAAATGTATTTGACACAACATACAAGACAAGCATCATTTTTACAGATAATGGAGAAAATATGAAATTTTGTGTAGAAAACACATGGAGAGTTGTCCTACTCTACCTGTCACTTTGAAGCAACATTGCCAATTTGAGGATCACCATAGAAGGTAAATTGAGAGTTTTCAAACTTTCATAACTTTCTCATTTCTTAACCGATTTTGATGAAACTTTTTTTTTAATTACTTCTCTCTATCCTCTCTTTTTATTAAAATATTAAAATTAATTTTTCCCGAGGGTTTCATTCTCCTTTAACATGTTACCTACAACTGCTCTACAATGTACACTCTACCTTACAAAGTGTCAGCCTACACATACCTTTTGCCCTATCTGAATTTCAAGGTAAAGTTTGGAATTTTGAGTGTTGAAGGTAAGACTTTCTTTGGGGCTTAACTGTGTATACTGTATCATCTTTCCCATGTTTTTACATGCCATCACGTTTCGCTAAGCTACCTAAATGTAAAATGCAATTTCAACAGTCACAAGCAATTTACGTAAAACTGCCCATAGTTTTTAGACTCTGCTGCAAGTTACTATGTACCAAGTGTATTGTTATTTGAAATGTGCAAGCAATATTTCTACAGCCCTTGTATGTTAATAATCTGCTCAAAATTTCTATTAATACAGGTGGTAACTACATTGTACATGTAATATCAAAACATGTACATAGCGATTGGAGATCTTCTTTAACCCTTTTGAGACAAGTGACCACATTTCGTGGTTTGTCTCAATAACTTTTGATTCAGAGCTCAAAAAATATACCAGTCTTTACCAGATGCATAAACTTTAGAAAGAGCACTCTGTCCATTTTTGTTGCATGCTCATATTGCTTTTGATAAAAGGAATTAAAAAAAAAAATCTTTAAAATCCTTCAACTAGCAACACATTTGAAGGTACAAAATCATTATCTTTTTATCAAAATTGGCAATTTTTTCAATTTTTTCAATTTTTTTGAACTTTTCAACAAAATTTGTTACCATGTATACTGTTTTTGAAGAACCATCTACATGTAGCACTAGAAGGAAAATGTTATTGTTGCCAATTTGAAGAACAACATGTGATCAATTTAGCTTTTATATAATTCAAGTATAAATGAAAGGGTTAAATTACATGTACTGTAACTGTATGCACTTTCACATTTTTGTATCCTATAGCACATACATGTACATGTAGATAAATGTAAGTGAGCATGCGTAGGACCTTTGTTGCTCGCAGCTCCTTTTTTCATCTCCCTTTGCCATCCCCATTTGCAATTCATTTACAAGTTTTATATTTAAAAAAAATTGAAACAATGTGGTTTACTGCATCATGTGTAAACAGGCCTTTATGGCAATTTGTCTAAATTGCATGGCAATGAAATCTCTTGAATAATGTCATGTCATTGTTTTTCAGATGATCCCTCTGTGCATGAAACTCCCACAGACACATATTTGGACTACTTAGTAATCCATACCATCTCAATTCTAGCAGCTACATGTACATGTGTACATACAAAAAATGTTACAAATGTATACATGTAAACAATGAAGAGCTTATGAGTGTTTGTCACTGAATACTTTCGAATGCTTCTTTAACAGAAACTGAGCTTCTATTCTACAATTCTACAAAACATTGAACCAGACTCTATTTCCACACTCTATCAATTTCATAGTGACTTGATGAACACAAGCTTGACCGATCAGCTTGATAATAGTGATGTTGTCTCGGCTACATTATTCTACATTGATCCTACATGTACAGTACATGTATATATAGTGCCCTTCCCTACCATAGCAATAATAAAAAAATATTTACATGTATACATGGACCAACGTCTCGTACTGTATTTAACCACCCAAAATCTGACTGTATGCATACAAAAACCTTTTTTCACACATGTACATGTACATTGTATATCCTGGTTTTAGTTAACAGAACACTATTAAAGTGTTATTAAAGTCACTTTTTTAAAAGCACAAATAGTATGCATGTACGGTACTTTTATCTGAATGCTTTCAATGATTGGGAACAATAATAAATGATTCAAAAAAACATTTATTTTATTGAAACTTACATGTTAAATACATGTACAAGTAGTATTCACTTTTCGAGACAATTGACATTTTGTGGTTTGGCTGAATAATTTTTTTTTTTTATCATTATGGATTTTATCGCTTCATTTCAGTAAACAAAATACATGCATTCAAGAACAATAAATCATGAATCATATATAAATGAAAGGTGTTTTACAATCCAGCAAGTAGATCATGTGACAATAATTTTTTAATCAGAGCTCTTAAAATATACCAGATGCATGAGTAGAAAGAGCAAAGATTTCTGCACACACTGTCCATTTCTGTTGCATGATCATATTGCATTTGATGCCACAAATTATTAAAGGAATATAAACTTAAAATCCTTAAAGGAAACCAAAACCCAAGGAGAGAATCAATGTTATCTCTCAGGGTGCTCCTTGTCTCCTCCTGAACTCGACATATGTGGTGTAAAATACATTTTCCCATTATATATGTTGAGCTCAGAAGGAGATTAACTGCACCTTGAAAGATAATGGGGAAAATCTGAAAATCTGTGTACAAAACAAATGGAGAGTTGTTCACAAAATCAGCCATTTTGAAGCAATTTTGGCATGCCAATTTGAGGATCCCCATAGAAAGTAAAACGAGACTTTTCAAACTTCCATAACTCTCTCATTTTTTAACCAATTTTAATGAAACTTTTTGTAAAGTGCTTCTCTGAATTCTCACTTTCCAATAACATTGATTCTCTCCTTGGGTTTTGGTTTCCTTTAAACTGGCAACACACTGAGAGGTTTAAAAAAAAATTCCCCCCTAAAATTGCCCATTTTTTCAACTTTTTGTCAAAGTTGCTAACCATGTTTTTAAAGACATTACATCTTATAAGAACCATGTACATTACATGCAGCACCATAAGAAAAATATCATTGTTGTCAATTTGAAGAACAACATGTGATCAATTAAAGCTTTTAAATAATTCCTGTACTGAAAGGGTTAAAGAAGCAACTGATGGGTGACTAAAAAACAGACAAAAAATTCTTCTGATTATGTGATCAAACATGTCGAACAGTATGTTACACATGCACATATTTTTCCAATCAAAGTCATTGAATATTTTCATACTTGAAATAGTTTTTTTTTCCGTATGTAAGGTTTTATTTTATCCTTTCTTCATACTTCTTAACCATTGATTTATTCCTTCATACATGTATGTACTTCCTAACCATTAACCCACAGAATGCTAGGTAAAGTTTTTTTTTCAGGTTGATTATATTCTGGCCCATATGAGTAAATCTTTACTAGATCTGTTTGTACATATACCTTGTAGCTGTGAAGTACATAGTTATGTACATGTAGCCCACTTTAACAGCTAAGTAAGGTCTAATGAATGGACCGGTACAATACCTGGATGTATGCGTAGTTTGCCGATCACTCCAAACACTTTACCAAGACATACAGGATTCCAGGCGTTACCAAGAGCTGACCCTGTCAAATAAATGAAAGAGAGAAAAGTAATCTAATGAGAGATCAAGACAACTTTAAAGTAGCAAGTTGAATTGGCAAATGTGTGAGAATTTTCATAACACTTTATCACGTCATCTCAACTTCCAATCATAACTTTAGAAACACACTTGAGTTAGTACCATGTACATGAATGAGAAAAATCTGACATGCATGTACATGTATTAATACCAAAGACTTTTTATAAATATACGTACATGTATGAAACTTGAAAGTCAAGATCTCAAATCCCAGAAAATGTGTATTTGTGATCACCTGAATAAAAACTTAAAATTCGCTCCAGACAATACCAGGTCCCAACTGGACATTAACAAACCCTTGCTCAAGGCGAAAAAGGCCCATTCTTATTTTACCAAATTATACAAATTTCACCCATAAGGTCTCTAGGAGTAATATTATCAATCTAAATTAGGGCTCAAATAACTGAAATTATGTTGCCCAAATAAAACATTGCAATACAGTGAATCCTGCATGTACAATAAAGACTGCTTAAGAAGTTTGGACAAGTAATGTGGCATTTACAAACAGGTGGCCTTTAGTACAGGAATACTTTACTACAGATTTCAATGAGAAACACTCCTCGAGTGAAACAAACAATATGGTCTTTCCACAATGTATACAGGTGGTTTCTAAATAGTGGTGTAACTCAGAACCAGAACCGGTCTCAAAACTCGCCAGACTGAAGGTTTTGAGCCAAGCCACAGACAAACCAGACTAAAACTCAAATCGTGTTAACTCTGTACAACAGAGAACAGATAAAGGTCCGGTAGAAAAGAGCTGTGAAAAAACTCACTTTTTGTCATCTTTTATCACTCATAAAGTCTATTTTTCTCATATGTCAAAGCAACAAATTAAGAGATTTGTAATGAATAGCCTCTAGATTCTATCATTAAAAAGGAAACCACTCATTCAGTGTAACGCACACATTTGTGTGCAAAGTACATGTATGGACGAGGAAAAAAGACACCAAATCAAATGCCATGGCATTTGACGAAATGAAGTGCTACGATGGAGGGCTGTGTGTCCTCACAATTTTTTATTTGCAGCCAAATTTTACAAAAAGCATGCATCAGAGACATTAAATTCTGTGAATAGAGTCTACCGTCAACATACTTTTTGGAAGATTCATGAGATTTTGAAGGAAAAGTGTTTGATTTTCAGTTTGAAAATAATTTGTCTGGATAACCGACCTCTTCGAACACACAATGTGCAGACGTGTGAGTAGTACCGTTATACTACTAACATGACTAAGTCCTATTTCACAATCATGCCAGAACAAGTCAGCCCATTTGAATCTAATTTCTACTTTACATGCACACTTTCTTAAGTACACAAATGAATTAGAAAATAACTGTAATTAAAGGTGAAATAGGAAACCACCATTCCTTCCGCACAATAGCGTTTCATTCCGTCAGACCCCCATCATGCCCATGGCATTGCCATTCAATTGGTGTCCTCATTCCCTGTTGATATACCAGTATACCCAGCCGTTGTGTGTCCAGACAGGTTGGTTATCCGGACAGGTCATTTTTAAACAGTAAAAACGAACAACTTTTCATGCAAATTGTCACAAATCTTTCACAGGATAGGTGGGAAATCATGTGAATTGCAAATATTCACTGATTTTAGTGTTAATTGATGCATATTATTCGTAAAATCTAACGGCAAAAGTTACATGCTAATTTTTGTTAAGTGTCCGGACCAAGCCCCTAAAGCGGCCGCCATTACACTGTAACATTTGGCCACGATTTGAACGCGCCCGAAGCCCCTATGCATTATTCATTTTGTAAGATGCTTCCTATTGCGTATATGGTTAACACGGCAAGTAAAATAAAAATGTGGATCAGTGTCGCGCATGCGCATTAAGAAAGGTCAAATCCGCTTAATCTATTCATGTATGCTAATGTATTCATCACTTGGCTAATGACGGCGCATCGATAATTGACGAATGGGCGTCATTCATGTGGTGTCATTAAATCTTTATGATAATTAGGTCCCAACATGTGATTAATTGCTAATTGATAGATTTTCAGCACAGAAAAGGTCGACGCCATTCACCGTGGTCGAGTACGAGTGGAGTTGTATACCGTAGTTATTAAGAAGATAAATACATGTTGTTCATATTTATCACATCTCACGAATTAAGAGAAAATTTTTTACATTCATAATAAGTAATTTTTCAAAGAAATTAATAAATTTGCTCTCTTTGACCAGCATGATAAAGAAGTTATAAAAAAGGGGGAGGGGTGTACAATCGAAGGCAAAGGTAAGAATAAAATTTTAGGTGTAGGGGAAGAGGTATCCTTATATTTTCTTAAGGGGCAACTTTTGCATTGTTGCCATGTTTGTGAATCTTATAGTCTTGTGAACATACCTTTCAAAGAGAATTATGAACCTTGAAAATTCGGCCATTTTAGTTGACCCGAACTATTATACTTCCTCCTTTATTCTTAACTTTCTCTCTCTCTCTCTCTCTCACCCCCCCCCCCCACTAGCGTACCCAAGGGGGGGGGGGAGAGCAAGGGGCAGATTGCCCCCCCCCCCTAACAGCTTTTGACCCCCCCCCCCCCAATTTATTTTATTTCCTTTTTTTTTTTTGAAAAAAAAGTACCGGTATACATTGTGCCCCCCTTTCTTTTGGAACTGATAACATTTTTTTTTTTTTTGCTTGTCAGAGAATTATGGAGTAAAACTGGACCCCATAAAATCTGGTGACCCCCCCCCCCCCCCCCGAGCGACTTTTGAAGGGCTGGCGAGAAGAAAAAAATACGAATCTCCCTCCAAGCAGTTTTTGCTCATCATTTCCTCAGAAGTTTTGCCCCTCTTGACGTCAAGGTCCAGTTATGCCACTGCCCCCCCCTTCTCTTTCTCATTTTCACATTTTCTCATCATTTTTTTTCTTCCCCCTCTCTCTCTCTTTTATCTCTCTCTCTCTCTCTCTCTCATACACCTCGATCACACGTCCTGGTTCATTTCATTGATATAACGTGAGAGGACCTTTGGCATGTTCAGGGAATAACTTTAAATTACATGTTTATCTTTCTTACAATCAAGATTTAAGGTGCAATTATTTACACACGTCGATTCGGAAATAAGTTTATATTTTCTTACTTTTTAATATTTTCCTGCATAAAGAAATGAGGAGAGTCTTTAGAGAAGTTTAGACATTGTCTTACTTCTTAACGTTTAATTCTTTTCCTTAAAAAAAAAAAAAAAAAATTATCTGCAGTCTTACACTCTTTCAAATACAACAAAACAAATAAAGAATAAATTTCCATCACAACCGACTTGAGAGTAGTACAAAATTGTACATGCATTAAAAAAAAATGAATTTCAATCTAAATGAATCATACGTTATTAATTTCAATCCCTTTCCAACAGGTAAATTATTTGAATTACAATGTAGAAATATATATCATTAACTTATTTACCCACTACACCCCACAAAAGAATGAATAAAAGTTAAAAGAAATAAATGACCATCTAAGTTCCATGTTCAAAACACACACCAATGACAACAATTTTACTCTTGAAATCAAAGATAATGTTGACAGTTCTAAGAAATTTAAATTAAATGATTAATCTCATTTTTAGTTGGTACATGTATATTGCTTATTGCTAGTATTATAAGTCTAACTATAAAAAAAAAAAGGGGGGGGAGATACACACAGATCTAATTCTATAGTTTTCAGTTAAATAAAATGTTGAATAGTATGGATTTTCTCAGTAGATCAATAATAGAATAATAATTCAATTAGAAAAAAATCATAGAATCAATGAACTAGATTATTATTACTAATTTGTTATACACGGGGAGAAGATTTAATAAAGGAGAGGCCAAGTGGCTCTGGCAGTGCTTATCTTAGTATCATTAGGGGCATGTAATGTCACTAGGTCACATAGAAGAGGAAGACCTCCTCTCAATAACGAGCGACTACAAAAAATGGCTGCATGTGACTACAACATTTGACGTGGGGAGGGGGTGGGTAAGATGGTTAAGATATAAATGAAGAACTTTAAACTCCTCTTCAGTCATTCTAATTATGCATATTAGACTTGAATCCAGGTATGATTTTAATATGATGTTGATCAAAGCAGGGGCTATTTCACTGAAGAGCTGAAGTAGAAATCCATGCCTGTTGAAAGAAAAGAAGAAAGATTTTAGAAAATAGAATCCATTGTGTATTTGATAATTAAAAAGCAACAATTAGAATTTTTTAGAAATACTGAAATTTAGAGCTTTCTATTAACACTAAGTGGGAATTCTCAAAAGTATTAAAAGAGGAAAAAAGTTTGTCCAGTTGGACACATAAAATTTTCAAGGCTATTCAAAAGAAACCAAATTAGTAAAGTCTCAGGAAAATTATGTTCATGTAAAAAAAATAAAAATATGTACCTAGATTGTATTGAGATACTAATAACAACCAGTGGCGTCGATTATGGGGTGGCAAGTGGGCAGTTGCCCCCCCCCCCCATAATATTGAAGGCAAATATATCATTTTGCCCCCCCCCCCCTTTAACATATTCTATAATTTTCCCTGATTCACGTAACCACGGAGAAGCTGGTAATTAAGAGGCGTTGAAAAAAATCATGAAGAGTACTATTAGGCTGTTCTGCACCCCCGCCCAAAAAAAAAAAAAACACCCCAAAACACACACAAACAAAAACAAATCAACACCCCGATAGCAACCTACCATGCAAAACTGGAGCAGCTAAGTATTTGTTTCTCTCAGAATTTGTCTTCATTCACAGTGGGTAAGCCTTCATTTTTATCATCATCATCTGTAATAGATGAAGTAGAGAAGCATTATCCTACATTAAGAAAAAAAAAATCACATATACACTCATCCTCACCCTCTTGATGTTTTCAAAGAGGATAAATCCTAACTACAATCCATCCTAAAAAGATTCATAGATTTTAACTGAAAGTGTAATGTTTTGGCCCTGAAAATAATAATAATAATAATAATAATAATAATAATAATAATAATGATGATAATAATAAGTAAAAATAATAATAATAATGATGATGATAATAATAAGTAAAAATAATAATAAATAATATTATCAATAACATAAGTTCATCCATCTTATTTGGTTTGTTTCTATTTGCAGGAATGAATGAAATGTTTAATATAATTATTAAGAGGACTAAAAAATTTATTTATACGGACATCATACTGAACATCCCCTAAAGATCTCATAATTGATTTTTAAAGACACTAAAAAAGCTGATGTAATACTACACTTAAGAAAACAGATCTCAGTGGTGGATAAAGAAAAAAGACAAATGAAATGTCTATTCTCTCAGAAAAAAAATTGATGACTTTGTTGTTGCTGTTTTGGTTGGACAAGTATGTAAACTAAAAACTGTCTCTCTTTATTGTGAACACATCAACCCCCCCCCCCCCAAGTAAACTGATCCTGGATACACTACCACTACCAGACCTATAATTTTTAGCTGCATAGGTCTAGGTCTAACTAGACCGAAAATTCTGTCTCTCGTTCGTTAGCCTCTTCACTTGGAAGAAGCGGGCCGTTCGATCTACTAAGCAAACCGACCACACACCGACTACACAACAGCTGTAAGATTTTCAAACGGAGAATACCTTGGACCCTGAATAACCTGAAAATGGTGCATTGAATGGATTATACAGACAAAGTGGTAAGTTGAACAGATTCTTGAATGAGTAGAGCCTAGGCCTAATCAATATATATGCGGGAGGAAAAATAAAATTAAAGCGATTTTTCCAACTACGTCGGCGTGTAGTCGGTTTGCACAGGAGATCAAATGGCCCGCTTCTGTCTCTAAGTGAAGAGGCTAACAACGAGATCGAGAGACAGAATTTTCGGTCTAGTCTAACTAGTTAGGTCTAGACGTACCTACCTGTTTATTTCTCACGGTCTCATCAAAATCCGCTTCATCCGGCACCTGCAACACTTGTTGAGTTGTGCAAATACGCAGATATTTAAGACGTCTATTAGGCTTTAAATCCTCTAGATCTTCAAGTAGATCAGCCACAAGTTAGTTCCTTGCCATGTTATTATCTGAGGGAAATCAAAGTCAACATGATGAGACTAATGAATGCGATACTGAAACAAAGCAAAAAAGGCCATCCCACTATTATTGCCTGGGTTTTGATTCTGGTCTAGAATCAAGACTAAATATGACCCCCCCCCCCCCCCCCCCTTCTCTCTCTCTCTCTCTCTTGAAATGAAAAATAAAACCTCATCATGCTTGCCTTGGCTTTGGCCGTGGCTCAAGTTTAGAAAAAAAAGGGGGCCCAAAGCCTATTTAACGTTAGTAGATCTAGAACCACTGCGTTAAAATTACAACCCGGCGTTTATATTATAGCAAACTGTGTGTGTGTAACATTTACTCAAAGTAGATCTGGATCTGGGCGGGGATCTGGACTGGTCTCTGGAAAAAAATATCAACATGGAACCCCCTCCTCATTCTAAATTTAAAATAAAAAAATACGCTATTTAAAAATCCACACAAGAATAGCCTACAAGACAGTAGATCTAGATCTAGTACAGAATCAATTAGAAAGGCCAAAGGGCCCCACCTGGGCCCTTTGTCTTCCAGAAATTAACAGGGTCTATGCGTCTACATCTAACTTAGATAACCAAATCATTGACATAGGGTCTACAGACTAAGTTCGATCTAGGTTTACTGAATCTTTCGGCTACAACTCTCTAATTCAGTAATCATCTATCGAAACGTATCGAGATAGCCCCGCCCGAAAGTCCGGGTAAGCCGTCACGAGTGACAGGGTGGTAAGGGAAATCGAGCTGCAACATTAGCTCATGACGATGAAAATTGTTTTGAAAGTTCGAGAGTAGATTACATATTGTTTCATGACATACAGCTCTGTAGAATCCCTTCAAAATGTAGAGAAATTGAAACAGATTACTCACAGTGGCAGAACTTGTTCTAAATATATTCTAATTTTCGAAAATTAAGCATAAATTCATGTGTACTCACCTCTAAACTTTCCACAACTTTTTTTTTACTTTGTGCAGTGACGTGAATCACAGCGGAAGTGACGAAAAGAGGTCAAATCATTCCTTTTGAAGAACATTCATATTCATAAGGTCCGGTCCAATCAAAGTTTGATAAATCGGAGTATGCAAAACAAAAATGAATAATGCATAAGGTGTTTCTCGATACTTATCGATATTTTTTGGTATCGGGGGCTTCGGGAAAAATGAAATGTTACCAAATGGGCGGAGCCTAAATACGCTTAAATACGCTTAGACTGAATGGGGACGCTGCAGCTTATATGCAAATGAGGCAAATCCGCGCGTGCTACCTTTCCGTCTATAAGTTTTAATTTGTCTATGGTCCGGACACACAACCCCCCATCCTACTTTGTACGCAAGTGACACAGTGCATGTAAACAAATGAGTGGTTTCCTGAATCACGATATATGTACATGTACATGTAGCCTCATAAAGTTACTCTGTATGATCGGGGGACCTAAAGCTACATGTACGCACTTTGTTTCAAGTGGCTAAAAAGTCATTTCATTCTGTGGCTGATGCAAATATACATGTATCTTGATTCTACATATTTTGAAGTTAAATCGCTGAAAAAATTATGACGGATGAATGTCAATAACATAAATTTTCAAGTCGATGTCGATGCGGTGTCAAATTTTGTTTGATAAAATGAAAGTGTCCTAAAGCTATGCACATGAAATCAGTGGTGCAAATCCATTTTGAAATTCGGGGGGGGGGGGGGGGGTCACCACATGATTTAAAGTGTACCAACCACCTGAAAAAAATAATTTGTTTACAGCCAGTAAGTATAAAATCAACCTCAAAGAACTTTGTCTGGTATTCTATAGGTCAACAGTTAATGAGTATGAAGGATATCATGAAAATGCTCGCACGGAACCGAACTCCGAGTTGGGTTCCGCGCCAGCCTTTATCTTGGCAAGCGCATACGGGTGCGTCGAGTAGTCTACTCACGAGTTACTTTTACACTTATAGTGTAATTGAAATTGCAATCTCTTTATAGAATTAATATTTGAAGCCCATATTTTGAATATAGTATAACAACATGAAACCTCTAACATACAGAGCAAAATTATTTTTGGTGATTGGTACCCTTTAACTTTTGTACCTGTCCGAAATGTCTGAAAATTTTTTCTGACAACCCCCCTCAAAAAAAGGTTATCGCATTTTTGGAGCTCTAGTTTTCCTCCAAAATTCTCTAACAAGCAAAAAAAAAAGATTATTGTAAAAAGTGGGGGGGGGGGGGGGGACATTCACCTATCTTCAAAAAGGTGGGGGGACATGTCCCCCTGTCCCCCCCCCCCTGGATTTGCACCCATGCATGTAATAAATGAATGCGAATCTTGATTTTGGTGCTGAATGATCAAGTGAAATTTTCAGGCTGTTTTTAGTCGGTGATCTTGCTCCTCTCCTGCACACATATATGGGCAAGATATCACACACTTGCTACACATATGGGAGGCAATTGCTCACGGTATGAAGGTACAGATTGCGAGGTTATCTCCAATAACCTCGCATAAATTTGAGTGAGTGTAAGTGTAACAGTACACTTGGATCCAGGCTAACTCGGCACTAGAGCGAACTCGACCTTGGCGGAAAATCGCAGCTGAGTGAGCAGAGAGAGTTAAATTGATCGCAAACACTGTGGTGAATTTGGCATTAATTACACATTTCAAAACACTTAAATTCGAATTATTTGATATCAATGATTAGCAAAAAAGTGATGTTGAAAATTTCAAGACGTAAAATTATACAAAACATGAAATTTAAGCCTAGATTAAAAAAGGGTATGGTTCATAGCGTGGACTTCAACTCTTGAAACATAGTCACCACGCAGTGCCGAGTTCGCCCAACAGTAACACTGTCTGCAGTTAGACGAGCCGGGCCGAGTTAGCCCACTCACACTTATGCGAGGTTATTGGAGTTAGCCCAACCCTGTGCACTCATTAGTCATTATTATTATTACTTTTTAACTTAGTCTTGCATCTCGACTCATTCTCAAGTCTTCTCAACTCTCTTCACTCATACTACTGCACGATCCATCCCATGCCACTCAGTCTCACTCACACTTATGCAAGGTTATTGGAGATAACTGAGACTGAGGTGACTCAGTCTCAGAGACAGAGTCAGACAAGTGCCTGCCCTAACATTTTTATGTACCGGTACCGGTACGGTATGCCTGTGCCTGTGGCAGTGCCATTGCATTCAATGATTCATTGACATCGCATGCTAAATTTTTATACCTGGTTGCGGAATTAACTTTCCATCGACTCGACTGCACCACAAGCTAGAATCCTTATCCTGGATGATATAGTTATCCTCTGCTTGGTATAATTCCATAATTCACACCTTATCGATCAGCTTTACATAAAAATACAAATAACATGATGATCTTTAACTTTTCAAGGTGTCAAACACACAAGCCGGGTGTTCTCTCGTTCATGTTTACAAAAATGAACTCCCTTTCTGCTAATTCGGATAGCTAGGAAATCTAGATCTCGAATCCGGATAACCGACAAAATAATTGAACAGTGCTACATATATGTAGCTAGCGAAGAGGGGGCCATTGCGGCAAAGAAATACAGTCAGTGGTTGAGTATTGAGCACACTTTTACATTCTTTTTATAAATATGACTACATCCATTTTGATCAACTGTAAACCTAAAAGGAACATTTTCCATAAATTTCTTTCTTCATTGCATCAGTAAAACCTCTAGGTATGGTATTTATTTCCAATCACCGTAAAAGAATGCATTATAAACAGAATAGAAAAATAATGATTGGCTGGTAGCCCACTCAACTTTGCTTGGTCTAATCAGAATTACGGGACTGCCACCTCGGGGGGGGGGGGGGGGGGGGGGGGGGTCCGAATTCAAGAAAGAAGTTTAAGTTTAAACCTCATAAGAGAAGTACACGTATGTCATCAAGTCCAGTGGGTCACAATAAAGTTGAGGGTTCAAATCTCTGCCCTGCATCAACGTCCCCCAACTTTAATTCTTTTGATCTGCCACTCTATCTATCACCGGGGTAATTATATTGGAGCGACAGATCTAGAAGTGTCACGACTTAATGGACATGGGTGCTATACAAGAAGACACCATTATTATTGTAGGACTCGGGTTCCAACACAATTCCAGTACACTCTTAAACAGAGCAGAGACAGCACAGCAGAGATGTTGTTCACTGATGGAAATATACTGGCTAACTCCCTGTAATTGCATACAAATTCCATGCAAATTTTAACAAGAAACAAATATTCAAGTAGTCACATAGATCAACATCATAAAGTGTCTTGAATATTCAAACACCTAAACAATAGATAAATGTTGACTTTTCATAGTATATGTTAATTATTCTTTAACATTATTCTTTAATATTAATTTTGGTAAATTTTTAATTAAAGCTGGCTTTCTTAGTCAATATACAGTTTTGATGTGATATGTCAGGACATACAGAAAACGAAGCCTATTCAGACTTTCATGAATTGCCTTTTAATGATCAGAATATCAAAATTTTCTAAGCCTTTTCAAGACTCTCGACTTTCCTAATACCGCAGCCAGAACATAGCAGAAGCAAATTTTTGTCAACAGTGGATTTTCAACCATTTCACAACAATGGCTATTGCTCACCCAAGCGTAAAATATCTTTTTTTGGGTAGACACGTTTCATAAAATCTCGGGAAAAAGGTTCGAAAATTGATGATGAGTAAAATCAGATGAGCCGCCCCCCCCCCCCCCACTTTCAAAAACGCTCTGCGGCCCCTGTACAAGACTAAATTTTGATGTAAACATGCTGGCAGGGGCGGTGCCAGGGTATTTTGATAGGAGGGGCAAGACGACCTAAAGATGACGTCATATTTTTTCTCCATTAAATAACAGGGGTTATATAGAGTTATATGTTTAAGACCTCTCTTTTTAATACTCCTCTTTCTTCCCTTTTCTTCCCTTTTCTTCCTCCTTTTCTTCTTTTTTTCTTCTTTTTTTTCTTTTTTCACTACTTGAAAAATCATAGGGGGGGCGGTCGCCCCCTCTGCCCCCTGTAGCGCCGCCCCTGCATGCTGGCAATTGAACATCATTGAGAACAATGTGATTACATGATGGATAAAAGTGAAATCTGATCTGATTAATCAAGAATTAAATATCGAATAAATCCTCTGTGTAGATCTTTATACTTTGAAATACATAGCTTGCCGGTTACATTTTGCAGAGTAATCATTAGTTGGTAATTTATCAGGATATTGTGATCTTTCCCCAAAATCTGGATCTTGATAATTACAGTTGGAAAAGATTAAACAATAAACAACATTAATCCCATTATATAGGCCTATAATAGAAGGTCTGACCAATGAAATATTTATAGTTTTTATAATGGGTGTCGAGACAGTGGAACATTTTAGGGTCAAGTACAAATTAGATTAATTACATTTACATGAGAATAACATACATTATATTGATATCAAATTTATTCAATAAAGAAGCAGAAATACCAGCCTGATGTATTGCTGTCATGTATATATATTTAAGTTTGTCTTTCTCAACTTGTTTTTCATTTATAAGAAGAGCATGCAACCGGTCTCTAAGCAATAAGCACATGAAATATTTTTGATTGAGGTATAAATCGAAATGACGGACTACTGTATAACGTTCTAATCGAAGGCAGGAAAAGCAAATTCGGCTTCGAATCGTAGTGATGTCCTACGATTGTCTACGATCAGTTGAAAATGATTTGGCCCTTATGACAGATGATGGAAGGCTGACAAAGCATCATATTCATATGTTTAATATGAATTCATATCATTGTTCAGAAACTGAGTCAGGGAGATTTTATTTGTTTAAATGTCCGATATATTTAGTGCTTTAGGCCTATTTTTGCAATTTATTTCCCAAATCAGATCTTATGCATATATATGAGCAGGAGGCTTTGCACATGCAGGAGTCAAAATTAAAACCACTACAGAGCTATATGCAGGGGCGTCGCTAGCGGGGGGGGGGGGGGGGGGGTTGTCACACCCCACCAAATTGCTTTCGGAAAATGAGCCACCCTCTGTCGGTAAATTTAAAAAAAGGAGGGGGAAAAGGGGAGAGAGAAGAGGAAAGGGAAAGGGAGAAAAGAGACAGGAAAAGAAAAAGGAAAAGAAAAAAAAAAAGAAAAAGGAAAGGAAAGGAAAACAAAAACAGAAGAAAAGAAGAATAGAAAAAGAAGGAAAAACTGGCAAAAAAGACTGGAAACTGATATTTGGGCAAAAGGCATCCCCCTTCGGCAATCAGGCTGCAGCCCCCCCCCCCCCCCCCCACGGGGATTTGTCATATTCAGGCAACCACCACTTCATGTTCGGAAAGCGAAGTTAGGTACCAGAATATCCACATATTTTGGCAGCGAGGTTCCCAAATAATGATTTAATTTCTGTAAGTAACTTCTGAACATTTTCTCTACAAAAAATGAAACAAAAATTTGCTCGCTCGCTTCGCTCACTTGCCAACATTTAGAAATTGGAAAGTTGGTATTCGGGCAAAAGGCATCCCCTTCGGCAATGGGCTGCAGCCCCCCTCCCCGCAGGATTTTCAAAATTCCGATATTTTGGCAACCACCACTTCATATTTGGCAGTGAGGAGCCAGAATATCCACATAACTAATGGCAGCGAGCTTCCAGGATAATTATGTAACTTCTCTATGTAACTTCTGTACATTTTCTCTATAAAAAGTCAAACAAATTTTGAGCAAGCGAAGCGAGCGAGCAAAAATTTAGAAATTTAAATGTTGATATTCTGTCAAAAGGCATAAGCCCCCTCCTTGCAAAAATGGGCTTGTATGATTAAGATCTCTACATATGTGATTTTCTTTTATTATTATTTGTGGGGGGAGACTAGGGTGCAGCATTTTTGTCGGCAGATTTGGGTGTCACGCCCCCCCCCCCCCCCCCATTTAAAATGTTCTAGCGCCCTGGAAGCTCTGGGGTTTTAGATGCTCTCTGGTGAAATCTCTGCCTTATTTCAGTGCATTTTATCCCAAATTTCTGACCATGTCACAAATAATTTTACTTCTAAAACTTCAAAATCATGGGAGACCGGCTCACATATTTATTGTAGTTCATCATTTTACTGGATATAAAAGTCGAACAAAGGTAAAGAATATACTAGTTATTATTACTATATTACTTAGAGTCTACCATAACTAACAGCCAGGGGCGTCACTAGAACATTTTGAATGGGGGGGGGGGGGTTAATTGTGATACCCAAATTTTCCGCCATATTTTCAGGGTGTGACACCCAAATTTGCCGACAAAAATCCTGCACCCTCATCCTCCCACACAAATAATAATAAAAGAAAATCGCAGATGTAGAGATCTTGATCATACGAGCCCATTTTTTGCAAGGAGGAGGATGACGCCTTTTGCCTGAATATCAACTTTTCAATTTCTAAATTGTGAGCAATTAAAAAAAAAAAACTTTTTATAGTGTAAATGTACAAAAGTTACATACAGAACTTACATAATTATCTAGGAACCTCGCTGCCCAAATAATTATGTGGATATTCTGGCACCTCGCTGCCCAAATATGAAGTGGTGATTGCCCGATTATCAGAACTTTGAAAATCCTCGGGGGGGGGGGGGGGGTGGGGGCTGCAGCTCATTGCCGAAGGGGATGCCTTTTGCCCGAATATTAAAATTTCAGTGTTCTTGCGAGCGAGCGAAGCGAGCGAGCAAAATTTTTAAAAACTTTTCTTGGTGGAAACTGTACAGAAGTTACATACACAAGTTACATAATATTATTAACTGGGAACCTTGCTTCCCAAATATTAGGATATTCTAGCACCTTGCCGCCCGAATATGATTGAATATCGGAACTTTGAAAACTTTTCTTCCCTTCCCTTTTCTTTTCCTTCTTTTCTTTATGTTTTTGTTTTCCTTTCCTTTCCTTTTTCTTTTTTTTTTCTCCTTTCTCTTACTTTTCTTCATTTACTTTTCTCTTTCCTCGATCTTCCCCTTTTTTTTCTTTCAATGTTTGCAAATTTTCTTAGCTCTATTCAACCACAAGACATGATTCCCCCCTTTTTTCCTAAGGGGGGGGGGGGGGGTTCACGTGCACCCCGCGAACCCTATAGTTTGTACGGTACTGTTAGACCCCAAAAGGCAAATCTTTTTTTTTTTCTTTCTTTAATTTTAAGTGTCAATCAAGTTATCTCTTTCCCCTATCTTTTCCTCTATATCTCTTCCCTACCTTGATCTTCTTTGTTTAAAAAAAAAGTGGGGGGGGGGGAGGGGGATATTCATCACTATGGTTCGGGGGCGGGGGGGGGGGTTCCGGTTTGAGCCCACGTCCACCCCCTCCTACCCCCTCCCTCCTCTCCTCTCGATCTCCGGCCCGATATTATTATTTCTTTCTTTCTTCATCATATCATGCATAATAGTGTGCAGTGAGTGCATGCATGCAGTATATATAGCACTAGTCTAGTCAAAGGTCGAGTCGATGACCAGCAATACAGTGCAGCGGGTCCTACTAAAAGCCGCCAACAGCAGCCAACAGCAGCCAACAGCAGCCAATAGCAGCCAACAGCAGCCAACAGACTTTAATCGATCTACTAAAAGCCGCCAACAGCAGCCAACAGCAGCCAACAGCGGAGACCTACTAAAAGCCGCCAACAGCAGCCAACAGCAGCCAACAGCCGAGAAGAAGTCCGATCTACTAAAAGCCGCCAACGATCTACTAAAAGCCGCCAACAGCAGCCAAGAACTATCGATATACTGTAGATTCAGCAGCCACAAAAATAATTAGATCGATATTATGTAATTTCAAGCAAATTGCATTAAGTTTTTTATCATGACGATTATAGTTTCATGCTAAATTTATTTTTATTATCTTTAAAATAATTTTTCTTTTCTAATAAAATAACCAGAAAAATATACTTTTGTAAAAGAATAAATGAAAAGGTTAACACAATTTAGTAACCATTTAAAATATAAATTAAGACCATTTCGAGTATTATTTCTAAGATTATAGCATGCTTGAATTTCATTGTTATCTTTTTTTTTTCATACGAATAATATATCCTTTATTATATCAAAATAAACTGAATATGAAATACTGTAGTAAACGAGAAACTGGTATATGCTATGAGTGAAAATATATACTTTAACAAATTATTTATTTTATTTAAGTGAGAGGTATAAGAAAAGATGAGGATTTTTTTTTTTTTTTTTTTTGTATTGGGATTATTTTTCTTTCTTTGTTTCTTTTTTTTTCGGGGGTGAGGGTATATATAGTAAGTATTAGATTATGAGTCACTCAAAAAAACCCAACATATAATTAATTTCCTTCTGAATAGCATTACTGATAAAGTGGGGGAGACATCCAAGCAGGATGTTTCACTGTATAAAGTGCAAAAGATGACACTGTGACCACTGTTTGATATTAATAATTATGATGTCGATGACAATAATAATGACATTAATAATAATAATAATAATTACAACAATAGTAATAAAATGATAATGATAATAGTGATAATAACAATAATAATAATAATAATAATAATAATAATAATAATAATAACAATAATAGTAATAATAACAATAATAATAATATTAGAATGATAATACTAAAGCTTTAGTACGTCTCTCTTCAACGCCATTTTTTTCAAAATAATAATAGTAATACAAAGATAATGATAATAATAATGATGATAATGATAATAATAATGATGCTGATGACGGTGATGATGATGATGATAATAATGATAACAATAATAAAAATATTATCATTATGATAATATTTTTTGTCCTAAAACGTTTTTAACGGAAATTTTCGCTACTACTACATAGTTATTTTTATATCCTATATATATCATTACATCCATCATCACCACCCATAGTCATATTAGTGATTAATGTAAACATTGATTGCCTTTATAACACTAATAAACATCATTATAATCATTACTACTAAGGGGCGGCGATCAGGGGGCGGGGGAGACACCCCCCCCCCCCTCGGAAACTGTTCAGCAAATAATGAGTAGTCTGTTTTATACGCTGTTAAAGCTTTTAAATGCGTTTAAAATGCAAACTTTCACTATTCAAACTGGGAAATGTTCTCGCTCGGTCGCCTCACATACAATACTGCACAAGATCTCTAAACCATATTATGGGCAGATATTCTCCTGTGCTTTTACAATAGACAATTACCAGAAAATCTATTGCAAATATTTAAAATAAAAGGAAGTACACAAATACTCCACGAGACAATCAAATATGTTACATCTACCTACTTTTCCTTCCTTTCCCTACATTTTTGACCATCCTACTTCTCCTACTTTTTTTCCAGTTATCCTCCTTTATCCATTGAAAAAAAAATATTATCCTACTTTTTTCCCAAACATATTATCTGAGATATTTATGCATGGCTGTCATGTAAAAGATTCTTAATGTAGCTTAGTTATTGCAGGTCCTAACAAGTAGTGTACATATAGAGACCTTAACATCACCACTAAGACCTCAGGCCTGTTAAGCTGACAAAATGAGTCTTGCGCCAGCCTCAGGCCAGGCCACTTGGTATAAACCGACAACGGGTATAAGGCAGGCCCCTAAACAAAAAAGTAGGATAATATTTTTTTTTCAATGGATAAAGGAGGATAACTGGAAAAAAAAGTAGGAGAAGTAGGATGGTCAAAAATGTAGAGAAAGGAAGGAAAAGTAGGTAGATGTGACATATTTGATTGTCTCGTGGAGTATTTGTGTACTTCCTTTTATTTTAAATATTTGCAATAGATTTTCTGGTAATTGTCTATTGTAAAAGCACAGGAGAATATCTGCCTACAATACCTATATGGTATAAACCGACAACGGGTATAAGGCAGGCCCCTAAACAAAATGCGGGCAAATTCCTTATGTATTTCTGTGTTTTAACCTTCCTCTCATCCTCTCTTTTTATCCTTTCATTGTTTTTTGTCTGTTTCTATGTGCTTCTCTTCCACCATTTCAGCATGTATTTCTCTGTATTTCTCTTTTCATTTATCCTTATGAATGTATTCCACAGTTTTTCACTGGTTTTGTTTTAGGCCTTTCCTTAGGTATTTCTTGTTTTTCCTTCTCTATTTTCTATCTTTCTCTATGTATTTATTTGTTTTCCCTATCCTGCATCTGCCATTTATGTTCCTCCTTATGTATTTCTGTTTTTCTGTTTATGTTCTCTTTTCAGTTTATATTATGTATGCATTACTTTTTGTTTATTTCTACTTTCCTTATGTATTTGTTAGTTTCCACCTTCTTTAATCTTAATTTTCTTTCTAATCGTATTCATTTCTCTAATCTTCTCTTTTTATTTATGTATAGTTAACTGTTTTTATCTTTCCACTTCTCTTTCAATATTCCCCTATACATTTGTTTCATTTTATTATTATTATTTTTTAAATTATTATTATTATTATTATTATATATATATATATATTTGTGTTATTTGGGGGGGCGGGGATAATTTCTTTCTCTCTCTCTACATGTATATTCATTTACTCTTCTTTTTTTTTCTCTCTTTTTTTTTTTTTTTTGCCTTATGCATTTCTTTGTTTTGCCTTCTTTCATCTTGTATTTCTATCTTTGCTTATATATTTATTTGCTTTAATTCTCTTTCCATATCCTTTCATGTATTTCTTTGCTTTTCATTCTCCAGTTTTCTGTCTTTCCTTATTTTTTCCTTCTCTCATTTTCTATATTTACTTATTTATTTTTGTGAGTTTTTTATTCTCTTATTTATTTCTTTCCTTATCATGTAGTTCTCTGTTTTCCCCCTTTTTCAGTCTTCTCATTCTACTCATCCTGATCATTGTTATTTTTTTCTCTTTATAAACTATTGTCTTCTATTTCTATGTTTCCCTTAATATGTATCTCTCGTTTTCTATCTTTCCTTATGTATTTCTTTTCTTGTTTATCCTTATCTAGTTCTTTTGAATTGTGACTTTAAACTTCCTCTTTCTATTCATCCTTTTGTAATTTTTCTTTTTTCTACTGTCTTCTCTTTGTATTTGTTCTTATGTATTTTTTGGTACCCTTCTTTAACTTTCTCTTTCTATTCTTTCTTCCTTCTGTATTTCTTTTGGGTTTTTTTTTCCTCTATCTATTTTTTTGTTGTTTTCCCTGTTTTGTTTTGTTTTCCCTGTTTTGTTTTGTTTTGTTTTTTTGTTTGTTTGGGTTTTTTTTCCTTCTCTCATTTTATACATGTATCTTTTCTTGATATGTAAATCCAACCCCTGAATGGTGTCATGGGACACCTTTTTGTAAGGGGGGGGGGGTGGTAAATATTAAGGCCCTGCTTTCTGCGCCAGTTTACGACCCAGCCCTATAAAATGGGGGCTGGCCTCAGACACATTTTTGTTGGTGTTACAGGGGTCTTAAACCAGCTGGGTCTTGGGATGTACCGCAACAAGATGGAAGTGCAGCCATACCCATTGCTCCCTTGCATCCCGAGGAAGAGGAACCTGGCAATGTGGTCATCTCCTCGACCATGTTTTCTCAAAGCTATTTATAAAGTATCCCTTTGAGCTTTTTTTTTTTTCTTTCTTTCTTTTTTTTTTTTGGGGGGGGGGGTTGAACTGTCACTACCACCACTAATTCTACCACAGATGGTAGTCATGGTATCAGCGTGATTTTGATTATTTTAAAAGTGATTTGGAGTCTTGGTTCCAATTTATTTTTTCCACATCTAATTGTTTTGAGAGGTGTTGCAGCATCTTCCCACGTTCTAAAATCTTAATTTTCGACCAATTTACAGAACGGAAGATACTCTCTTTTATCTTAATTATCCATTATACTACTAAATTCCTCAACTGCTTAAACTTTCAACTTCAAGTCACCTTGCATCCTTAACAAGAAATTGTCATGACTAAAGAATAACATTTTATTTCCTTTATGTTCACCTTGCAATTCTTTGCTTCCTTCAAGTTTCATACAATGCCCATTATAATCTTTATGTTATTTGGGGTCAGTGCATGGCGTAATGAGGAAAAACTGAGGGGGTCGAGCCGTTAATAATTGAAATATAAGCACCAAGAAATCGAAAAAAAATACTCCGTATTAATAGCCCCCTTACCCTAACAAAAGAAGACTTTTTACGCCATAAATTTGCATTTTATAGCGACGCCCATATAGTGAATTATGATTATTATTCGAGCGAGAATATTTTAAGTTGATGCAGTTTGCAACTTTGCATTTAGATCATTTTTTATCACATGCAAAGGGAAATCAAGGTCTGATCTCGATATCCACCCCTTTACTCTCTTCGCCTAATGGGATAGGCAACATCAATATGCAATTAGATTATTTTTGACGACTTTCCAAATTATACAAGGGGGTACGTCCCTTAGAACATTTTCCAGGGAGAGACGCCCACCCCCTTGAATCACCAAGCCTGTATTTGGAAGAACTGGTCCTATTGCTAATATCTATATCTCTTTTTAACACACACTGGAATATCTACCTACAGTTTACAGTTCTTCTACAGCATTTTAAAGTTAGTTATGAGAGGGAGAATAGGGACCGAACTATAGAAGATAATGTTTTTGATGAAACTACATTCTCGAGCACTGAATTAGGAGTCTAGATAGTGTGTTGAAGCCAAGCTTTAATTCCTATTTTATTTAACAGATGTATAATTAGAAGTAGATGCTGGGAAAATTCAGCCATTTAGACCTTTTAAAAGATGTACTCCTGTACTCATAAAAAATATTATTCTAGGCTACTTTAGAGGGCATGGATTTTATAATTTGGTATAGATTCCCCCCCCCCCCCCGAAAAGAAGACACATGCGCTCTGTTAATGATATTGCAAAGCTATAATAGGCCCTGTATTACAAAAAAATATATCATATACTAGTATAATATATCACAATAATAGCTTGATTAAATCTTCATTGCAATAAAAATTTCTTTCTTTCTCCCCCCTCCCCCCCCCCCCCCCCCCGCTGTAGCCCCAGTACGGCCTATATTATGGAACGCACGGTCGACGATTCTGGAGGACGCCTCTTCCTGGAAAATTTGAAGGGGCTGAGCCCCTCCCTCCCCCCCCCCCCCGAAGTATAAGAAATCTTTTTTTTTTAATCTCTTGATTTAATGCTACCTAATCCCATTAATACAGAGAGAGAGAAAACAAATTATGTGTACAGATCAAACAATTATGTGTTCGTGTGATAAAAAGGGCTCTAAAATGCAAAGTTCCGAACTACAAAATGCAAAATTTGCAGAGCTCTATCATTTGAGAAAACAACTGAAAAAGAAAGCAAATCAGTTTTTTTTTTTACCAGTCAGCAAATGATCATTATCACAAGTAAAATAATGACTAAAATAATAATACTGATTATTAGAATGATTTTCAATAAAGGTGTCCCTATATGGGGTTTCGCTTGCCTTCATTTTGAGAAACCATACTTTGAATGCAGCTGACATCAACCTATAATAGCCTATAATGACAAAAAGTTAAATGAAATAGAAAAGACAATGACATGCAAAAACACACCAAAAAAATCGCGAATTGGTTGGATCAAGAAAACCCAACCCCTCCGCCCCCCAAAAACAACAAAAACAAAAAAACAAAAAACAAAAAACAATAACAATAACAATAACAAACAAAACAAAACAGGAATAATATAATGACAATTACTAATATACACAAAGGACCGTTATTATATTCAAAGTTTCTGCATCAGGAGAGGTTTCAAATTATGCTTGAAATTTTTCAATGGTACACAAATATAGATTCAAATTTATTGACAAAGCAAAACTCAGCAGAGAACAGAATACAACTAAGTAAAGGCACATTATATTAAAACTAAGTTGTACATAATTATTATCAGATTATATTTGACTGAAAAGGAATATAGCTATCCTTAGAAACAAAACAAAACATGATAGCAGCATAATGAATAAAAATAAAACCTTTAAAACACGTAGGGAAATTATATTAGAACCAGTTCTCATGTGGAATTATACTCGACATAAAGTAATGTTGCTATCCTTAGAAACAAAACAAAACACACGCACAAAAACAACAACAACAACGGAATGATGAATAGAAGCAAAACCTCAATGAAACAATCAAAACAAAATTATATGTATCGTGTTACGTACTCTACTGACAAAAATGTTGCTATCATTTCAAACAAACAGACGAAGAAAAAAAAACCGAATAACAAAAAGCAGCGTTTATTTATTTATCCTTTTTTTAGGGGATGGAAGGTAGATTATCACAAATAGTGGGTCCAGGGGTGGCAGATCGTCTTTCAAAGTGGGGGGCACCAGCAAAAAGGGCACTTTGGGGTGAAAAGGGGCACCTACAAGGGGTGAACATAAAGCAAAAAAGGGAACCATTTTGTGGCACTGGTATTACCCTACAGTCTAATTAATATAGTTATTATCAAACATCACCTTCTTCCTTTTTATTGCGGTTCTGGTCACTACGTCAGCTTTCCTGATTAGCAGTTGTGTGTAATGGTCTAACGATTCATGTGCAAGCGAGCAAAAATTTCAGATTTTTTTTTCTTATACTGAAGTCCTTGGGTTGTACTTTATTTACAGCGATATACTAGTAATGAAAATGACAACAGCAAATTCATTTTGGGATAATTATTGGCACATTCGAGCGAGCGGAATGAAAAATAATTTGCGAGGGAGGGGGCATCGTGCCCCTTTTGCCTCCAGCTCCGCTGCCTTACATTGTAGTTGTAGTAATATGGGTACCTGTAAAGCCGCACCGATTCTTTGAAGCTTGATATGGTTTTTTTTTTTTAGTTAGAAATACAGCTAAAAGGGGGCAGTTATAAGAAGAGGAAAGGGCTTTTATCAGAGACGGAAAGGGGCATTTATAAGAGGTAAAAAGGGGCACTTATGAGAAGAGGAAAATGGCACACATTAAAAGGGAAGAGGGGTACCTATCAGAAGTTTTTTAAAAATGCACTTATCAAAGCAGAAAAGGGCATATATTAGAGACAAAAAGGGGCAATATTAAGATTCGAAAAAGAGCACTTATCAAAAGGAGAAAAGGATACTTAGTAGAGGGATAAGGTGGCAATTATCAGATTTGAAAATGGGCACTTTTCAGAAGGCGAAAAGGGCACTTATTGGAGAGATAAGGTGGCAATTATCATATTTGAAAAGGGGCACTTTTTAGAAGGCGAAAAGGGCACTTATTAGAGAGATGAGGTGGCAATTATCTGATTTGAAAAGGGGCACTTTTCAGAAGGAGAAAAAAGGGTACTTAACAGAAGGGGAAAGGGCGTACATTAGAAAGGAAAAGGGGCGCATTTAGTAGTAAAAAAAAGGGCACTTATCATAGAGAGAAAGGAGGCATTTTTCAGAAATAAAAAGGGCACTTTTGGGGTACTTGAAGAAGTGGGGGGGGGGGGGAGGGCACTGTGCCCACCCCCCCCCCCCCCCGGGCGCACCGTCCCTGATTGGGTCCTATCACTACTATAGATGCATAGAAATATTTTATTTGAAGAATTACCACAAGTGACGAGCGCCTGTTGAAATTCTGCCAATTATTTAGGGATATCTCTGTCGCTCTCAGATTATTACCAAATTATTTTTTGTTACACGTATTATTACGATAAGAGGTGATTTATTAGCGCATTCATGAATTAACTATGTGAAAGCCAAGGCTATCATTGTTATTATTGCTGTATTTTATAATTTCACATTATATATTTGGTAAATTTGATATGCTATTATTTTCTGAACAAAAGAATGTCATATTATCTTTTCCGTGTGTTTACTAAATGCATTCATTCAGTCTCTCATGTTTTTGTCAAGGCTACTATAATTTAACGTCGTAAAATGAAAAAAAAAAAAGAAAAAAAAAGAAGATAATACAAACACTATTATTTTCATGCTTGTTCATATATAACTATAACTATATATATATATATACATATATATATATGTATATATATATATATATATATATATATATATATAAAACTATATATATATATACATGTATATATATATATATACATGTATATATATATATATATATATATATATATATATATATATATATATATATACATGTATATATATATATATATATATATATATATATATATATATATATATACATGTATATATATATGTATATATGTATATATATATATATATATATCCATATATATATACATGTATATATATATAAAACTATATATATATATGGAAAGAAGTCTAATCACTCTCAGCGGCAGGATGTTTTTCAGGGAGTTTACACACTAAACATAAACAATATTACTACATTTACAAAATTGTAAAAAATGTGATATATGAATGGGGGCGTAGCCAGGATTTTCAATAAGGGGGGCAGACGTGGAGGATCCAGCTGCGAAGCCAGAATTTCATTTTAGGGGGCGGTTCTAAGCACGCAAAGCGTGCGAAATTTGTGATGAGAACGCAAATCCTGCTCTCCAGGGGGTGGGTGCAGGGAGGGGGAGTTTCCCCTCCTCCCGCGCGAATCGCGAAAGGTCTGACGTTTTATAGCAAAATTGAGAGAAAGATAACGGCTTGTCGCACCTTTCTTTAGGCGGAAAGTTAGTGTGACTGCTTTTCAGTTATTTGGATGCAATACTGCACTGTATGTAACAGGGGTGGGTGCAGGGAGGGGAGTCCCCTTTCCGCGCGAAGCGCGATATCTCTGACATTTTAGAAAATTTTAGAGAGAGATAACGGCTCGTAGCAAACAATTTTTTTAGGCATAAAAATATAGTTCGACACCCTGACTTCTTTTCAATTATTCGGACACAATACTGCACTGTATGTAACAGGGGTGGATGCAGGGAGGGGGGGGGGGATTTATTTCCCCCTTCCCGCGCGAAGGGCGAAAACTTTGACGTTTTAGCAAATTTTGAGAGAAAGATAACGGCTCTTAGCTCTTTTTTAGTCTTTTTTCTCTCACTTCCCCCGCTTTTTCGTTCTCGCTTTTTTTTTTCTTAGTGGCTGAATAGGGGGGCCATGGCCCCCTTGTGCTCCCCCTGGCTACGCCAGTGTATATGAGTAAATAAGTATCATTACATCAACATGGATTAAGCCATATGTCGTTATTATCATGGACATTAGCATCATCTTTATCATCCTCATCATCATCGCGTTCATCTTCTATTTTAAAAAAAAAAATCAACCAAACAAACAAAATAGTCACGATACACCTCAAATATTAAAGCTAAAGAAACTCGAAACCACCAACTATGGAATATCAAAGAAAGAAAATGCGAAGGAATAAGTAGTTTAAAGAGTTAAAAGGCTAGAGGAAAACACCGAAAATGTATTATCTACCGAAGAAAATAAAATAGAATAAATTCATCTGCATGACTTTGAATATTTTTCCTGATCTTGACATTCATCCTCTTGTATTTATATATACATGTATTTATTATTTAGTTATTCAAGAAATTTTCATTTTCATTATAAGAGGACCATGGGGGGGGGGGGGGGGGGGGGGTAATAACTCGTCGGCGGATTCGAGGCCTAGAAGGCACGTCCCCCCCCCCACCCCTGCAAAAGTTTTTTTTTTTCTTCATTCATTTCATTTCTTTTTCCTTTTCTTCTTACCAACATGAAAAGCTTTGAAAATATTGTTGAATTATTTTATTTTTTATTAATTTTCATACCCCTTCTGTTTTTATTTTTCATTGTGAGTAGGGTGAGGAGCTTTTATACTACGGATCCTTTTACCCCCTCCCCCCCAAAAAAAAAGACAAAAAAAGATTTCCCCCCCCCCAAAAAAAAAAAAAAAATAAAAAAACAAATAAGAAAAGAAAAAAGAAAAAAAAAAGGAAAGAAAAAAGAAAAAAAAAAGGGGGGGAATGAAGATCTTTTCAAAAATTAAAGATATGAATAAATAGTTTGTTTTGTTTCTTTTAATCAAGTCTCATTATGCTTGTCACTACTTCATTTTGTACTTGTACATGTTGTTTAGAGGGGGGAAACTAGGACAAAAAATATTTCACTTCCATATCCTTATTGTTTAAAAAATAAATGATAATAATAATCGTTTTAAAATATATATGAATCGATCAGTTTTCCGATTGTCTTGGCCTCTATCGATAATCGCAACTTGTTCCTTGATGATTTTGTGATTTTTAGGTCCTGAAATAATTTTTTCTGGTCAATTTCTCATTGGAAATTACAGAAATAAGCCCTAGCAATCTTGGAAGAGCCTCTTTATTATCTCTTGGCTGCTCTGGGATTTGTTTTTGGCTGTTGGCTGCTGTTGGCTGCTGTTGGCTGCCGTTGGCTGCTGTTGGCTGCTGTTGGCGGCTTTTAGTAGGACCGCAGTGCAGCTGCAGTCTAGTCAAGATGGCAGTAGTAAACATCAGCGGAAGTGTGTGGAGTTCGATACATTTCGATAACAGTTGTCGTGATGGCGATCAGGTAATATGACTTAGTATTATTGTAAAAGGTTATTGTCAGTTTTAAAATGTTATTTTATGCTATCAGAAGTCGGAAAGTTGTAAATGTAATGACAGGTGGGGCTGTAATTTTGTTTAAGTAGTCCCACACGTTCAAAATGATGTTATAAATTCATTCTTCGCATGGGCAAGTAGATCTAGATCTAGATCTAAACAGATAAAACCATCTATTATGGGGAATCATTTATTGAAACTGACAGTTTTCAATCTTTCCCAAATTTGCATACACAGACGGTATTCTGTATTGTCGGAACGACGCGGTGACTTTCGCGCCTGCGGTCTGTGCAGCTGTAATGTTTTGTTTATCTCTGTTTTTCTGTATTTCAACTACAAATAGACCTCAACACACCTAGCCTGGAAGGCTCTTTGAAGAGTAAAAAAAAGAAAGCTGATGCTACATGTACTCTTCACAGAGCCTGGGGGTCGTTTCATCAAACCGTCATAACGACAAGATCAGCGACATCTCGACACTGTCGCTCAACTTGTCTGCTAAGCATGCTAAGTGTTTCACAAAGCCGTCTTTGCCAAGACCAGCGACAACTTCGCTGACAAGTGACTTGTCGGTACTCCAGACCTGTCATATCTTTTTAGAACGCCATCACAAGCCAGCTTTTAGTTAGTCTATGGGCTGCGAAAAAAATAAGAAATGTAAATTAAGAGAACATTTATTTCCTGATCTCCAAGCACTATCCTTTACCATTCCTTTATCAAATAGTGTTACTAATGTTCGTATTATAATATTTTACAGACAAACAATATGTTCTTATGGCTTCTTGACCCCCCAACAAGTAACTGAGATTAATATTAAAAATACCCACATCGGTCTACCATAGAAAAAGCGTCAAAAACGGAACAGTCTGTATATACAGACCAATTTAAACGACAACAATTTATCATGTATATATTTTCCCTATATATATCCCTTTTCACGCAATGCTATGATATGAATAATAGTAAATGTATTTTTTTTATAAATGAATATCAAGAATGGGGCCATAAAATATCTTAATTTGATCATTTTCTCGAAAGTGTACACAATTGGGTCTTCTTTCCATAATTAGTCAATTACGGTATCCTCTTATTTACAAATCTAGATTCGTACATCGCAAAAGCATCCTCGAGTTTCCTTAATTTTATAAATTCTAAGATGCCAGAAGTAACACATATTTTCATGTAAACGGGATGTTTGTATCAACAGTATTAATTTTCGCTGCCATTTTTTACATTTTGGAACAGTTTGGGGAAAACTGAGCCTCAAAATGTGTTTGGGTAATTGACGATAAATCCGATGGATTGTGATACAGACTATGTTTCTTAGCCGATGAGTATCAATGTCATTGAGTTGTCGCTTATCATGTCTTCGTGAAACAGTTTTTCAAGTCCATGACATTTCCGTAGATCGCTGACAAGAGTTATGACTGTCATGGAGTTGATTTGATGAAACAACCCCCTGGTTTTTATTCTCGCTCAAGCTGGCTTAAGATAAAGGTGATTTTCAGGAAGTTCTTTAGACTCCAAAATGGCTGCTATTTTGCAGAGCGAGATTAAAAAACCAGGCTCTGTGAAGAGTAGTGGCAGCTTTTTTTTTTTTTACTCTTCAAAGAGCCTTCCAGGCTAAACACACCAGCAACGCTAGCGCCAGCTGGTCAATGCAAATGCGTATTGACCTTTAGACCAAACGCTTCACTCTCTCTGTATCGTTGGTTGTTCCACTGAGACTTAGTGTGGGTGGGTGCAGTCAAAATGAGACGATAGATGCCGACAGCATATTTATCCCCTTTATATGTCTTTCGCCACTATCCTGGGCCATACAAAAAGAAACGGTATTTTCCTATGATGTGTTCTAAATGAATGGGGGGGGGGGGAATAAATATTTACTATGATCAGGGCAAGGTATATTTAAGCAGTATATGTATGTGTGTACTGTTGACAAGTGCTCACCAAAAAGATGAGCACATTTTCACCAACCCTTTTGCTTTGACAATTGCTTTTGTTCTTGATTTACAATTATTTACAGGAAGGATTTCTTATTGGTGAAGTCACCTATAGGGAGACAACAAACATCAGTGATTCTCAAATGAACAGAAAAACAGAAGAAGTTGATATAAGTAAGTATAATATTGGGATATTCTTTTGGTTTACTGTATCCTGGCATATGTTTGTTGTTTGACTTTAGTATAAGATATACAGTGTGTAAGGGTTGGATTGCCCTTTGAAAAAACACCAAAAAGAAACTAGAACTCTAATGTCACTGAAGACAAATTAGGTGGTCTAGTTGTCTGTCCATTTGGGAAATTGCTTTGTAAGATGTGATAATATTTGTGCAAGATAATAATCATGATAATGTTGACAATGGATGGAGACTTGCATCAAAGAAAATCGGAAAATTGGATAATGCAGGATACATGGGAGATTAACCCCACAGCTTTAATACACGACAGGCAATCAGATTTCACATAGGATTGTACACAAGCTACTGTACACTACTTTTATCTAATGGAGTAAGTGGAAGCCCTCTGCTAAACAAGTTATATTTCTACTACTACTACTACTACTACTACTACTACTACTACTACTACTACTACTACTACTACTACTACTACTACTACTACTACTACTACTACTACTACTACTACTACTACTACTACTACTACTACTACTACTACTACTACTACTACTACTACTACTACTACTACTACTACTACTACTACTACTACTACTACTACTACTACTACTACTACTACTACTACTACTACTACTACTACTACTACTACTACTACTACTACTACTACTACTACTACTACTACTACTACTACTACTACTACTACTACTACTACTACTACTACTACTACTACCACCACCACCACTACCACCACCACTACCACCACTACCACCACTACCACCACTATCTACCACTACCACCACTACTACCACTACTATTATTATTACTACTACTACTACTACTACTACTACTACTACTACTACTACTACTACTACTACTACTATTACTACTACTATTACTACTACTGCTGCTACTACTGCTACTACTGTTACTGCTACTACTACTACTACTACTGCTACTAGTAGTACTACTACTACTGCTACTGCTACTACTGCTACTGCTACTACTACTACTACTACCACTACTACATGTACTACTACTGCTGCTGCTGCTGCTGCTGCTGCTGCTGCTGCTGCTGCTGCTGCTGCTGCTGCTGCTGCTGCTGCTGCTGCTGCTGCTGCTGCTGCTGCTGCTGCTGCTGCTGCTACTACTACTATTATTACTACTACTACTACTATTACTACTACTACTGCTGCTACTACTGCTACTACTGTTACTGCTACTACTACTACTACTACTACTACTACTACTACTACTACTGCTACTGCTACTACTACTACTACTACTGCTACTGCTACTGCTACTACTACTACTACTGCTACTACTACTACTACTACTACTACTACTACTGCTACTACTACTACTACTACCACTACTACTACCACTACCACTACTACTACTACTACTACTGCTACTACTACTACTACTACTACTACTACTACTACTACTACTAATAATAATAATAATAATGCTACTACTACTGCTACTTACTACTACTACTACATGTAGTTCTAATATTACCAGTATGCTAATTATTCATGAAGTCATATTGACAATGATCATATGACAAAATTGTTACTCTGAGGGAATGGTGATAGACAAACTAATTTTAGAATGTATGGGCATTTGACCAAATGGCTTTGGATTAAAGATAAAGTTTATTTCTGGTCATGCCAATGTTACATTGTGAAAGAAAGCAATTAGGAAAGGTTGATCATGTCTACATCAAAATTGGTGTATACTGTTAGGTTTTTGGAATCATCAAAATTTTGAGAAATTTACCCATTTTTGCTGCAAAGAACATGCACTGCACACAAAAATGGGTATATGGGACTGTACACACATGTGACATGAATGTTTAGCCCGAACATTTCAGCTATTTCTCGTCATATTTTTAATATGAGGGCATTTGAAGAGCAATCCTTTTCAGGGGACATTTCTACTGTTGTTCTTCCAAACTGATATAAAAGGAATAAGAAAGCTCACAAATTATTTTTTACCTTTCCCAGAACTCAACCTTCTCTTTAAATAAAATCATATTCACTGGGAAACCATGAAGAAAACTGTGCCAATATGTCAATTTGTATTTTTCTTTGTTGAAGGAGACCTGAAGATTTGTGTACATGTATTTCTCTCATTGGTTTAATTGATCATATAATTGGCTTGTTGTATCAGGTGCACAGAAGCTTTCTGGTATTGATTTATTGCCAATATTGTAAGTTGTTGAATGCAACTATATTTTTTAAACAAGTTACATCCATGTGTTAAATAAGTGTTAATTGAAAATACAAAACAAGTTTCACTTTTTTATGCATCCAATCTGTTTCTTCCTTTCAGATGTCACCTCACATTGCCCCTGCAAAGAGCCATTCAGGTATGTTGTATCAAAATGTTCATTTCGTGGTTCCTAGAAATTAGATACCTCTGACGAAATTATGAAAAAAAAATGTTGCAGGTCTCAAAGTGTATCATTTTGGGGATGAAACAATTCCTATTCTACTCTGAATACGTGCTGTGAGACATAATAATAATTGAAATCTGACACATTTCCACAGTAATAGCAGGGGATGGGGGGGGGGGGGGTCCAGTTACAAAAATATTTAGACAAGCTAACTAAAAAAGAAGAAGAAAAGTAATCTGGCAAAGGTGGGTGGGGGTTGTCCAGTACACAAAATGACCCCCCAAACCCCAAAACCATTACAATCATGAAACAGGGTATAACAACCCCATGACCCCCCCCCCCCAAATCTGGCCCTGAGTATGTACATATTTCTTAACTTTTTACAGAGTTCATTAGTTATGTTTATGATTGATGAAATAATGATTGCAACCCCTTTGCACAGAGGTAAAGTTAATGTTTGTAAAAGAAATTACTATTCAATTTTGATGATTCTGTACCATTACGATACATCTCTTCAGTACCATAGAATTTTATGTTGAAAAAAGCATTTGTGAATAATGGTTTCATTGAAGTAAATATTTTGTTTTTGTATCTCTCCCTTGTTCAGCTTCTATGATACCTCTGGGCATGTTGACCAAATTAAGATGTTAGCTCTACTTCGATCAAACTACAAGGTATACGTAGTGACATTATTGCTTTAAATATAATGAAGCAAACTATAACTTTCTTTTTACTCTATTCCATTTCCCTCTTTTCCCCCTTCTCTCTCTCTCTCTCTCTCTCTTTCTCTCTCTCCCTCTCTTTCTCTCTTTCTCTCTCTCTCTCTCTTTCTCTCCCTCTCTTTCTCTCTCCCTCTCTTTTTGTAACAGTTTATTGTACGGCCTTCCTGATGTTCATATCAGTAAAATACAAAGAATCCAAAATTCAGCGGCAAGGCTTTATCACCAGAACGAAACGCAAAGATCATATAACTCCCATACTTAATAAATTACACTGGCTCCCAGTTAAATCCCGCATTAAATATAAAATCTTATTACTGACATATCATTGTTTACAGGGTACAGCTCCTTCTTATCTGCAAGACCTCATTGTAAAATATACCCCTCTAAGAAGATTAAGATCAAAAGACAAGTCCCTCCTGGTAACTCCAAACATACGAACTCAATTTCATGGCACTCGCTCTTTTAAAATGGCATCCGCTGAGTTATGGAATAGCCTACCCGATATTGTAAAACAGGCAAATTCAACAGAGTCATTCAAGACTCTGTTGAAAACATACCTCTTTGTTAATTGATATTTGATCATTTCCTTAGGCTGTCTGGTAGTTTCAGTGACACACAAAATCTTCTCATGGTCTACTAAACTATTCTTTGTAATTATTTGATTCTCTGTAAGTAATTAATTGATTCTTTGTAATTAATTATTTGATTCTTTGTAAGTAATTATTTGGTTTTTATTGTTATAACTCCATCTACCAGGCATGTTTTTCTATTCTGACCTATCTCTTTATATATTTTCTTTAAGCGCATAGGGACTTTCTTATGTAAGTGATATGCGCTATATAAGCAACGTTCATTATTATTATTATTATTTCTCTCTCTCCCTCTCCCTGTTTTCCTCTCATTTTCTTCAATTTTTTTTTCATCTTGTCTCTATGTCTTGTTCTCTCTGAGTCTCTTCTTACATGTACTTCCACAACTGTTTGTCTCAAAACTGTCTGAAGGTCATTCTTAATATATAACTTAATGTAATACACTATTTTATGGCAAATGTTTGGTTTCTCTTATTCACTATCTCTTCCTTTTGCGTATTCACAAATGAAACAAAGATGTTGGAAGATGTATTGCATTTTTCTAAAGAATATTGTTGAATTCTGTGTGGTGTAGATACGCATGCCAGATTTTTTTCTTGAAACTTCACAAAAGTCTTTCTTTATTTTTTCTGATTTCATGCTCATCTTTAAATCACTTGTTGATGATCCTTTAATAACATGCTTTCATAAATGTACGAGCAATACCGTATGACTTATTAAATCTTTGGATTAATTTTCTGCCCAGAATGTGATCGGTTTCTATCGCTTCCGACGCAACACTATGCTGCAGCCTTCGTTGAGAGAGATGGCCCTCTATCAGCGTCTTATAGCCAGTCTGCCAGGGGGACCTCAACCAGAGACTTTCATCTTGGGCATCTTCTCTTGCAATAGCACCTCCAACCTAGCCACTCACTCCTTCCCTTATCAACTTTTCACATACAGCTACAAGTAAGTCAATTTCAATTAACCCTTTCTGGGCCACCAAGTTTTTGTACTGTATGAATGGACTTTCAGAAATTAAATTTCTTATTATGCTTGGGTTCATTTTTAGATTGGGCGTAATATCTTCCATGTACATAAAACATAAAATGATGGTACCTGGTTCTGTTATACGAAGAAAAACATAGAGCTCTAAAGATAGAGTTGAGTTCTAGTCATGCGATTACATTGTAAAGGAAACTGTCTGGAAGCAATCAGTAAAGGTTGATCATGTTTACATACGAATAGACGTGTACTGTGAGGTTTTAGAATCATCAAAATGATAAGAAAATGACCCAATCTTGCAGAAAAGTACCTGAACTGCACACAGAAATGGGTATATGGGACTGCACACACGTGTGGCATGAATGTACGCCCCAAACACTTCAGCTATTTCTCTTCATAGTTTGAATATGAGGACATTGAAGAGCAATCCTTTCAGGAGACATTGCTACTATGATGTTGTTTCACACTGACATAAAAGATATGAGAAAGCTCACAAGTTATTTTTCACCTTTCCCAGAACTCAACATTCTCTTTTACACTCTTTTGTGGGATTTGCTTTCCATGGCATATGAGAGTTTGAAAACTCTTGAATGTCTAGCAAATATTTGCAAATAACTTTTTCCTTTATTTTAGTGAGAGGTATGTCGTTTCTCATAACAAATCTAAATCAAGTCATTGGTAGATGTCTGCACATAGATACTTATTTATACATGTAGAAAAGTGCACAATTACATATCTAAGCAAGCACCAATGAAAAGGTTAAGTAGTATTATGTGCAAGTTAAATATCTTGCAACAATCCAAAGACTTCCAATTCCAAGTCAGGTGTATTAAAGTGAACTGTGATAGGAACTCCTAGTATTTTTTATTTAAAAAAAAAATCTTACAGTGGTTTCACATCCAGAAAGGCATCTGAAATGAATTTGGGAGACACAACCAAATCAAGTTTCAAACACACTTGACATAAGAATTCCACCAAGTCTGGTGTAAGTGAACTGTGATGCATTGCACATAAAAACTCCTGAAAGACCAATGAATGAAATTATGTGATCACTGTTAAAAGGGGTACCCAATGCTGAAACAATGTTAGTTCATTTAAAAGATCATGATTTTATTAGCAGAAAATCATCTGCCTTAAGTTTTATAAAAATTCGTGTTGCCAGAAAAATCCCCGAAATATGGTAAGACTTCAGGATATTTTGGCCCCTCAGCTGTGTCCCAATTTCAGCTAGGTAACCACAATGACGTCAAAGTGGTTACCTTGTCGCGCAATTATTCTAGCAAAATGCGCGCAAGGTATAATGCATTTTGTACAGTCTAGCGCGCAACACATCTGCAATACGCGAACCTGGGTAACCACTTTGACGTCATTGTGGTTACCTAGCTGAAATTGGGACACAGCTGAGGGGCCAAAATATCCTGAAGTCTTACCATATTTCGGGGATTTTTCTGGCAACACGAATTTTTATAAAACTTAAGGCAGATGATTTTCTGCTAATAAAATCATGATCTTTTAAATGAACTAACATTGTTTCAGCATTGGGTACCCCCTTTAAAAAAAATAAAATTCTTACAGTGGTTCCACAGCCAGAAAGACATCTGAAGTGAATTTGGGAGACATTGCCAAATCAAGTTTCTAATACACTTCACATAATATTTTCACCAAATCTGTTTTTACTTTGAAGTATTGTTGGAAGTAACTACGGAGAGATCACCAGTAGCCTCATCATAAGTTTTCAAAATTCTATTTCTTACAGTGGTTTCACAGCCAGAAAGGTATCTGTAGTGAACTTAGGAGACACAGCCGAATCAGAGTACAAGCTCTCTCCAGTGCAGTCTTCTCTGGCTTCCAATAATGGAGGATTTCAACATATCCTCAAGAACTACAGGTCAGTTAGCTATCAAAAGATTCACCTAAAATTCCTGAATGCTTCACAATAAATAAATGTACTTTTCAGTCAACCTCAAATTCTATGTGATATCCAGTGACAAAAATAAAAGATCTCAAAGTTACTATTTCACTTTCTGAAACAAATTTGAAAATAATTTTGTGGAATTTCAGGAAAAAGTATCATTTAGGGTGTTTGAAGAGAAATTAGTCTCTTCTTGTATTTTTTTGTTTTAGTCCGTATTGTATGTCAAAACAAAATGCACAAGTACATACATGTGCATTTCTATTAGTTAATCTTTACGTCTCAAAGTTTTTTTCAATCGCATGGGTTGATATTTCATCACAGAACAAACATGTTAAATGAAAGAAAGGTTAATATAAGAATAAATAAATGAATAAAGAGAATTAAATCCATGACAGTGATCGTCCAAAGGGCGGAATGAATCAGTATGTCCTCTTCAAATTGGCAGTGTTTATAATCTCTATTCAATTCCATTTATTTCTCAGTTCCTACATTCATCCAACAACATATCATGGATTTACAGGAAGATAACCTAATGAAACCAGATATTTCTAAAGACTTCGCAAGAGTCTCTGAGTGGGGTGGATTTTTTGTGTTAGAAATTGTTTATACCTATATTTTGTCCTCTGTATTTTCTTTTACTCATTATATTTCTCTCCTGTTCTTTCTTTTGCCTTCCACTGTGAATCAGCACACAATTACTGGGTCCAAATGCTACATTTTCCGGTGTTCAGACAATACGGAACCTGAGTAATGACATTCACAACAAACTTCAGGTATGTTTACACAGTAATATCAGATCCAGTTGAGAAATTTGTAATGTTATGCTTCTACGTGTACATCATTAGAGGGAAAAAATGAAAATGATTTCCAAACACTGCATATGTTGAAGAATTACCATTTACTTGTTGAAATTCCTATGTATTTTGCACCATATGAATGCTGTGAATCGTCATCATTATGTATCATTTTACACATTTTTTTTTTTACATCATTATCAAGCAAGGAAAATTACAAATCAGATTAAATTTGTATTACCATGAAATGAATTGAGGGAAACAAGCTGTGTTGTATGTTGGCACTTACTAGTGAAATCATTTTTTTATGTTATGTTGGTAGTAAAAATACCCAAAGCATGAATACCATGATTTTTTTGGTTACAACTCATTTCTCCTAATGTGATTTCTATTTCATTGAAAGAAATTTGCATACTTATTTCGGTTCTACGACATGTGATTGTGTCGTAGACGTGGTAGGTGGTCACCATCCAAGGATAACAGAATTATTAACTTTTATCCGAAGCCCTAAACCCAAAATCCCAATTCCAACCATAACCATGTATCCTTCACAAAATAAAGCCTGGAGCAATCATTGCTGAAGCAAATGTTTGGTCACCCATCACTCAGCTGAACTTTGACCTTTCCAACCTTTTTGCAGGAAGTGAAACAGAAAGTGATTGATACAGAAGGGAGGCTTGGGACACTTAGCCAGGAGGTCTGTGAGCTCAGACGGAGGGCTCAGAGACAGAGACTAGACAAAGCAGAGAGGCAAAGAGTGGCGGGACAGGTTCTTAATACCAACAACAATGCAGGTATGTCAAGTATGTTGCCATGGATACAAGTTGGTCTGGCACGTTCACAGCCAATGTGTTACAAAAAGTGTACTATGTAATGTAGTGCACAGTGTAATGTAAAGTGCGGGGATAAATTTCTCTGCAAAATTATTCATTATATCACAAATTCTCCCAAGACTTTTTTAGGAGGGAGTGTTCACCATTATAGATTTGTTATCTGTGACGCCATGCCTGCCGTTTTTGCCTGCCTAGTTTCCAGCTCATCCCAATTTGCACTTGACAGTTAGTGGCAGGTATTACTGTACACAAAAGTCATGGATCACATGGTCTGTAGCAGGTCTGAATAACCTTTTTTATAGGATCACTGTAGACTGTCCCACATGATGCTTTTAATCTCCTCTCATAATGTTCTAATGGAAAAATGGAATTAGTTGTTTGTAGGCAACTAAAGCTTTTTATTCTGATGACATTGCATGTTCATATGTGAACAGTGAAATTCATTTACCACCAAAATGATTTGTATTTTACCCCTGAGGCATTTGTTAGGTTGTTTTTAGCCTCTTAAAGGAAAAAGCTCTATGAATAAAGTCAGATTGATTTTCTTTGATGTTCCAGGCCTTCCTAAGCTGCCACTTTCAACATCCAATGAAAAAAACTTGCCTGTTACCATGGAAACCAAACCCACATCCACTGTATCTCACACGTCATCAGCATCCAGCGATCACCTGGGATCGCATCCAACGATACCTGACCAATCTGCAGAGAAACAGTCTCATCTAGGGACGTCCAGACCGGAGGACTCTCACAACTTGCCCGAGGAACCTATGGAAGCGAAATCGTCCGATCCGTTTGCTGGACTCCTTAAAGACATGAAGCAGAGCTTGTCCAAGAGCAGATCATCAAGCGTCAACTCCACTGGAAAAGACAGTTCCTCGACGGAAGGCCCCGCGCCAAGCAGCGTGAATGGAACCGATAACAGGACACTTGAATCCAGAGAAGCTGAAGGGAAAGGGGCGTGCCCGTCGAGTCAGGAGGCATCCCAAACTCCTGAACTCAAGAATGAAATGGACGATGATGTTGATGATGATGAGACTCAGATCCAAGATGGACAGTACTATAATGCCACTTTGTCACCCACCTATTAGTACAGCAGCTATGTCTCATTGTCCATGTTATCTTGTGTAGATGACATGTTAATCCAAATGCTGTGCCACATTTCTGTGGCCTATTGTGAATTTAAGAATCAACATGAAATAGCAGGAAGAGCAAATATTACAGCCTACTATGCATCCACTATTGTCACAGTGGGTTGTATAAGTTATTCTTTTTATAATAGGGAAATGATCATCTAGATTGTTAAAAATTGACAACATTAGTATACAGTGTACATGCAAGAACTATTTTCCTTTATATATTTGGAAATTAGGTGCACAATATGTAATATTCATATTTTCATTCATTCTTACATAATAGTCTGTAAAAAGTCTAGGGGAAAAAAAAATGTTGCCAATTTGAAGATGGCAATCTTACTCACCATTTTTTTACAAAATTGTTTCTGGATATTTCATTATATTTCATGAAAAAAGTGCATCAAATATTGTTTGATACCAGCGTTTCTTTTACTGGTAATAAGATGCTCAAAATGAGGCTTGGATTATAAGTGTTGGGAATTATGCTGCAAAGAGATAAGTGAAATAAAAGAAGAAAATTATAAATGCAAGTATAAGACCAATTCAAAAGGATCAAAAACTCTTAGATCTAAATCATAGTCTGTAGCATCATTATAATGATGAAATGTAATTTTTCTGTTGCAAAAAAAATTGAAGGAATATAGCAGTCAAGATATAACTGAAAGTGTTGAAATTTGAAATAACTAGTACAGCATGTCTAGTCATAACAACATAACAACAAAAGTTTCCTAATCATTACGAGATGAGAAGATAACAGTGTATTGCCTTTCTCATTTGTTTTTCATCAGAAAGCAGTGTTTCGTATTAAAGTTTTATACTCGAAGCTGTAAAATGTATGCAGCTATTTTATGGCAAGACATTAATCTACATTTGCCACACTCCATCCAGGTGAAGTAAATGGGTACCCGGTAGGAAGAAATTCCTTGAATGCTTAAGCACCTTTTCATGGCATCTTGGCTAAAGCCGGGGTAATAATATGATTCTTTGTAAAGTGCAGTAGAGTATATTTGTATAGTATCTGCGCTATATAAATGGACAATATTATTATTATTATTATTAATTTTTAGGCTGGACTAGATACTGTCTGCTTAGAGCAATATGGGTGTTATCTCATCATGTTGCATAGAATTAATGTCCTTCAGGCTCTTGATAGATTATATGAGGATGATGGTGATACAGGAGGAAACATGATCAGCAAGAAATACATGTATGTCATTTATTTTGCAGCATGAGACGTCCATGAATCTAAACCGCTCGTGAAATTCACGAACATTTCAGGCACGCAAAATTTTCTAGTTTTAACAGTACCGTTAATCCTTGTTTATTTACCATGAAATAGGCTAACATTACGTCTGGATGCGCAAAAGATCCAGTAAAGTAAGTACTTGTACTTGTAAGTACTTCTTTGTGCTATGCGTGTACAGTATTTGTACATGTGCCTTGAATGATCAGTTGGTGTTTATTATGGTGGTTCAATATATTGTGGCAAATACAACATTATTGCATGAATTGGTAACTTTTTCCATGTTCAGTTAGCATGTGTAGAGATAAGGAGGTTACAGTACAAAGTAAAGCCTGATGGTCCATAGAAAAACATTTAAGGTTTTCAGCTAAACATTAGGTATGAGGAGTGGTATTCCGATTGATAAGGTAGCCTAGTGAAAGATGATGGCGCGTAAGAACGCAGGAAAACACATGTGACAAAATTATTTTAAATAATAATTTTATTCTATAGAGGCAGAACCAAAATAGTAGGATGTAGAATTTATTTAGTATTTAACTCTTAACATTTTTAAGCAACTTATAATGAAAACTTTTATTCAGAAAAATCTGATTGGGATTTTAAATGCACAGTCAAAACTAGCAATTTCACTCTTTGCGTCTTTCCTGCGTCTTTTCGTGCCGTTGTGTTTCCCTAAGCTACCTAATTTGTACAATTCTGGTTGTACGTGTAGTGGCAAATTTTGAGCCTTTCATCAACATTTGACCAGCATTTGCTTCTACAGTAAAAATATCATTACGCAGGTTTCTTTGCCTTCTTAGATTTTCAGGGTAGCTTGATTGCATAACATACCTTGACTACTCAAATAAGAATTTTATGACCTTGCATTTTGCTCAAATTTCATTCACATTATATTATTCTCAGATATATACATATACATGTGTATCAGTCTGTATTAAACACTACCGGGTACAGGTACTTTTTTTAGGAAATATTCTATGTATGAAAAAGTCCCAGATTATTGCATGTACCATAATCATACAAATGAAAAGTGCATCTGATTTGTAATACATGTACATTGTTGGGGAAAGGCCAAAGTAAAGGAGGCATTGGTACATGTACAGTGTATTTAGGAGTAGCACACCAACTCTCAGTGGCATCAAAGATTTTCGAAAAATCCCTTTCGCAGAGTCAGAGCCCTTCATAATGATACCCCTGTGTTAGGAATGTCAAAAGCATTTCCTAGAACTAAAAGGTGCAAGATAGGCTTGCTTTTGCAAATATGGTGTCAAAGTGAGAAATTGTGTTACTTACCTACTGTGCCTGCCTAAAGGTGTGTTCACATATGCCATGGTAAACTCCCACATAGGTCTGTTAAAAAATCAATACTATGCTTCACATTTCTGTATCTTATAACATACAAAGTGAGTACGCGTAGGACCTTTGTTGCATAATGCATTCCCACTTACGGGTCATTAACTACGCAAAACAACCCACATTTTTTTTTGCGGTGGTTTACCATGGTATGTGTGCACAAGCCTTAAAGAGCATTTTTCGTAGCTAATTCTTCTAGCTTTGCACACCATGTATGGTATGATCTTCTTGACTGAATATGCCTTGTGAACGTCTGCAGATTTCTCTATAAACCAAACCATGGCTGTTACTCTTCTTGATACATTTACTAGAACCCGAGCAAGTTGGTTTTACATGTACATGTACCTTTATATTCTCGGGGGCTACAGCCCATGAGACTGACAGCTCGTGGATCAACATGTTAGACTCATGGGCTTTCTGACAAGTTTTCTGAGGGTTCACTGGACCGATATTGTTGGTCTAGTGGGCTGTCGGTCTCCCAGGATGTCAGTCTACAACACTGGACCGATATTGTTGGTCTAGTGGGCTGTCAGTCTCATAGAATGTCAGTCTACTTGGATTTCCCATCTAGGGGGTAGTTGGAGATGTCACACCAGCCAGATGTCCATATGCCATGACTTCCACATTCCATGTACAATGTGTACATGTAATAAGCAGTTGCAGTAATTGGATGAACTATGTTCTAAATATCTTTGTTTCTCTGGAGGCACTTTTCAAAATTTTTCCTTAAAAAATGCTCTTCCAGAAAGAGACATTGGGAGCGTTAAGAGGTTTACTATTCAAGGGCTATGTCAATGAGTAAAAAAACAAAAAAGGTTGTGAATGTCATCCATCCAATAGGGACAAACTATTGGAAAAACAGGACTTTGATTAGTGACTGTATCAAGTACAGTACCAACAGTTCAGAGCAGTCTTGGGTGAAAGCTTACCAGCCCCCCCCCCCCCCCTCTCCCCAATTACATATTTGAAACTCATAAAATATCATCTTATTTCTTCTGCATGTTGTATTACAACTTGCCTGGTTCAAACTGGAGGGGATGGGGTTGGGGGCTTTTGACATTTCTGTGTTTATTATGCAGCGATTTTCCCATTTGGCCAATGCACCATTTAAATAAAATAAAATAAATTGCTTAACACTTTCATGTTAAAGACTTCTGTACTTTTGAAAATATTTTATCAATATGCATGTTATTCTTCCTTAAGTCATATTGTGTCAGACCACTTCTGACAAAAATATGTATCAGTCATTGTACTTGTAGTTAACTGTTATTGGCTGAAACTGGATTTAGTTTGGATCATACAGTTTCCTGTATAATGTTGTATTAAATATTATCTAGATACCTATGACATAAAACTATTAAATATGTTTACATTATACATTAAGCTATGTTGTTATAGATGTTCTTAATTTCATTTGTATCTCACAGCCCCCATCTCTCTTTTATCACTCTATGAATGTCTGAGACATTTTATCTGTCAATGATTTATTAATTCTTCTCCGTTCCCCCTCTCTTGCCCCTTTTCCCCATTTTGATCTCAATCTAACTCTCTCAATCTCTAGTATGGTATCTTCAAATTTTCTATTGTGGTTTTCCTCTTTCAGAAATCTGCTTACTTGATCCTTGCAGATACAATCCTTGATCTCCACATTACTATACACACACACAAAAAAAAAAAAAAAAAAAAAATAGAGAAAGATATGGAGAGAGAAAGAGAGAGAGAAAGAATAATGTTCTTTCAATTGATAACTTTGTGACAGCTCTACATGATGCAACAACATTTTCCCCATTGAATTATTTTTTTGGATATATTATTGATTTCTAAGCCTATCTATCATAACTGCAAAGTCTGAGACTATTACATGGGAAGTCCACCCTAGTATTTAGTTAATTTGAATAAAAGCAGAAAAATTACAGAAACGGATTAGTGAAAGTTTGAGCAAATACGACAATAAATAAGAAAGTTATGAATTTTTGAAGTTGTAATCAATCAAACGCAATTGGAAACTCAGAGATGTATCTTCTTCTCCCATTTGGTTTTTATAGGAAATTTCATCAATTTTCATTTTCTTAGTTGTTGATGAAGGAATACATTTGTTTCATACGGGTTTTGTGGAAGAATGTATGTGCAATGATTATATTTGGTTGCATGTATGATTAAAACATTTCTTTAGAAAAAGTGGACATTTATGATTTTTTTTTTATAACAACTTCAAAAATTCTTAACTTACTTATTTTTTATCAGATTTCACACAAACTTCAGTTGTTCTGTTTCTTTAAATGTTCTACCGGTAAGACAAACTTGATATCCCCTTCAAAACTCTTGAAATGTTTGTTGTAAAGTCTTACAAACTTTTCAAGCTATATGTGATAAGAAAAAAAAAATGCAGCAATATCATCAGATTTGGCATATTGATGGTGGTGCAATGTATAGAAAACAAATGAGACATTTTGCCTGTATTAATCAAAATGTCTCATTTGTTTTCTACACATGCCTAGGGGCACATTATTTTATTTTATTACTATGTAAATGTATTTGAAATAAATGGGATTTTATTTTACATCCATGACACATCTACAATGTTGGAGATATCTTTAAACGTACAGTTTATGCATGAATAATAAAAAAGATTATTTAAAAAACATGCATATATGTCCAACCCACCAAAGTATTCCTTTGTAAGGAGTGTGTTATGTTTTATGCATGCAAATATCAAACAAAAGCAAACACACTTTTCTAGCCAACTGGACCATCAATGCATCAATGATAGATTAAAATGAATTTTAAAATTCCCGTCCTGGGCCCATATCACAAAACATCCTCCAAATAAACAAACATCTGAACTCCTGAATTTTTATAGCAAATTATATGAAACGACTGGGTAATGAACCTAACCAACGAATTACTCAACAGATTGTGGCTCTCTTCCAACCCAAATTCACGAGCTAAAGGTGTCATTTGTGAGTCAAGAACTAGATGTTTCGTATCCAGACATTATACAGAGGTTTTAGATCGGCAAAACCATCGTTAAAAAGGTGCGTTCAATGTATTTTTCTTCGATTTTTAAGTTTAAATAATGAATATGCCCATTCTTCACTGATTTCACTGGACCATTCTACCAGATAGCGGTGGAGCTCAACTCCGCCCGGGGAGAACCGGCCAAGAAACTGATATGTGCCCGCTTAAGTCTGAGAAAGTGCGAGTAATGAATGCGTAGCTTTAGCCCTGACCCCTGTGGCTGTGTAGCTTAAAGTTTAGGACCCCTGACCATAACTTAAATGTAGCAATTAGTGTGACAGTATTTCACGCCTGACCCACTCACACATACATGTATGCGAGGTTATTTATAAATGACCTCGCACACTGGACATTTGTGCCTCCCATACTCATGACAGACCTATTTAGCCATAATTACGGCATGTACGGGCTTGATGTTTTATGACATATGACTTTGAACATCAAGACATATGGTGGTTGATCCAGTGTCCGAACACTTTTCAGAAAATCAACGATAGAAAATTGAATATCAAACGAATATCTGTCAAACTTACATAATGAATGCTCAAAGTCCTACAGAAAAAGAAGTTGATGGAATTTTAAAAAGACAACCTAGATTTAATACGATATTCCCTTCCGAGTGAACCCCTTCCCAACGACGCAGCGTTTTGGTCCCTTGAAAAAGGTACTGTATTTCCGAACGTGTGAAACCTATGGGAAAAAGACACAACCTTTGTTTCAATAGTGTGGTTTTCATACGCGTAATCCCAAGCGTATGAAAACCCATTTTAGGCGCTTAACTGTACACGTTCGGTAATACAATCTGTTCGGAATTACAATCCTTGACTATACACAAGGGAGGCAATCTTGGATCTCCCCTTCGGAGAGACAAGTAAACAAAAAAAATCAGTGGGCAAAATTCATCCATTTCCACGTACAGTGACCTTGCAAACCACCACTATTACTGGGTGTGATCCATATATGTTAGGCAAGGCCTTGATAATTGAGGGCAGTGCATGCATGATGTGGGCTGGGAATCTGCGGAACTATATGATGAAGACGCCTGGCCCACATGTATCATGGTCCTGTATAACATAAATATGAAAGAAATACTAGTAAACTGCACTGAAGGCATAATATTCAAGGATAAGCATTAACAGAAATGTTCTGTTTTTAAACATTTTTTTTTTTTTTCATTTAGCTCCTTGGCTACGTATCAGACCTCTGCCACAATGACAGCCCCAGTGAACCCCGCCATTGCCAAGCAGTATGAGAACATTGTCAAGTCTGCTGAAGACAACAGGCTTTACCGAGGTCTTCAACTTAACAATGGGATGAAGATCCTTCTCATCAGTGATCCTACAACAGAAAAGTCTGCAGCTGCCCTCGATGTTCATGTTGGTACGTATGACTGGAGATCTTCACATTCCTCATACAGAATATAAACCTCATTATGAAGAGAACTGTTTTGGGGCAAGTCCAAGTTATTTTTCCATATGTTACTGACCACATTTTAGTATATGTGATGATTGTATTGATCAAGTTGATATAGCCATCCTAGAGCTTGGATCACACGAAATATCAAGTAAAATGATATTTTTATGTTGATTTATGTTCAAAATTTCATGATACAATTCCATTAATACTTAAGGTGTACCAACCACCTGAAAAAAAGAATTTGTATATCACTAGGAAGTATAAAATTAACCTCAAAGAACTTTATCTGAAATTCTATAGGTCAGCAGTTTAGGAGTATGAAGGAAATAAAGGATAACAGGAAGGTGCTCACACGGAACCGAACCTCCACGTTGGGTTCCGCACGAGCCCTTATCTTGGCGAGCGCGTACGGGTGCATTGAGTAGTCTACTCACGAGTTGCTTTTATGCTTTTAGAGAGTATAATTAAACTTGTAATGTCTCTTTATAGAAGTGATATTCGAAGCTCATATTCGGAATATAGTAGAATGACATGGAACCTCTAACATACAGAGTAAAATATTTTTTGGTGATTGGTACCCTTTAAACGTATAGGATATAGCTTGGACTTTCTCTTTAACCATCTCTTGTTATAATTTGACAGTCCCAGCTCTTTGTATCTATTTTTTTTTTTTTTAGCCCTGATACAACAAGAATTCAGTATATGAAGGTAATTTCATATTTTAATTTGGCCCTAGGGAGTATATGCATGTATGTTGTGAGGTACCTCTGTATCCTGTTTTTAAAGGTATTAGATAGTTTTGGGAAGCCCTCAAAATCTTTTCGTGAGATTTCTTTGATATTACTTAATAAATAGCAGGGTACTAACATAACTAAGATGCTGTGAAGTTTTTTCCTCCTCAAGTGAAATATTTATCGAATTAGAGGTGAAAAGTATAAAAATCCCTGGCCCAAAAAAGAGGGGATGTAAATTCGAACAACGGCCACACACATTACTCACACAAGGATTGCTGTGTGTTATAGAATACGCTACACATTGTGCGAAGCGCTGGGTTTATTGTGTGGGGAACCTTCGGGTGGATATGGTCTCAGCGTGAGGCAGTGAAAAGCCGTTACCAAGCGTTTCTTACAGATATTTACACTAAAATTTGTTTGAAATCGTGAATGGAATGTTAAATAATCTCATACATGTGCCTTATGATAAAAGGAGAATAGTATGTGACTATGTTAGATAAGTTTCTTGCCAGTATGATTTTTGCTACCGAGACTGTCTATGAGCTTTAAGCACAAAAGTCACAAAACTAAGAGATGTGTCTGAGTAATTTCAGGTAATTTTAGAATGATTTATTCAAAAGGAAACGCATACTAGCTGTAGAAATATGCTTTAGAATTTAAAGAATACAATCAATTTGCTTGAAAACTGACATCTATATCTGAGGCATAAATATTTGAGAGAAAGTGATTTACAAGTTAATTTGTTTCTCTCTCTCACCCTCTCCCCCCTTATATTTGATCGCAGGTTCTTTGTCAGATCCATGGGAGATTCCTGGTCTTGCTCATTTTCTAGAGCACATGTTGTTTCTTGGTACTGAGAAGGTATGTTTTTATCATCATAAGAAAATCTTGTGTTAGGGCCCAACCATCTGTAGAGGCTTTGAATCTACTGTGTGATGAAGAATTAGATAAAATTATTAAAGCCACCTCTTAAAGAAAGTTGTTCTTCATGTAACTCATTTGTTGTTGGTATAGATGTTCTTGTGTTTTCACCCTAATGCATTAAGTTGTAATAAGATGTAATGAACTAAGATGTGTGATAAACCTTTCTGTTCTTGTTTTACACAGTATCCATCAGAAAATGCTTACACCCAGGTGAGTTAAACAAGTCCTTTCTTTTTGCATTAACATTTTGTCAGTTTAAAAAAAAAAAAAAGCATTTGCAGTATCAAAGAGTTGGTCTAGTTGGCATGGAATTTGCCTTTCAAGTGAATATTGATTACTAGAAGTTACAGCATGAGGAAGGTATGTTGGTGAAGGTTCTTGACCCTCATATGAGAGGTTCTGGGTTCAATCCTTGCTCAATGCTCATATCTTTGAACAAGGTCCCTCTCAACCCAAATGTATTAAACCATTGCCTATGGGAACAGGGTCTCCATGTATTAAGCCTATGGGAATTACAGAATTCAGTAGTCATCAGGGGGTGTTTCACAAAGAGTTAAGTTTGACTTAAAGTCATGCGTAAGTGCCAATGCGCATACGGTATAAAACACATAATCTCATTGGTACATTACCCAAGCATGATCTGACCAATTCCATGATGTGCCATATACCACAGGCAACTAGGAATTTAAGTGTGACTTAAATTTAAGTGAAACTTAAAGGTCATGTAAAGTTTTGGTAAGCCCTCAAAAACTGTTCGTCAGATTTCTTCAATTTTTGTTGATAAATAGCAAGATACTAGCAATATTAAGACACTGTGAAGATTTCGCCTCCTAAAGTTTAATATTAAACAAATAAGAGGCAAAAACTAATTTATGTGCCGGGACAGGCACGTAAAATCCCAACAAAGGCAGCCTGTGCTATACACTGTAAACACACGTGTAAAACCAATGATGAGTAGCTACACACAGTGCACACACGCTGTCTCTATGCGAAGCCCCAAGATTGCTGTGCGGGGAGCCGTCGGGGTGGAAGGGTCCTAGCATAATGGCAGTGATCAAGCATTCCTTACAGATATTTACACTGAAATTCACCAGAAATCATAGATGGAATACCAAATGATCTCTTACAGATATCTTTTGATACAAGGAGAACAACATGAGACTATATTTAACATGTTTCTTTCCAATTTCCTTTTTGCTACCAATACTGTACATGAGCTTTAACTCTTTGTGAAACATCACCCAGGTTGAATACATTAGGTACCTTGCAATGCTGGGGTAATAATAATTGAAAGGTTGTCAGGAAAACCAGTGTTAGTACTAATGAGGTTGCTCTGAGTAAATAACACCACATCTATGTCGTACTTCATGCATACTTCTGCCTTGTGCAGTGCTGAAAATGTGAAGAGAATGTTGCCTGCCGCTGTCATGTTTGTCCTGTGCTTTGGGACTGTGCCTTTTTCATTCCTATTTTACTCCTTTTTCCTTTCTAGTTCTTAAATGAGCATGGAGGGTTTGCCAATGCATACACCAGCGGTGAACACACAAACTTCTACTTTGATATCTCACACGAGCATCTAGAGGGAGCCCTTGACAGGTGAGAGTGTGACTCTATGTTTGTACTATAGAATCGTAATGTGAGGAACACAGGTATGCGATGTTCAATACAATATATTTCTCTAATGATAGCATACCACAAAATACATTATTAGGCAAACACATGTAGTAAAATGTTTGCTGTTTATGTTGTCTTTAGAATATCTCAAAAGATAGTTTCGTTTTGGGAAAGCCGCCCTCCCAACAGAAAAACAAAAAAACAAAAAACTTGGTGTTTGAGCTGTTTCTTTGAGTAGCTTCAATTTTGAAAAACTGTTCCCTGAGAAGTTACCAAATGAGGATTACTTTTTAAATAATTTTACCTTGTGAAATGTTAATAAGCCAATATCTTTGCATAGTGAGATTTTTTTCAGATGAACGGGACCCAGACATTTTCACAAGTTGTTCTTTTCATGATAATTAACCCGTGACACTTACAATCTACAGTACATTTCAATATGTTCATTGCGAGCTCGTTATCCCGTGTAGTTAGATTCGTGACCCTACATCAATTTGTGAAATTTGTAAAAAGAAACCCTTGCCAAAATAACAGCATATGTACAGTATAAGTTTGTTTCTCGTGTATATACATATCCAGAATTATCAGGAGTAACTCAGCAACTTTATGTGGGCCGTCGGTCTATTGGGCGGCCAAGTCTACTGGTCCCCCTTCATGTCACAGGTTTACCCAGATCTTTCATTGTCCAACCAAGATGCACAAGACAGGGAGGTCAATGCAGTGGACTCGGAGAATGACAAGAATCTTCGAGCGGATTCTTATTAACAATCTTTTTTGAAAAACTTGCCGTATCGTCTCACATGTGGGTATTCATGTTTATTTTTCAATGCGTGCACATGAAAATAAAGATAACTATAATCAACTATTCAACTCTGTTTGCTACAGGTTTGCCCAGTTCTTTCACTGTCCTCTATTCAATCAAGATGCACAAGATAGGGAGGTCAATGCAGTGGACTCGGAGAATGACAAGAATCTCAAAGCAGATTCCTGGAGGATGTTTCAGCTGGACAAGGCAACGGTCATCACATCTCATCCTTTTAGCAAATTCAACACAGGTGAGAGAAGAAATTGTAGCATTAATCATATCAGGACCATGTCAGGACATACATTTTTTATAATATCTAACAAGGAAAAATAAAAAAAATCAAAGTTATTTTTATTTTTGGGATTTGTGTGTAAACTTGGATAAAAGGAGGATGTGTGATTTTTTTTTTCCTGTGGGGGGGGGGGGGGGGTGGGGGTGGGGCACAACTTTAAGACATAGAGATGGGAAGATTTACAAGACATGTGGAATTTTTAATAAAGGCCATTACCTTTCATTGATTCATCATAGATTTGTATCTCTTACTTTCTCTGTTATTCTTGATAGGAAACAAAGAGACGTTATCAACAATACCTCAGGAGAAAGGCATTGATGTCAGGAAGGAGCTCCTTAAATTCCATTCAGATTTCTATTCGTCCAACATCATGGGCTTGACTGTTCTTGGTAGAGGTGAGCGATGTTAGATCAAGTCCATGCTCTAACCCTGGGCTATGATCGTTATGTAATCCATGCTTGCATGTTGCAAGGTGTTAATGTGACTAAGAAATATTTCTTACAAAAAGTAGATTTCCTTATTTTCATAATTTTCGGATACACCTAAGTGTATGAGGGTAGAACACATGATTTTTTTTGGAGAAATCATATACATGTATATGTGAATATTGAATATTTAGGATATATCTGTCACTGATGAATGTTTCATGTGCATCCATGGCCTTGACTATATCGTGTATTACCTTTGATATTGAAAATTGTAATATGATATGAAAGACCTTTCTTATGTTAAGGTTTCAGTCACCTGCTAACATTGCTAGCATGAATAGGAAATATCCTGTAATATTTACATCTGTTGCAATAACTCATTTTCCTCCCCCTTTTGTAAGAATGGTAAAAGATTGTTGCAATGTCCTTCTGTCATTCCAATACATGTATTTTCGGTATTACAACATTTATGAATTAAGTATCCCTAATCAGCAGTCACATATTAAGCAGTGAATTTCATGAATTTTATTTCCTTGGTTTGAATAGAGAGCTTAGATCAGTTATCAGAGATAGTCCTACAGCTGTTTGCCAATGTGGAGAACAAGAATGTGAAGATACCAGAATGGTTGGAACATCCCTATGGGACAGACCAACTCCAGGTAAGTTTCACACTGTGTAGGTATGGCTTTCTTAGAGTGGCTACATCTACAAATAGTGGGGTACAAGAGAGGATTAATTGCAACAAAATGTCCAGTCCATGTTACATTTCTAAGGCAAAATACAGAGAAAATATCAAAATACCTATAAGGTAAACACTGTTAATATCCAGCACGTTTGAGGCCCTGAATTAAGCTCACTGTGTTCAGAACAGTGCCTGTCCTAGTGCATTAGGGTAACTCATGAGCTACCTTTAAATGAATTCCAAAGATTGCTCATAGTAGCATCACAAGCTTGCAAACAATGCCACCTCCCAACTTTCATAATTAGGGTATACTGTATACATGTATGTATTGTGACACCAGGCATGCTTCAGGATATACATAGGAAGAATGATGTAGGGATATATTGTTTGGAAACCTCTGATGCTAGGAACACAAAAAGTGAATGAAATTCCCTTCCACAATGGTCATGCCTGTTCCTTTGTTATCATACGATAACCTGTTACCTATGAACTCGTTATAATTGTTGATGTGATGTCAGATTCCGATATCATGTTATCCATTTGTTTGATCTTCTGTTTGTAGGTGAAATTTGAGATTGTGCCTGTCAAGGATCTGAGACAGCTGCATGTCAGCTTCCCTATTCCTGATCTACAAGAACACTACAAGTCAAAGGTATTTTTCTGCATTCAGTTTGTAATGTACAGAGCGTGTCCATATAATATTACACGATAATGAATAATGTTGAATTTATTTGTATATCCTATATCCGCTTTGGCTAGTAGCATGTACTGCTAGGATAATAATAGCATGCTCCATACTCCATACACTATTTTGTACGTCATACTAAGTACCAATTTATCACACCTGGGGCCTGTAACATAAAGAGATACAATCTTACAATCAATTGTAACTCTTTTGTACATGGTTTGCCATAGACTTACGATTGATATCAATCATAAGACTGATTTATCTATTTATGTTACAGGCCCCTGGGTCCAGAATAAAAGGGATCAAACTTTCAACCGTTTCATTGAACTTGCAACTATTTTAACTGAAAGCCTGAAAGGTGTCCTAATTAACTATCAAGATTGATTTCTCATAGCCTGCTCATAAGGAGCTGGAAGTCTTCTCTCACAACTCACTAGTAACTCATGGGAAACAATTTATTAGTTCTTCCTTGGTACATCCTGATAAGCAGCTTTATTACCTTCAGCATCTGGTATTTATATTGAATATTGTGCAGAAAAGAAAAGAAAAACGATTGTTCCAACTTTAAGAAAATTGAAGAGAATTCTGGCTTAACTAGCGGTGGCAACTGATTTTTTTCTGTCTCCAAACAGCCTGCTCATAACCTTGGTCATCAACCTGGTAGGCCTTACAGGACCTGGCATTCTGCTCTCAGAACTCACAAGCAACCCATTTGAATCAACTTAATTTTTCATTTAATATGCATTTCTGTCTTGAGATATTTTGAGTTAAGTCCTCCATAGATGAATGACCATTTCTGTTTTTCCTGTCTAAATCTGTATTCTCAGCCTGCCCATTATCTCGGCCACCTGGTGGGTCATGAAGGACCTGGAAGTCTTCTGTCAGAGCTCAAGGCTAGAGGATGGGTCAACACACTCTGTGGAGGAGAGAAAGATGGAGCTAAAGGATTTGCATTCTTCATCATTAATGTGGACCTGAGTGAGGAAGGCTTAGGTAAGATGCACCATTTACGAGTCTGTTTAAACTTGTATGATAATGGTATTAGCTGTATAACATACTCAAATTATTTTCATGCATAAATACATATTCTTAAAACTGGTTGATTATTTTTTGCATTTTTCTTATGCACATCTACATGGAAATGTATGTATGCATTATGGGACGTATGTGAATAAAAAAAGATGAGAAAAAGAATCAATATTTTCACTAAATCTTTCATTATTAGTGTATACGTTTGGTTCTTCAGATTGTGACATAACTTTACAAATTAGATTACTTAAATTTTAAGACAGGTTTTGTTTTGTAAAGTGTAATAATTTTCTTGTATAATTGTCCAGAAATGTTTCTGTACTGAGAATGTATAAAAATAAGTAAGTCATTCTGCAAACAAATGAAAAAGCTTTCTTGCTGTGATACATTTATGTGCTACTTTTTTTTTACATATTGCATTTAGTATTTATGTATGTATTGTTGTCCCCGCCGAACGAAGTTCGCGAGGGGACTATGAAACGGGCTCCGTTCGTGTGTGCGTGTGTGTGTGTGTGTGTCCGTCCGTCCGTCCGTCCGTGCGTCCGTCTGTCCGTGTGTGCTCAAATGTTAGAAAATGCTACTTCTCCGTCATTTCTTGGCCGATTTTGATTCTGATTGTTTTATCTGATAGGGCTTGGTGAGGGCTTCCAAACTTCTACACAGAATCGTGAAATTCATTAATTATGCAAATTCATGCAAATTTATTCAAAATTGACGAAAAATGCTACTTCTCCTCTATTTCACATCGGATTTTGATTCCCATTGTTTTATCTGATAGGGCTGGGTGGGGGCTTCCAAACTTCTACACAGAATTTTGAAATTCATTAATTATGCAAATTTATGCAAATTTATTCAAAATTGACGAAAAATGCTACTTCTCCTCTATTTCACATCGGATTTTGATTCCGATTGTTTTATCTGATAGGGCTGGGTGGGTGCTTCCAAACTTCTACACAGAATTTTGAAATTCATTAATTATGCAAATTTATGCAAATTTATTCAAAATTGACGAAAAATGCTACTTCTCTATTTCACATCGGATTTCGATTCCGATTGTTTTATCTGATAGGGCTGGGTGGGGGCTTCCAAACTTCTACACAGAATTTTGAAATTCATTATTCATGCAAATTTATGCAAATTTATTCAAAATGGCTGAAGGTTCATAATGTTTTCATGTTTTATATTTCAGTTGTATACATGCATTGTTGGTATTCTCTTCTTTTGCATGCAGTAACATTATTATTTTATTCACTAAAGTTTTTCACTGAAGTTTTAATGTTCAGGCTAGTTAATTTCCACAGATCTGCACTTCCGGCGGGGACATTTATTACGCATTGTGTAATTTACTCATTCACTTGTTTCTTTTGAATTTAGAGCATATGGATGAAATCATTAAGCACTTTTTCTATATAAATGTACTTATTACTCTGTGTATGTTTGTATTCTTTTGCCATCAGATCATGTAGATGACATCATCATGCACATGTTCCAGTATCTGAACATGTTGAGGAAGGAGGGTCCTCAGCAGTGGGTCCACGATGAGTGTCGTGACCTGGACGCCATGAGGTTTAGATTCAAAGATAAAGAGAGACCCTCTGGATATGTCACCAAAGCTGCCCATCTTCTTCATGTAAGAACATCTCATCTTATTCAGCTTGTATAGAAATAACAAAATGATAAATATGTCTTGTTGTGACTATCTCATTTCTGAATGTATCACGTATGTGCGAATATTTCACAAATGAATACATGGATCCAACATGAGGTTTCCATTGAGGGATAAAGACAGACCGTCAGTATATGTCACCAAAGTAGCCCATCTGATGCTTTTAAGAACATCTTAATTTATTCAGCTTGGATAAGAATATCTCATGATACAAATATCGACTGCTTTTAGGGGCATGGTTGATACTACAGGTCCTCGTTTAGCTTGATACATGTAATTCTTATCGTCCATATTTTTTTTTCCTACATCACTCATATTGATCCTTACAAAAAGGTGATTTTAACACAGTTCATGTAACTATGTCAAATTGCATTGAATTCTATTAATGTTTAATGATCAAGGAGATACACTGTGCATATCCAATGTCATAAACCAAATGTCCATTACGTGAGGCAGCACTTTCTGTATGTGTTTCCACACTAAAAGATGATCGTCACTATGCCAAGAATGTAGATTTAATTCTTGCTCATGACTTGCGAAGTACATGTATATAAGGCAGTGGTCGAATTCATGCCTGCAGCTTTAACCAATGCAGTGTAAGAATGTTTTAATATCTCCTATACAAATGTTTCATATGTGAATGATTCATGTTATATGAACATACAAATGGCACCAGTATCATTCATACTTTCTGTAAAAAAATACCACTCATGTTCTTCTCGGGATTAGGAGTTGGTCTAGCGGTAACGTCTGTGGGCCGCTCTTTGAATTCGCCTACAAACTGGCTCTGATCGGACCCAGGTTCGAATCTCAGTCACGTCTTTCAGATGGTGACGTTAAAGGTCTGTCCCAGACGTAAATAATCATACTTGATTGATAGACGTCTGTCAAAACTCAATTACCCACATACACACACCCACACACACACACACCCCTTCCCACCTGCTCAAAGCTAATCAAAGTTGTATTCATCTATGTTGTTGCAGGACTACCCTATGGATGAGGTGTTGAGTGCACCCTATCTGATGCCAGAGTTCAAACCAGATGTCATTACTCAGATCTTAGAAAGACTCACTCCGGAAAATGTCAGGTGAGGAAACACTCCCCAACAATACCAACTGTCACACAGCTACATGTATGTGTTGATCCTGATATCCCTTTACACCTTGTATTTCCCAAGGAAGAGTTATACATAGTACTAAAGATAATAAAAAGGAAACCCAGATTCAACCCTAAATATTTTTGTAATCAATACATATAGATTTAATCAAAGGTACCCACATTGTAGCCTTGTTTCCTTTAATTTGACACCCTGATCAATAAAATCTGACCATGGACAGCAGAACAGAAACATATTTCTTGTTTCATGTCAAATTTGCCTCTGCCCAAGTTTTGAATGAAGTGGATTGTCAACCCAAAGTTGGTTGAATGGTCTCGATGCACAGTTGAATGCACACACGAATAATGAAAGTAACTTCTGAACATCATTTAGCCCAAACTTGGGCAAAGAGGATTATTACAAGCTTTGTAAAAATGGCCATCAACTTTGATAACATTATGATACATTTCAGTGATTTCGCTTGGTTTTTAAGATATTAGGGCTTGAATATGGGTTTCCTTTTTATTGACTCATACTGTATAAAGATGCGAAGATACCCAACTTAAACATTTCAACGGCATCTCGGTAGATTATATAGTGTGAGGATTGATGATATTTACATATACAAATATATGATAAAAGGGTTGTCATGTAGTATGTAAATGCCAGAAATGGGTTATTACATGAAGCTTTTACAATGCACAGTATAATCCTTAGAATTGTTAATTGGTGCCTTTTATTTGTGTCAATCGGCACTTGTGGCACTCCAGCAAATGTGCCAACATTTCAAACTGATACTTCGTATAGTATACCGGCATGGAACCTCAAACATATGGAGCAAAATATTATGAGATGACTCATCACCTTTGATGGTGTAGAATGAATATTGTGTGATTTATCATTCCTCTGGACATTTCAGGGTGGCAGTAGTCTCCAAGTCCTTTGAGGGTAAGACTGACAAGGTAGAGAAATGGTATGGCACTGACTACAGCATAAGGAGTATAGACCCAAGTGTTATCAAGGTAAATATTGCTCTGTTTTCAGTGTGGCCTTTTCCTCATTACTCTGCAATACTCGTACAGTGAAACCGGCTTTAGCAACATCTGTATAGAATGACCACCTGTTTATTAAGACCACATTTTTTTGGTTTTCATTGGAACAGTTTTTCTCTTGAAACACATATTAAAGGAACCTGTACATAAAGACCACCTGCCTATTCAGTGCTTTCAAAATTTTCCCATACTGCAGGCCTGAACTACAAGATTAGCCCCTGCCCAGGAATGAGTTCATTCTTCATTCATTCTGCATTCATTCTCATTCGTTTCATACATTCTCTACCATGTTTCCTGCATTTAAACCTCTCCCAAACTGTAGAGCTGGACAGAAGCAGGCCTGAACAGCAAGTTCACCCTTCCGCCACGGAACGAGTTCATTCCTACAAACTTTGAGCTTGCTCCAAGAGAAAAGGAAGATGTTTCTACACCCAATATGGTCCGAGAAACGCCTCTTAGTAAACTCTGGTTCAAGCAAGATGATACTTTCCTTCTACCCAAGGCCTGTATGCTACTAGAGATCTCAAGGTAAAAGGACATGCAAGGTATTATGGTGGTAATGAAAGGTGTCGAGTTTCAGTTTACCGTCATACGTTCGGATACCAAGAAGAGTTTTCAAATTCAAGACAATCTGGAATTTAATTGTCATCAGTGTTTTATTTTTCAAAGTAGATATATTATCAAAGTTTCATATTTTTTCCTTTAAATTTTTGTTAGATGTTTGAGTCATTCAGATACTGGAATAGAATTTCTATAAGTTTGACTTTGCTTCAAATTATGTATAAGTGATGCTTCTTTTGGTACCTGACCCTTTTAGTGATGGGCTGAAATCCTTCCAAGAATTTTAATGTTCTATACCATTTTGGACCAAGAATATACATATTTTCGTTCGAAATAGAAATGCGTAGCCTTCATGTACATCCATTGTGAAATCTACTGCCACTGAAAATATTTTATATCATGAAAGGGCATTCCTATTTCGTAATGTAGAATAATGTTGAAGGAAATAATGCATTTACATGTATACAAGATGTTACCTCTAAAATAATTGTTTATAAATGTTTTATTATTGTGTGTGCTTTTCCTTACAGCCCTCTGGCCTACATTGACCCTCTTCACTGTAACCTGACCTCCATCTTCTGCACCTTGTTACGGGATGCCCTCAACGAGTACGCATATGCTGCAGAGATTGCAGGTGTTAGTTACTCCATCGACAGTACCATCTATGGGCTGGAGGTAGGTTGAAAACATATGGCATTTGTTGGAGTTTCATTGATGACAAATCAAGTGTGTGTGTAGGCAGGTGTTCTCTTGGCATCAAATCCAAGCGATGATTGGCCATACCTGTTATCCAAATCTGTTATGTAAGATACCTAGAGGTAATGATGAGACGTCTTTGATCACTTATAACAGTCTCACAGGTTTTCATACGAGTTCTTGTATTTATTGATTTATTTTTTCATCATTGATTTTGTAGTGAGCCACAATGCCCATTTTCTTGAAGTACCTAAAGTGGCCTACATGTTTATACAAAATATTTTTGTTAGCAGAATTTTTACAAGAATATCATATTGTTACTGTGCAGTCTTGTTTCCCATGAAACATCCCTATCCACTTACTGCTCATGCAAAGATCTGCCTTTATCACTAGAATTTTATGGTTCACAGCTGTTTATAAGTACATGTAGTACATGTATTTGTTTAAAAAATGCTGGGGAGTCCTTTATAATTAGACCATTGAATGCATCCTTTCATGAAAATCAATTCATTTTACATGAAATCTTTGTTCACGATTTCTGTATGTTCATGAGAACACAAATTGATGTTTCTTGACTTCTAAAGTGAATTATTAACATTGATTATTGAAATAGAATTTGAAGCATGAAATAAAATCAGTGCTCTGTGGGAGAACCAGGAGATGGTATATTCTTTCATATGACTTTCTCTATTTAACCAGGTTGGTGTAGGAGGCTACAGTGACAAGATGGCTCTCCTTCTACAGAGAATCTTTGAGAAGATGACCAACTTTGTGATTGATGAAAAGAGGTTCGATGTCATCAAAGAAACGGTAAGTATTCATTCAACTTGAAAATGGTAAAAGGTATAATTTTTTTTGCAGCCCTCCCCACAACACTTAAAGGGTGAATCCAACCTTTGTAAAAAGCTGATTTGTGTGAAAGCAGAAACATAAGAGAACCAGGATGGTGAAAGTTTGAATGAAATCGGACAAAGAATAAGAAGGTTTTGAATGTTTGAAAAATAAGATCACTACATCTATGCGAATCTCAAATTGGCAATTTGGTGAATTGATTGTGATGTATTCAACCCTCCCATTTGTAGTACACCAAAATAGAATTGAATTCTGGTTTCTCCTGAGCGTCTTATCCCTCGGGGCAGTACTCACAAATATATTGTAGATAACGCATTGTTACAGGTTATCCAAAAAGAAAAAGATCCTTCTAAATTAATAATTTAATAATTAGTAATTTTGTTTTGGAGCGAATGGGAAAGTTGTCCGCCATCTGCCGTTGTCACAGTGACCGTACCAATTCTGCCAACTTGAAATTCCCATATGTATAGTGATTATAACTTTTGAAAAATCACAACTTTTTTATTGTTTGTCCAATTTTGTTCAAAGTTTCACCAGTCTGCTTCTCTGATTTTTCTACTTGCACACAAATCAAAGGTTGGATTGCCCTTCAAATAAGCGAAATGTGTGATAGAGTCAACTGGAAAAATTTGTATAACCTCATTGTATTCAGAAGGGGGATTTTCCCACCTCACTATTGCAAGTATGCTCTACTAGGCATATTGCTTTTAAAATTTTATATGAATTTAAAAATATGCAACTTTCCAAGCTTTGTTCTATTGTTGGGAGCTTATTAGTATAGATGTAATTCTTCAAGTGTTTAAACAGGACCACCACTGCTAGGGACATTGCTCTGCCATTTTAAGTATCAGTAAACTTTGGTAAATACATGTAGAAAAGTTTTTTAAAAAGAACAACCAAACAAACATGCATTTCCACAAATATTCTTATCTTTTGTGTTGACAGTATTCCAGGATGTTGTCTAACTTTCACGCAGAGCAGCCCCACAGACATGCGGTCTACTACACCTCAGTCTTAGTAGCTGAACAGGCCTGGACCAAACAAGACCTGGCCCAGTGCATGGATGGTAAGCTAGCTTAGACTTCACTTAGACCTTTATACTGTAATAATGAGTTCTTGTATTGACACTGTATTTAAAGAGAAGCTTCTGTAGCCCCAGAGACATGCAGCCTACTATACCTCAGTTTTAGCAACTGAACAAGCTTGGACCAAACTAGACCTGACCCAATGCATGGATGATTAGCTAGCTATAAAACCTGGGTATAAGGACCAGCTATAGGGATATCAAAAGCAAGTTTTGACTCTATGAGGGTAAAAGGCTAAAATTTCCCTCTGCAATTCAGAAAAATATCCACATTTGAACTGTTGCTCCATTAAAAGTGCCAGTTTTTCACCCCCCCCCCCAAAAAAAAAAAGAGAAAAGAAAAAGAAAGAAAGGAAAGAAAAATGATTGAATTGTGCATAAATCTGTCTAGCACTGCTTGAAAGTTGCAAGCAACACTATCAATTTTAAGTGTATTAAAAGAGAAATTTACATCTTTTGTATTTTCTTTATCTCGGTGTCTTTTGTAAACATGTTTTGGGTAAAAATGCTGAAATTACCCACCCTTTTTAATACTTTTTGAAGAAAATATATACTGATTATCTCACTATCTCAAAAACTGTGAATTAGGATTATTTGTAAGTCCCCAAATGGTGAATAGTACATTTCATATGAGAACTCAAAAGAAGTAGAGAAAAGTATAGAGAGAGGAGAAGGAAGAGTAATGGCATATTTCCTTTCTGTCTACAGAGGTAACGTTAGAGAGGTTACAGAGCTTTATCCCGCTGCTTCTGTCTAATCTCCACATGGAGGCTCTCTTCCATGGCAACCTAGCCCAGGAGCAGGCTGCCTCTGCCATGGAGTTGCTGGAGAGCATCCTGAAGACCAATACCAGGAGTAAACCCCTCCTTCCCAGTCAGCTGAAGAGACAGAGAGAGATTCAACTACCAGATGGTGAGACATTTAATACGTTTAAAACATTTACTGAGTATAGTTACATGATGGTGATGATAATGTCATGACGATGATAATGACAATTCTAAAGATAGTGAATATGGTGTTGATTATGATACTGATGATGATTGATAATGATGGTGATGGTAATTATGGAGATGATAATGAAGATGAAAATGGTGATGACGATAGCAGCGATGACGATGATTTGGTTTGATCTGACTTATTGATGATGTTGGTGTTTCTGATGATGAGTGCGATGATGATGATGATGATGATGATGCTTATCATAATAATAATTACAATAACGATGATATACAAATAATGCATGTTTGCCAGTGCATTAGTGAATATGCACTGCACGAATGTTAAGTCACAATGGGATAATGAACGAGACTTGTCGAGTTCATTATCCGTCTCATTGTGACTTAACTGAGTGCAGTGCATATCACTAATACTTGAGCCACAAAACATGAATTATTTGTTTCATAAAACAGGTCAACAATATTGAATATAAAGTCCCAAAAATGGTTGCAAACCCCATCGAAATGCAAAGAATCGCACAGTCAAGGACATGAAGGAGGCCGCCATTTGCTTTCCTTTATGACATCACATTAAGCGCAGTCAAAAAGTATAATGCGCGTGTCAGTGTGCGCATCAAAGTCCTTGCCATATGGCCTTCCTTTATGAAACATTTCATCGCGTCTTAAGTTTGTACGCCCTAGCGGTACGCATACGCACATCTCAGCCGTGCATTATCACTTTTTGCTGCGCACTTTTTGCACTCCCGTACATGTTAGCGAAAAATAAAAAGCGCACACGTAACTTATTTCAGCGCATCTGATTGGCTACATTCTTGAACCCATTTTATAATGATGATTAAAGATGATGTACATGTAGATGATATAGGGTACAACTGAAATCTTTGTTCAGGGGCTTGCAAGTCTGACCTCGAATCAAACCAGATCTCATACCCTTAAAGAATGTAATGTTCCCTAGCATTCATACTCAGTATTATATATTAGCTTGTAAATAGATGGAGGAGCCTTTAAGGGGTATAACCACAAACGTACTTCTATTCATTCCTTGTATCTAGGTTGCTACTACACATACCATCGTAACAACGAGGTACACACCAACTCAGGGATTGAGATCTACTATCAGACAGCAGTGCAAGAAACAAAGAGTAATATGATGCTAGAACTCTTCTGTCAAATTGTCAGTGAGCCTTGCTTCAACATGCTCAGGACAAAAGAACAATTAGGTAAGGCAGAAGTAAGAATTTTAATGTGATAAACCAGTTTGCTAATTTGTTCAACTTTTATGCATACCTCTGCAACACAATTTTTGTAATTAAAATCTCTAGATTGCACATTTAAATTTGTTAAATCAAAACCCTTTTTCAAAGTCGCAAAATTGTGGCAAGTGCAAAAGAGTTATTATGTCCTTATGTAATGGAATTATTATTTTCTGCATTTAATGTTAAATATGCTACATGTGCCTCAAAGAATGCGTCAGTATTCAGTTTGGATTTTGTCATTATAATGAATTTAGAAGATGATTAGGGCATTTGTATTTTGCATGCTCCTGTAAAATAGGCTTAAAAAAACAACCCAGAGATATACAAGAGACAAATTTTGTCTCTTTTTGCACATCTATCAATTACGGAAGTGGAAGCAAATTTTTAAAGACTTCATAGATTCATGCACAATTCAAGCACTTCTAAATCTGATTTCAATTTTTGCCACATGGCTTTCTAAAGGAGACACTTCAACAATTTTTCCACATATGTTGAGATATCATTGGTAGTGCTACTGCAAACATGATATAACAGTAGTTCCAGCTCTTTTTAGGACTGGGAATATGTAATTCCAAGTTGCTTTCACAATGCACGGTTAAATCCGATTGTTAATTGTTGGCCATTGTTGATTTGTGATTGGCTTTCATTATAAATAGACAGTTAATAAGTTATTTACTATTTATTCCTGACAGGTTATCTAGTATTCAGCGGTGTGAGACGCTCTAACGGTGTACAAGGTCTTCGATTCATCATTCAATCAGAGAGAGCACCAGCCTATTTAGACCAGAGGATAGAAGCGTTTCTAGCTAGCATGGAGGTGAGTCTCAAAAACGTTACCTGTTCATTGCTGGCACAGAAATGTTAGTTTTCTAAAAGGGTACCCATCACCTCAAAAAATAATTTGTGTACAGCTAATGTGTATGTAATCAACTTCCCCCAAAAACTTCCCCAGAAAACAGAGAATAACCAAAAAAAACCCTGGCACAGTATCCAAGTCGGACTTGGGTTCAGTGCCCAACCTTTTCGTGCATGTGCGAATGGATCCATCAACCAGTCTGCTCACACGTCCCGTTTGCGTTGGTGATAGTTAATATACATGTAAACATGCAATATCTCTGTATAGAAATAAGATTAGGAGATCATTTTTATGCCTCCGGCCGGCGAAGGTGTGTGCCGGAGGCATTATTTTTGGGGGGTAGTCCATCTGTATGTCCGTCCGTCATGATAACTTGAGAACCATTTGGCACATCAACTTCAAATTTGGCTCATGTATGCATATGGGATGGACGATGATCTGATTAGATTAGGGAATTCAGCCATATGGGAACTCTGCTTGTGATCTTTAACCCCATGAACCACTTGGCATATCAGTTTTAATGAGTGATAAAATATTTTATTAAATTTTTCAAACAAAATTTTAAAAAGAAACATGAATGTGCGAAATATTTCTGATCTGGCAACGGCGGAGGCATAAATTTCGACTGCGCGCGGTCGAGAATTCATCTAGTTTTAATATAGTGACATGGAACCCCAAACACACAGAGCAAAATATCTTTTGGTGATTGGTCCCACTGAAAGTTTCTAGAGTTTTTGCTCAAGTAGAGCTTGTCCAAAATAGGTCATTATTTGATTGCCTCTTTTTCCTCATGCCTGTGCCACAACACATTGGGAGTGCCGGTATTAAACCACAATCGTATGATAGAATTGCAAACTTCAGTATCCAGTATTGTTGTTTTCAGTGCATTTGAGGCCGACGTATTGGCTTTTATTATGAGTAGAAATAACGGACTTGAGGAAATCACACAGATTAACTATTATCAACTATCAAAATTCCTTTTTTTAAAAGAAAAACTGATAGTTTCTTAGATAACCCACAGAAATAATACTTTGTTCCAGAGAGTATTGTAGTACACTTTTTTAATGTAATATTCAATTTGAATTTAAAATAAAGATCCAGGAATAGTATGCTTTATAAAGAAATATATTATTTTTCCCAAGGTATCATCTATAAGTAAAGAAAACCCACTCTAAAAAGAATCAAATTGTATTGAAGTACACTTTTTTAATGTAATATTTAATTTGACTTTAAAATAAAGATCCAGGAATAGTATGCTTTATAAAGAAATATATTATTTTTCCCAAGGTATCATCTATAAGTAAAGAAAACCCACTCTAAAAAGAATCAAATTGTATTGAAGTACACTTTTTTAATGTAATATTTAATTTGACTTTAAAATAAAGATCCAGGAATAGTATGCTTTATAAAGAAATATTTTATTTTCCCCAAGGTATTGTATAAGTAAGTATAGAAAACTCACACTAAAAAGAGTCAGATTGACTTTCTATTGATAGAATTAACATTTTCCACACTCTAATTATAATATCAATACATTAAAAAAAATTTAGCCTGCATACTTAAAACAGTGTCATTGAATTGTCATTGAAGTGAAGTTGATTAAAGATTGAAATAGGTCATAGGGGGCCTACAACACACCTGGGTCCAGTTTCATAAAACTTGTTATCAAGAACAAGTTGCAATAATTGATATAAGCTACTGAAATAAGCTACTGAAATCAGTTAATTGATTGGCTGTGAGAAAATTGTGGCAGTAGAAAGTTTTTATGATACAGGGCACATCAGGCTACTTTGATTGACAGGTTGTACATTACACAGGAAATACTTCTGTGAAATTTACACAAACATGTGTAACCAGCAAGCTTGACAATTTGTAAACTGCAATCAACAAGAAATTTACAAGAAATTGACCCTGGAGTAATGTGTTTTATCAAATTTGTAAACAAGAAGGCATGTGTAATTTACATTACATCAGCCCACATCTTTTTAGAGATGCATAAGTTCAAGAGGTCATTTAAAATTTCAACTAATACAATGAGTTTTTCCTCATTTGATTTTTTTCTTAAATCAAACTGCTAAGATGATATATTGTTGAGATAAACTATTACACGCTGGACTACAATTTTGTTCTATTTAATTGCTGTTGCTTTTTTAATATTCTTTTCTGATAAATGGAGGAGAATTAGCATGGAAATTTTATGAAATATTACACACAATTTCTTGGCACATCACCTTAGATATTTATTCAAAATGTTAGCAGTATTTTTGATGCGATAAACAATAGTCAAATATGATTTTTTTTTGGGGTGAAAATGTACTATGCAAAAGCTAGGTGGACACATCTCCTGATAATATGCTGTATTGTTAAATTTTATAGCAAAGTGATGGTAGTTGTAAGGGTTAGCAGTCTCTTATGGGTGGAAACCTCCATTATTATGCAGTCACATTGTGCTATTTTTGCCTCTGCCGCCACATGTGCCCGAATCATTTTATTGTGGAGTTTGTACAACTAACATGTACCAGCACAAATCCCCATTAATGCATTTTTACATAGATTAATGAGTTAATTATATTTATGTATAAATGTATTTTTTATTATATTTGAATGAATAATTAAAAAAGAAATGACTTCTAAATTTTTCTATTAATCATCTTCAGTCTTACTTAGATGAGATGACAGAGGAAGATTACCAGAAGCATGTGACGGCATTAGCAGTGAAGAGATCAGAGAAACCCAAACAGCTAAGAGAGGAGGCTGCCAGATACTGGACAGAGATCACAAGCAAGCAATATAACTTTGACAGAGGTCAGTTCAGCAGAAAAAAAATACATACATGTATATATAGATCGATTGTTTAGTTTATCAAAGTGCTAAAGCAAGTATTTGAGGTAACTGAGGTGAATGCCTCATGGTCCCTAACATGCCCTCAAGACCCAGTAAGACCTTCCAGGGAATTTTGAATGGAGGAAAGGCTGAAAATTTATAACCTAACTTTTCTTAGTTATGCGTCCAAGTGGAAATACTTAGCATCTAAACATCTGTACTTTGGAAAGCATCTTACAAAATGAATTAATCTAGCCTATATTTGTGAAGCATCTAGAGACCTTTGTCAGGACTGTCAACATTTATTTTTGTTTTTATGCAGTGATGTACAAATCTAATGGATTTTATTCTGTTATTTTGTTTCTTCAAATTTCAGTTGACCTTGAGGTGTCCTTCTTGAAGACCATCACTAAGAATGACCTCTTGACCTTTTATCGTAACCTCCTGGTAGTTGCTGCCCCCAGAAGGCACAAGCTAGCAGTGTATGTCTATCCTCCAGCCCCTGAGAGGGTAGATGAGATACCAGCTGCTGGACAGGACCAACCTGATGCTGCTACTAAAGACAAGTTGGACTTGTGTGAGGCTCCAGTTCTGCCCGAGGTATGAAATATGGCTATTTAGACAATCAATCTTCAGTAAGAAAAGAGCACAGTTATATCAAACCGTCCCTATGAAAAGATAGCTTTGCTACTTCTACTTCTTTGTACGATTCTGTAACTGAGCCGTGATATTACAATTTGTCACTGTAACATCATAGTAATTTCCCCTGTTCCCAAGGATTTGTACAATGACTTTCTATTGTAACAATATACATAACTAGCAAGGTTGTTTAGAAATCCATGGAAATATATATTTTGATATGACATAATTAATTTTCATTGTTATTTCATTGTTATCAAGCCGTGATAAATGATATGTCAGGACTCCCCACCAAATTTTTTTTAAAAGGGGGTCATTTCCAAGATATTAGCAAAAGCAAGGAGGTTGTGTTATTTCTTGATGGAATAATTAATTACATTTTCAATTATTCTGAATTGTAGTAAGAGTTATTTGAACATTTCTAGAAGTTGTATAAGAATTTTCGGCTTTAAGGTAGAGTGCCTGAAAATGTGTTTATGGTATATCACCGTATATATTAACTTTCATAACGTTTCCTTCGAAAAGAGCATGTTTAGTAGGAATGAAAAGTTTAAGATACTAATGAAAAGATAAAACTATGATAAGAAGCATGTACTCACACAATTGTCTTATGATTGCTTCATCCACAGCCACAAGGTATCAGCGACATTGCCCTGTTCAAGAGTGGCCTTCCACTCTTCCCTAGACCTCCTCCACACAATACAAGCAATGCTAAGTCTAAGCTGTGAGGATTGGCCAACGTGGACAGAACCTTGAGCAGCCTCGAAGCCAGTCTCCTGTAACTGCATGGCCACTAGAACTCTTCAGACCTCCACCAAGCAACACTAGCAAGGATATGTCTATGCTTTAAGGATTGGCCAAAGTGGACAGAACCTTTAACAGATGGGAAGGAAATCTCCTGTACATTCATGGCCTGAGAGCTTTAGGCACAGAAGGCTAGATTGTGTGCCCATACTAGAAACAACGTATGTGAGATACATGTAGATAACTCTCTCATGTCCAGACATAAAATCAGAGTCTTAATGATGTTGACTTAAGAGAGAATCGGAAGGGTTGGTGGTTGGAGATATATTTATAATATCTTCTAGATCGTATTTCAATCTTTTATAAAAGTAATAATTATTTTTATTGCATTTTTATTTGATAAACATACTTTTATTTATCAAAAAGCAGTTTTTCATTCCTTTTTTTTAGCTAGAAGATTTTAAAATTAAGTAGAACTGAATTAGAAGGGTGCTCATTCTCACAATTATATTTTCATCATTCTTATTCTAGATGTATATGTTTTTATATAAGTCACCAGATTCAGGAAATTCCTAACTGGTTTTCAGTGGATGATGTAGGTTGCTGAGAGCAAAAAGGGCATTCACTCTGTGTTAAGGAATATGAGTAAATGCCCTTGTTGCTCTCAGCAATCATTGTGCTGCAGATGTACTTTCCTCTTACTACTTAGCATTTACACTGTTACTTAGACTTATATCATCATGTTTTAGCTGTATCCAGATTTTGTATTATCTTTGCATAAATGAAGGAAAAATCTACTTCTGACTTAATTTTTCTTGGTGCAATACATCCTAGAAAAACTGGAATATGAAAATGTATACATCTGGACCAAATGAAGGTGATACTTTAAAGATAAAGTTTAGTTCTGGTCACACAATTACATAGTGAAAAAAGCTGTCTGAAAACAATTGGGAAAAGTTGATCATGTCCATATAAGAATACTGTGAGGTTTTGGAATCGTCAAAATGATAAGAAATTGACTCGATCTCGCTGAAATGCGCATGCACTGCATACGGAAATGGGTATATGGGACTACACACTCATTGTAGCATAAATGGCCCAAACACTTCTGCTATTTTTCATCATAATTCGAATATGAGGGCACTTAAAGAGTAATCATTTTCAGGGGACATTTCTATTGTGATGTTATTATAAACTGGCATAAAAGGAATGAAAAAGCTCACAAATTATTTTTCACCTTTCTCAGAACTCGACCTTCTCTTTAACGTAACCAGGTACGCTTGAAGAAATTTTATTTTTATTGATCTCTCTCTCTCTCTCTCTCTCTCTCTCTCTATGTGTGTATTGGTACTCTTCTCTGTATTTTTTATCCGTCTCTCTCTCTCTCTATGTGTGTATTGGTACTCTTCTCTGTATTTTTTATCCGTCTCTCTCTCTTATATTTCAGTTTGTACTACATGTAATACTCTTTCTGTGTGCTGTTGAATGCCCCCTTCTCTCTCTAATGAGTCTTGCCTTTTGCAAGATTGAAGTTTTTTAATGAATCATACTAAGAGATATTTGTCTGTAAAAATGTCCACATATTCTCAGTGATTTCCCAATTCTGCAAAACTCAAGGAATCTTCTTTACCTATTTAGAGAAAAAAGATTATTCAATCCATTAAACGACTCAGTATATGAGATGTAACGTAGGCTAAATGTTTCATTAAAACATTTTTTTTTTCTTGAAATGGCATTTTGTGTTTATTTTAAAGTAATATGACTATGTTTTAACTAATATGAAATTTTCAATCTAAATTTGTAGGATTACAATTTTCAATATAAACAGTAATCATTTTGTTGATATTTTTTACATTAATGCATTAAGAGCAATAATTCTAAGCACTTTTGAATGGGGCATTATAAGGTTGTCAAAACTGCACAAACATACTAACACGATAAAAACTACTTTCGAAAAATAAACTCAAGGGCAATTTCGAAGGCCTATTGTACTGCCCATAGAAATCAGGTTCAGATTACGTAATACGCCATCGTAATGTTTGCACATTTCTAAAGGTGATAGACAGGGCTATTGAAATTGCCTTCAGTTGATTTTTCGAAAATAGTTTTTATCGTGTTTACTGTACATTATAGGGCTTTGTGTAATGGTATTAGGTGGAAAACATGTAATAGCAACAACTTACATGTACATGTACCATTAGGTTTTAGTTTTAAACATTGTTGGTATAGGTGAGTGTCTAAATTTTATATTTGCAATCAGTGATTATGTATTGTTATGTGGAAGAGATTTTCAGGTTTTTTATTTCCATGTTCCTTGGTAATTTCACTCTTCAAAAGAACTATAACTACTATGGAAGGAGTTTCTTGAGTAATTACATTTGAATTGCTAGATGAGAGAAACTGTCAGAGTTGATCACTGATTATGTTTTAAATTGGAATCGACATGCGTTTGTACATGTAGGTTGCTGAGGATGAAGCAGATGTACCAAGCTGGAAATCTTGTTGAAAATAGCAATGCTCAGTTTTAAGGGAATCAAAAAATATGTTCTTGATATAGACAGGTGTTTTTTTCTTTACTGGTGTTTGTCGAAGCAGTTTTTACTGTATATAGCAAAATTATAATAGACAGGACTTGTTAAGTGCACACAAAATGAAGAAAATGAGGTATAGCAAAAGAATAGTACCCGGAAAATAATTTTTGATAAGTGTTGAATAGTGCCTTCAACTCTTCACCTGAAGTCAGAAGTTATAAAGATTTATATCTCAATTTAACAGGTAATTTCATTGATATGGCCGTGGATGGTGTTAATAAGGCCTGATCATGCTCCCCCCTTTTTTTTTTAAAGATTTAGTTATATTCCTAATCAATGAATCAATGCATGTCTTTCTCTTGTACAAGCTACTGTGTACCTTATCTATAAAATATGTGTATGTAGATCACATAGCAGTAAGATGTACATGCAAACCACAGTAATGCAAAGAAGGCCAGTCTTATTATTTAACTGGTCGCATGTCTAATTGAATTATGATAATCCATTATAGATCAACATTTTCTTATTATTTTTGTAAATTTGGGATCCTAGAAATTCATCTGAAAACAAGGCCAACAGATCAAATATATAAATACAACCATATGCTATGCATTTCTTGTAAACGGAAGGAAGGGGGGGGGGGTGCACTTGTTTTTCCGAAGGTTCGTCTTTTTGAACGCTCGAAACATGAATTTCCCACATCAAGGGGTTTATAATCCGAAAATGAAAAAGGGCTCATAATTCCAAACATTTGTTGCATTACTCCGAAGGTTCATAATTCCAAAGGTTCATTATCCGGAATGTTCGTTTATTGGAAGGTTCGTAATCCTGAATGTTCGTTTATTGGAAGGTTCGTAATTCCGAAAATGAAATAGGGCTCGTAATTCTGAAAATGAAATACGGTTTCATTATTCCAATTGTTCATAATAAGCCAGTTCATGGTTACAGTCTGCGCATGAGCAGATAAAGGTCATTGCAGACCAAATTGTGAAATACACGGAGACAAAATACAGGATACATGCTCATGAAAGTTATGTAATCATATTCATTTATGCAAAAGCAGTGCACTTCATGATATGCAGGTGGAAGTATTCTTTGAAAGGGGGAAACAAAGGCTATTTATGGCTCGTATGTAGCACCTCCATCGCTGTAGGAGTGATTATTTCAAAATGTACAAAGTGGGACTTCTCCATGTTTTACTGAGATCTGTGGATATTCGGGGTCATTTGGGACATGTGCTAACCGTGAACTGGTCTATTCCGAAAAATGATGTAGGGTTCTATTACATTTTTAAAATTACGAACCTTGTAAACTTGGAGTAACGAACCTTCGGAATTGTGAACCTTCGGAAAACAACATGTAACCTTGTAAACTTGGGTTTGCGTTAGTCTAAAAATAGTATTTGTCTAGCTAGATGCATGCAACATTGTGTGGTGATTCACTGTCTAGCTAGGTGCATGAACCTTCGGAAAACAACATGTAACCTTGTAAACTTGGGTTTGCGTTAGTCTAAAAATAGTATTTGTCTAGCTAGGTGCATGCTACATTGTGTGGTGATTCACTGTTCTGAATTATACACAGTTTTATATTTGATATAAGAAGATCCTAGTTGATTTTCTTAATTCATTCTAAATATGAAAGAATCGGCCATCGCCTATGAAAGCATTCTCTTAAAATAGTCCACCACTTATTCACTCTGCACAGTAGTAGTTCATAGCGTGCAATGCTATGGTGACTTCTTTCCACCTCCATAGAGTGTGCGTGCAACTGTGAGTGTACACACTTGATGACTGGTGCATGGCTTATTTCACAAGACGGCCTATATGAGTATCCATCTTGTGTTGACATATTACTTGGCATCTCTTCTTCCATAGGTTTAGTACACATGGAAAGAATGAAACTTGCCCAACTTATTAGAATATTCCCTCACAATTTTGGTTCATACCTCTGTGATTATTAGCCCTTGGCATATTATCCATGTCCAAAGTCATTACAAACAAGGATAAAATACAATATACTTTCAAAGGATGTCCAAGTCAGTGAAAGGCATACCAGACCAAAAAACAAAACAAAAAAATATATATATATAAAACCAAAGGCCCACAGAAGGTCCATGAAAATTTGGGGGGGGGGGGGGGTAAAAGGTCGTTTTTGCTATGTTTTAGTCACATGAACCGTCTGACCAGGGCCCTGTAACATAAAAAGAAATAGACTTACAGTCAGTCGTGAAATTTGATCGTAACTACACTTGATTGTATGTTTCCTTGATTTGTATCTGTGTGTAATATAAAATTGATTGTAAGTTCAACCATCAATTGTAAAGACATGATTGATCGATTGAAGGAGATACAATTAATTTTGATGAGATGGAATTAATTGTGTTACAGGGCCTAAGTGTTGTAATGTCTTTGAGACCATAGTATTTGGTTTGATTGACCTTTGACCCTTTGAACTCTTAGAAGAGTAGAAGATTCCTGAGACCAAATATTTCTGGTCTTTGGATTTTTGGTCTTCCTGACAATTGGTCAACTGGGCTTTAGTCAACTAAATCAGTGACTTCATGGTATTGTCTGTTTTGGAGCCAAAAGGTCAGTGTATATCGTCTGCTTAAAGCTATAAGGGCATTAAATCTGTGTTTAAAGTATAGGAGTAAACACCCTTCTGGCTCCAAACAGACAATATTACACTGATCAACTGTGGAATCCTATTAAAAATATGATCTGTAAATGTTACGAGGCTTCATGGGAGAGATTTCTTAAAGAAAAAAAAATATGTGACTCCCATTGTTTGGAATTACGGCAATTTTTCTACTTGAAAGAAGTTCCCACTGCACATATTTTGTGACTGGTTCCATAATGCTGTGATGCCTAGATGACCCAAAGACAATTAACTCACACTACTATTACTGCAGTTGAAATGGGTTACATGTAAATCTATTTTTGTAAAGACTCTGAGAAATTGATATGATCTGTTAAATGGCTTGCTGTGAAGTCTTCTATGATGATTTAGTAAATGTACATGTGAGAATAAATATTGTTGAGTAGAGATTTATATCAGATATCGTATAAATCTTATGCTGTTTGTCTTAAGCTCCTTGCTTTTCTGTTGATCTCGACTAAATGCGCATAGAGAGAAAGAGAGAGAGATGGGAAGAGAGGTAGAGGAATGGATAGATAGGTGCAGAGCTATAGGTGTATAGGAGAGATGGGAAGGGGCTAGAGAGAGAGAGAGAGAGAGATGGAAATAAATGTAGAAGTCCCCCTATCAGGTACAGCGCAAAATTAACTAGATATCAGAATGAATGCACTGCAAAACCAAGGAGAGGGCGGAATGTCTCAAGATTTTAAACAAAATGACATATTCCCCGACGCCCTTTAGGGTTAAGAAAAGAAAGTACCTATCGTGAATTTATGGAATCGAATGTAAAGATAACTTCATCATATCCCCCCCCCCCCCCCCAAAGGAAAAAAAAAATTCTCAGACTTCTCATACTTTGAATGACACAGGGTCTCCTTCCCCTTCCCCAAACTATATTTCAAAGTTTGCTGTCAGTACTCGAGCTATAGAGTACATCCCAGGAAAAGCTACAGTTGGAAAAATTCTCCCAAAATAAATGTTTCAAAATATGCTTAGGAAATTTTCATAGCTGTGGTTAGCTTAGGATCTCTTTTATCAAATGACACCAAAATATTTCATAATATTTTACGCTTGAGTGAGAAAATGCAAATTTTGTGAAAGGGTGCAAAATCCAGTCTTGACAAGAGTTGATATTGGCTCTGGCTGGTATCAGCCTAGCTGAGAGTCATGTAAAAGCTCAGAAATTTCCATATTCTGATCAATAAAAGACAATTTATAAAATAGCAGGCTATGTTCTCTGTAGGCTTACACATCCCATCAACATTTTATGATTAAGTGAGGAATTAACTACTTTGCTGAGTATTTCAAATTGTTACTTTTGGTGAGTCTTTTAATTTCATGTGGCTTGCTCACTCACCCATAAAGTTTTGATGCGATATATCAGGACATACATTGAACAAAGTCTGTTCTTTCATAAATCGTCTTTTAATGATCAGAATATAAAATTTCTAAGTCTTTTTATGACTCTCAACTTGGCTGATACCAGCCAGAACAAAAACAAAAATTTGTCAAGAATTAATTTTACACCAATTCACAAAAGTGGCTCTTGCTCACTCAAGCATAAAATATTAGGAGATATTTCCCGGGGATATTTTGGGACCATTTGATAAAAGAGACCCAAAGCTAACCACAGGTACGAAATTTTCCTTGAAATATTTTGAAATGTTTAATTGATGAGACTTTTTTTTCAACTGTCAATTTTAAACTGTTCTCAGTTGTGTTGATACCAGCCAGAACAAAAACCAATTCTTGTCGTCAAGTCTGATTTTGCACCCTTTCACAAAATATTTATTCGGGGAGATTATTTCCAACTGTTAACTTTTTTGGGCGACGCACTGCAGTAGCCCTTCGGCCTAGTGAACTTATTCTTCTCTTATCAATCATCAAAGGTATTATCTTTGAAACTCAGGTCCTAGTATACATGTATACTGGGACTTCATCCTAGTATACATGTATACATCTTATCACTACCATGCCGGTGTTATCTTTTCTTTGTTAATCAATACAGACAATTCTAAATCAAGTTCAATTTAAGAGTAGGAATGGTAGGAATCATACAATGCATGGCACAACAGCAGCATCACACTAATTCTTTAGGAAGTGATTATCTCTACCATAGGCGCCGAAGTGGGGGGGGGGGGGGCGGGGCGGTCGCCCCCCAAACGAAAAAGTGGGGGGGGGGGCAAAATGCATTTTCGCCCCCCAAAAAGCCCCCCCCCCCCATAAAAAAAAAAAAAATCAGTAGTAAAGGAGTAAAAATCGTGTGTATATTAAAAGCTTGATTGCTTTATTACGTAATTGTAAGCCTTTGTATTCATTTTTCGTTTTCATGGAGATCACTGAAGACAGATAAAGCATTCAAACTTTAAACTTTAACGTAGTGGAGGTTTTGTATTAGACGCAAGGTTGCCAGAGTTGGCAGAATTCTGCTTTCTGGCATAATTTGACAAAATTTAGCAGAATTTTAGCATAATTCTGGTGTTTTGTTTTTTTTTTGCTTGTCAGAGAATTTTCGAGTAAAAATATACACCCCAAAAATGCTTGTCAGAGAATTTTTGAGTAAAATTTTGATTTAGCAGTAGGATCTGTATTGTTGTGAGAGGGTGGGAAAGCGTGTGAGTTTTTTTAGGGGTGAGAAGACATGAGCCCTTGAAAGGTGAGCCCCCTTGAATGTTTGCCCCCCCCCCCCCCAATCCCAAACTGCTTCCGGCGCGCCTGATCTCTACGAATTAAACATCAATCAGCTTTTCTTTCTCCTTATCTCGTTATCTGTTTATACCTTGGACTCGGCGATATACCGAATATAGACCATACTCGTTTAGTTACGCTTATGACTCAAGGTTTGTGGAAATATTCAAGAGGGCAAGTAATTTAGAGAATGGAAATTTTAATCCAAGAACACTTTTCAATATCATTATTTATACTGAGCACGATAAAATTGTACTTTTTGCAGGGGCGGATCCAGGATTTGGGTCACACAAATGGCGATTAAAAAAAATGTTCGCCAGCCCTCCAAATCTCGCTCAGTGGCGGGGGGGGGGGGGGGGGGGGGGTATGGGGGTCCAGTTCCCCTCCATAATTCTCTGACAAGCAAAAATAAAAATAAAAATAAAAATAATAATAATAATGAAAAAAGGGGCATAATAAAAAAAAGGGGGGGGGGACACAATGCATACTTTTCTTCTAAAGGGGGGGGGGGGGGGCACGGGCCGGGAGAGCCCTCCTAAATCCGCCACTGCTTTTTGTACACTGTAAAAAATAACTGTAAAAACTACAGCTTTTTTGGCCCTTGAAATTACAAGTTATTTCAATTTTACAGTCTTTTTCCTGTAAAACAACAGCAAGTTTGTTGGTTTACCGGAAATCAGCATAATTATATTTACAATCGCCCAACAAACTTGCTGTTGTTTTACAGGAAAAAGACTGTAATTTTATGTCGGGCGATTGTAAATATATGCTGATTTCCGGTAAAAAAAAAAAAAAAAAAAAAAAAAAAACTGGAAAAACTGGCATTCCCGGCATTTCAAGCAGTATGTTATTATTTTGATGAGTCAAACAGAATCTTAACAGACCAGTGGTGTAGATACAGGGGATGGACTCACACTACTCAACTGACTCCCTGCACGGTAATAAAAGAATTCGACCCCCCCCCCCCCAGATCTTTATGAATTTTGTTGTAAATAGAATATGGCTCCCACAGGTAATCCAGGACCCCACTCACTTGCGCTTCAAACAAAATTTTGTCAAAATGTCAAATCATTAGGATTCCTTAATATGTTAAAGGGCAATCCAACCTTGGTTATAAGATGATTTGTATGAAAGCAGAAAAATAAGAAAAACAGGATGGTGAAAGTGTGAAAGAAATCGGACAAGGACTAAGAAAGTTATGGATATTTGAAAAATGAGATCACTACATCTATGTGAATCTCAAATTGGCAATTTGGTGAGTCGATTGTGACATTTTTGTGGACAACTCTCCCATTTGTCGTACACAAAAATATCATTAATTTGCGGTTTTCTTCGAGGCGCCTTTACCCTCGGGGCAGTACTCAAAATATATTGGAGATAGCATATTGTTATAGGTCTTCATGAACGAAAAGATCTTATTGAGTAATGCATTTTGAAAAAAGTGACATTTTAGTCATTTTATGTGTTAGAGCGAATGGAGGAGTTGTCCACAGCTACATCACAGTGACATTACCTATTTGGCCAATTTGAAATTCCCATATGCATAGTGATTACAACTTTCAAAAAATCATAACTTTCTTATTACTTGTCTGATTTCGTTCAAACTTTCACCAATCTGCTTCTCTGTTTTTTCCTCTTTCTTTCAAAGCAACTTGCTATTAAAGCTCATGTAGAGTATTGGTAGCAAAAAGGAAATTGGAAAGAAACATGTTAAATATAGTCTCATGTTGTTCTCCTTGTATCAAAAGATGTCTGTAAGAGATCATTTGGTATTTCATCTGTGATTTCTGGTGAATTTCAGTGTAAATATCTGTGAGGAATGCTTGATCACTGCCATTATGCTAGGACCCTTCCACCCCGACGGCTCCCCGCACAGCAATCTTGGGGCTTCGCATAGAGACAGCGTGTGTGCACTGTGTGTAGCTACTCATCATTGGTTTCACACGTGTGTTTACAGTGTATAGCACATGCTGCCTTTGTTGGGATTTTACGTGCCTGTCCCGGCACATAAATTAGTTTTTGCCTCTTATTTGTTTAATATTAAACTTTAGGAGGCGAAATCTTCACAGTGTCTTAGTATTGCTAGTATCTTGTTATTTATCAACAAAAATTGAAGAAATCTGATGAACAGTTTTTGAGGGCTTACCAAAACTTTACATGACCTTTAAGGTTGGATTTCCCTTTAATGGAGATCGTTTTAATTCACACATCAGAGACAACAGCATGGAGAGTACGTTTTAGAAATTTTTTTTTTCTTTCTTTCACCCCTGACTGTTGACAGGTGTATTGATTACACACATTATCTCACATTCATTAACAGAAAATAACGAAGCAAATATGATATGCTGCAGATAAATTGTCAACATTTCGTATGAATTATACGTTTTACGTTTCCCTTTTTTTCAAAACGGCAGCGTTGGTGTCTCCTTCAAAAAAGTAAACCACAACGTTAAATAATCAACGTCTTGGAAGATAGATATCCTGCTTGAGCACTTTCTATCATCGGCTCAAATGAACAAACAAACAAATACTATGATGGCTGAACATAGCTTTTCGATTTGGGGAATAAGAGAAGAAAATCAATAAAATGTCACCCCCCCCCCCCCCCATCAAAAAAAAAAAAAAAAAGAAATTGTGAACAACTAATCATCTTTCATTTGTTGCCCTCAACATAAACAAGAGCAACAACTTTAGCTGGACACAGTGGGAAATGCATTGCAAAGCATATCCATCTGAAATATACCAGTGCTTTGCAAGCTTAATGCTGCAGGCAAGACTTGAAAGTGCGACTATAATTATGAAGCACCTTTCAATTAACTCTTTGTTTTCCACATAAATACTCTTCTATGGAATTTGTGTGTAGAGTCTGTTCCAAATGACACAGTGGCACAGTAAGAGTTAAAAAGAAAATTACAGAAAACAATCATTTTAATAGTCTAAATGACACCATCTTTCCTCCGCCTCCAAAAAAAAACATGACTGTTGGATGAATGACCTGTTAAGAGTTCCCTATACTGGGTTTTTCCGTTGAAGGGGTCACGAGTCCCCATTAGAACGCATCAAACCATGTATCTTATCAGATCTGTTCGTGTTGGCAAACATGCACACCCTCTTTATACTTTAAAATAATGCAATGCATTAGTTAGAATAACAAAAGGGGCGTCGCTGAAATTGGCCTCCTACCTTATTTGTTATTGTAATTGTTGCTTCTCAGAAACATGTCAGCAAATTTGGTCCGACACCTCCATTCAAATCGTATAGCGACACCCCTAAATAACCATAATGATATAGTTGAATTAAAAAACCCCGCAACATTGGGTTATTCTAAAAATCGCTCTGTGTGCTTGATGTAAAGACAAGAAAAATAGAATATAATTTATTTTTAGAATAATGTAAATCCTTAAATTCCTATTCTGTAGCATTCTTAAATGACAAATTTTTATAAGCGAAATTGATTCTCAACAACTGCCCAAAATGTTTTATTTCAATCACACAGATAATAATCAGAAAGTCAAATCAAAATATTTGTTTTGTCATTGTTGGATATTGTTACTTTCACTTCGGCAAACTTGTAAGCAAAATTTGTTCCAAAATTCCCATTCCAATTCAAATATTCTACACACACAAATAGTCCCGTTTTGGATTACATTGGGAATCACTTCTTGAGTTGGACTACGTAAGGGACAGGGTCTTTCGGAATGCGGTGTCGATTGAAAAAAATGAAATAAATTAGAAAAACCAAAAAGAAAACAGAAAGAAAATAAAGAACAAGAAAGAAAGAAAAGGAAAGAAAAGGGTCCTCAGATTTCCAAATTTTTCGACAAGAGTATAAAGCCTGATTATCAATTCTACGTTTTCCCACTGTAGTTGCACAAAATTTCCATTGGGAGGAACATGATTCTAGCGACACTCGAGCCAGACGGCACTATACATCCATGATGTGAACAGAGTCTAAAGTAAATTTGGGCACTAATTTTGCACCGGGTACTCAACCCTAACCCTAACCCTAACCTACCCGGTGCGAAAGTACATTAGCGCCAAGGCATATACTGATCGTGCGTACACTTGTCATGAATAATAATATAGCAACAGGTACGAAAGCCTGATATATAACACCAGCAGTCGGCTATCTGCTTCTGGGGAGCGTTTCATCAAGTGTTTTGTCAGTGATTTTTACCGACAAATTTGCTCCCAGCCAATCAGTGAAATGCAAGGATTTCAGTAGCTTATAACAGCTGTCGGTAAAAATCACTGACAAAACACTTGATGAAACGCTCCCCAGATTGGTGAGCATATTCGAAAAGATCTGCATCTTCATATCAGCTGTAAGTTTCAAACATTGTGTTACGTAGTTTGTACAACGTAACGGACGTTTGTCTTTCAGTCTATGACTTTGTAAATAAAGATATTATCCTCCGAGCAGATGCTGAGTAAAAAAGAAAATATTTGATAGATATGTGGGTTTGGATGTGGGTTCAATTGGGAGCATGTGTGCGGGTGTGTGTGTGTGTGTGTGCGTGGGTCTATGTGTGTGGGGTAGAGGGAGTTGTGATATATATATTTTTGCCAATCATCTAACCGTTTTCAAGGATGGGGGGGGGGGGTGTTGGGTTCGTTTTGGGGGTAACTTTAGATTAGCGATGTTCGTCGTTAAAAATAATATCACCCCGAGAGAGAGAGAGAGAGAGAGAGAGCAAATAACTGGTTAGAAGAAAAATTCAATGCAGGAAAATGGATATTGATTTACAAATGAACCAAGATTTGCAACATGCACAGCAGGATAGAGGGGGGGGGGGGGGGAGGGTGATTAAGAAAAAACCTTTTCCATTAAAAAATTAAAGAGAACGATAATTCTATTTCACATGAATTATCTTAAGTTATCTAAATGACATCATCTTTCGAAAAATAAACTCAAGGGCAATTTCAAAGGCCTATTGTACTGCCCATAGAAATCAGGTCCAGATTACGTAATACGCCATTTTAATGTTCGCACATTTCTAAAGGTGATAGACAGGGCTACTGAAATTGCCTTGAGTTGATTTTTCGAAAATATTTTTTATCGTGTTTATAGTAGGTACGTCGCTATACAATTTTAAGGTGTCTGATCAGATCTCCCGACAAATTAGCTGAATTTTTTTTCGACCAGCAAGATAAAAAAAAAGAATAAAAGAATAAAAATAAATAAATAAATAAATAAATAAATAAATGAGTGAATGAATGAAAAAATCAATCATTTCAAAATTTCCGACAAGAGTAAAAACTGATCATCACTTTTTAAAAAGTTTCCACAGTGATCATGGTGATTACACATAAATTTTTAACCACGCACCTATTTAGAGGTACATAATTAGCGACACTCGATCTACACGTAGAGCCACACTGCATTCACACATCCATTCCCCCTGACAATTTGAATGTGAACAGGGTCAAAAGTAAACTCGAGATATCTACGGACCATGGGTGCTCTTGTCATGTATAATAATAGCAACAGGTACGAAAGCCTTATATATACCACCAGCAGTCGGCTACCTGCTTCAAATTGGTGAGCGTATTCGACACAGAAAAGATTCGCATCTTCATATCATCAGCTGTAAGTTTCAAACATTTTTTTACATAGTTTGTATAGCATAATGGACTTCTTTCTTTCAGTTTTTGACTTTGTTGATAAAGATCTTATCCTCCGAGCAGATGCTGAGTAAAAAGGAAAATATGTGTTAGCTATGTGGATTTGGGTGTGGGTCCAATTGGGGACGTGTGCGCGAGCGCGCGCGCGTGTGTGTGTGTGTGTCTATGTGTGTGGGTTTGAGGGACTTGTGATATGTATATTTTTGCCAATCATCTAACCGTTTTTTAGGATGGGGGTGTTGGGTTCGTTTTGGGGGTAACCTGAGTCAGAGATATAGTGATGTTCGTCGTTAAAATATCACCCCCAGAGAGAGAGAGAGAGAGAGCAAACAACTGGTTGGGAGAAAAAATATCAAAGCAGGAAAATGGATATTGATTTTAAAATAAACCAAGATTTGCAATATTCGCATAGCAGAATAAGGGGGGGGGGGTAATAGTACTGTTATGAACACCTTTTTCATTAACAAATTAGAGAGAACGATTACTCTATTTCGAGGCGGCTGTAGAAAGAACGGCATCAGATGTAAAAGACAGTCAAATTCATCCTCAAACCTCCAACTTTGCTCTGTAAATATGCAGTCTGTGCGTAATAAGGCTGCACTTGTCCATGACTTCATCTGTGACAGCAATGTGGACTTGATTGCCATGACAGAAACTTGGCTAACAGACAATGACTCAGCAGTTCTGCGTGAACTTGTTCCTGCCGGATACCGTTTTATTCACCATCCACGGAGCGGCCGACGTGGTGGTGGAACTGGCCTTGCCTTCAGAGAGAAAATCAACGTTTGTATGGTTGCTGCTAGTGAAAAGGACTCCTTCGAGTTTGCTGAATATCTTATCTCATGTCAATCATTTCATTTGCAGTTGATAAATATTTATCGACCGCCTTATTCAGAATCACATCGAGCAACAGTTTCATTTTTTGTATCTGAATTTAATCATTATATTCAATGTCATTTATTGTCAAATAACCCCCTGCTATAGTCAAAGGGGATTTCAGTATCCATGTGGATACCAGCAATGCAGACTCAAGATCTTTCTTAGATCTCCTTGACTCTCTGCTGCACACAAATTGTTAATTTTTGTACTCGGACACACGGTCACACCCTTGATTTAATGATATGTCGTCAGTCAAATGATATTGTAATTGGTCGACCTTGCCCACATGGTTCTCTGTAATCTGATCATATTCCTGTTGTGTTCTCTTAAGTCATTTAAACCTCCATTCCGTTCCAAAACAATATCATTTCGTAGGTTTTCTGCCATTGATCTTGAAACTTTGAAGATAGATGTTGCTGAAAGTGAGCTTTGTACACATACACCAAGTAACCTTTACGAATTAGCTCTATTATATGATGTTATACTTGGTGATATCTTGGAGAAACATGCACCTGTCGTAACAACAAAGGTTGTTGTACGTCCCCAGGTACCATTGTACACTGACAGTGTCAGGGCAGAAAAAAGGAAGAAGAGGAAAGCGAAAAAACGCTGGTTGAAAACTAGGATTGATAAAGATTGGGACAATTATAAGTTGCTTCGAAATTCTACACTACATCTTCTGAATAAATCTCGTAGAAACCAGCACAGAGATCTAATCATGGAAAACAAAGACAATCCAAAACAATTGTTAAATGTCGTTAAGTCTTTTTTAAAAGTAGCAAGTAAACAACCTGTAATACCATGCAGTACTGATAAACCTACTTTTGTAAATGAGTTGGGAAAGTTTTTTCATGGCAAAGTCATGAAGATTCATAACGACATTGAGTCAAGATTGCACGTAATGAACAGACCAATCACAGACTCTCTTCAAGTAACTTCTCATAATGTAGTAACGTTCAGCAACTTTAAACCCCTTTCTGAGCATGATGTTGAAAGACTTATATTGAAGCTCAGTAAAAAGTCATGTCCATTAGATCCGATGCCCACAAAGGTCCTTTTACAGTGCATCGAGGTGTTGATTCCTGTGGTCACATCCTTGATTAATTTATCTCTCTCAACTGGTCATTTCCCTGCACAGTGGAAAGTCGCTCTATAGTGCAACCACTCTTGAAAAAAACCTGGTCTTGATACAGAATTATGTAATCTTCGGCCTGTAAGCAATCTGAAATAAATATCTAAGCTGGTCGAAGGTGCTGCTTACCAGCAAATTCTGAATCATCTCAATAGTAATTCACTTCTGCCACCCAATTAGTCGGCATACAGACAATTTCATAGTACTGAAACCCGGGTCCGCTGGCTATTCATAAGAACCGCTATTCATAAAAAAACCGCTATTCATTTAACACGCGCTATGAATAGCGGTCCTTATGAGTAGAATAGTGGTCCGTATGAATGGATGTCCTTATGAATAGCGAGGAAATTTGTCTATGGTTTGCTCGCTGTTCAGAAGGACCGCTATTCGTACAAACCGCTATTCATTTAGTCACGCGTTATGGATAGCGGTCCTTATGAATAAGTGGTCCTTATGAATAGCGGTCCTTATGACTAGCGAGGTTACCCCCTAAAACCACACTTTTAAGAATAAAGAGTGACTTATTGATGGCTATGGACAACCAGAAAGTCACTATATTGCTCCTATTAGACTTAAGTAGTGCATTTGATACTATAGATCATTCTCGTTTATTGGAAACGTTGAAGATCTGCGTTGGCATTGATGATTTTGCTCTCAGATGGATTGAGTCATATTTGACCAATAGACATCAAAAGATCAAGCTTGATGATGCTGTCTATGATTCTTTTCAAGTGCCCTAGCTTCGGGGTCCCGCAAGGGTCTCGATTGGACCCTCTGTTATTTACGCTGTATACAGGTAATCTCATTACAAAGGTCCACAATAAGTTCCCTGCCATGGAATATCATGCCACTGCTATGCAGATGACACACAGATCTACTTGTCATTTAGGTCTGATGTGTTTGCTCAAGAGCAAAGTGTCTCACTCATAGAAGCATGTGTCAGTTATGTACGTTAAAGGATGATGCTAAACAAACTAATGCTAAATGACAATAAAACTGAATTGTTGCTCATTGGCAAATCTAAACAGGTATCCAAACTTAATTTCAATGGGATATCTGTTGGAAGTTCTTTTATTAATTCATCTTTATTATAAAAACATTTAACATTCAAATAAAGAAGTACATAAATAACCCAGGACCGAGGTTTACAGATAAAAGTATAAGTTCCTCAGGCAGGGTAATATAGCTAGAGTACAATACACAAGAATAGGAAAACGCAAAACACAAACAAATATATAGAAGTGGGTTCGGGTTTAAGCACGCTCGGGCTAAAACCACTTGGTCTAATTTCCAGATGGGCTACCTTCATTCGGGCTAAACCCTTTTGGTCCACTCTTCACTTGGTCTAATTTGCACTTGGTCTAATAACCAGAAGGTCTAATGACCACTTGGGCTAATTATCACTTGGTCTAATTACCATTTGGTCTAATTACCATTTCGTCTGATTTATTTTGTTGTCACTTGGTCTACTACCAGTTCGTCTAATGTCAGTTTGTCTAATTCCCAGTCAGTCTAAAACTAGTTGGTCTACAGGCATTTCGTCTAAAATCCACTTGGTCTAGTATCCGTTTGGTCTACATGGCATTTATATGGTCTAATGTGCAGTTGGTCTAACTTTCATTTAGTCCATTTTCCATTTAGTCTAATTGTCAGATGGTCTAAATGCCGATTTGTCTAAACATCACTTTGTCTAATTATCACTATAAGGCTAATTGCCTATTGGGCTATTCCCTTTTCGTCTACGCACCTACCAACAACACTATGCGTCATTTTGTTGGCCATCCCTGGACAGGTTGTGGCCAGAGCTTTTTGGAAGGGCCTAGGGGGCCCCGGGGGGGGGGGGGGGGGGAGGGGTTGCTGTCCTGACTCGACTCTATCCTGAGCTGAGGTCAAAAACAAAACAAAAAAAATACCGATGTCTGTAATATGTCTTGTATACCGGGCTTGTTTATAACTTGTATTTTTGCTAGACTCTAAATATTTACTTTTTCTGTAATCCGTAAAATTTACCTCATATTTCCGTACTTGAAAAATCAAAGGCGGCAACCGCCCCCTGCCCCCCTCCCCGTAGCGCCGCCCCTGAAAATAGCAACTTGCATAGCTCAAACGAATCAGAGAAGCTTAATGGCAGAATATTTAGTTCTTGATATGACAACAGTGTGACACATTTGAGCAGGAACTTAGCGAGAGCTGGGGACACAGTGCCCCAAAATTTAATAATATTGCAGCAATCAAGATATCCCCAGTCTGAAGCTGGCTCGCTACGCTCGCTCGCACTAACTTATTATAACTCATGGCAGTAACATAAAGTCCTATCTATCTCTTTCATTGAGAGATTGTGCTTGAAATTAAATGCTTTTGCAGCATCTTCGTCATGAAATCACATAATGCAAGCACCGTGCATTACCTTCAACAAGAACATAGTATTTTTGGTCGCTCGCTTGCAAGTTAGGAGTAGAGCAGAATTGCATATTATGCAAAGATTAGAAAATATATCCGTAACATTTAATGTGTGTTAAATACAATGTAGGGGTACAGCAACGTATCAAAACGCCATTTTCCATTCTTGTCTTCACCCTTTATAAGTAAGTTCCCCCTTTTCCAAAAAAAAAGGTACTCAGTTCGTTGAAACCCCAAGTCTGTGGGTCTCTTGCCCCTCCTATGAAAATACTCTGGCACCGCCCCTAGCTTTTATTGACTACTTGCACAAACATTTGTACATCGGATATCAAATAAGAAACATGAATAACAGATTATCAACCCGACAAACATAATTTGAAGTGCAATACAAAATCAGGTTCTTCTACTTAAGTCATGAAAGGAAATTACTAAAAAATAATACTAACTAATTTATTTATTTATAAATGGAATTTGACCAAATGATAGGTAGACCATATGGTATTAGCCAAAGTAGGTGTAGCCCAAATGGATATTAGACTATGTAGCTTGTAGACTAAATGACTGTTAGACTATTTGGAAATAGACGAAATGAAAATTAGCCGAAGTGAAAATTAGCCCAAATGGGTTTTAGACTAAATGGGGTTAGCCAAACTGGGTATTAGACGAATTGGTTATTAGGCCAAATGGACATTAGACGAAATGGTAAGTAGACAAACTGGTTGTAGACAAAATGAAGTTAGACCACGTGGAGTTCGACGAACTGATGATTAGACCAAGTGGTGGTAGACCAAGCGACAGTGTACCGTGGGTTCGTACAGTACGTTTCAAATTTGTCAAATGAACAATCGCTCAAGCGTGACCCAGAGTTCTATATATACGTATGGACGTAGTTGCAGTTATTGAAAGTTATATGATACATATTAGCTACAAATAAAAGTAAGTCATAAGTTATTTTGGGCATTGTGTCGACAACGAATTGACAACAATATGTCATTACGGTATAAAGTGATCCCCCCCCCCCCCCCCCCGCACGAATCCATGTCTTGTTTATGTAGTGCTATAGCAAATTGATAATCTGGTTACTTTGGTAGATATGGCATAAATAATCATTAAAACCCAGAGAGAAAAAAAAAAAATTCATTGCTGTAACAACGGACGAAGTATGAAGGCACATAAATGGAACAGATTATGGACGTGGAGTCAATCACTGTAATACATTTACATAAATATTTCCAAATAAAAATGTGTGGATAGGCAGTCATGCAAATAGTTTCATTTAATAACTTTCATGGAATAACATTTTGCACCAATTAAAAAAGGCGAAGTATAATGATTCAGTGTAACCTTAGGCAAGAATATAATATATTGAAGCTTGATTATTTACATAGAATTTAATAATGTTTATTTAAATATAGTACAGTGATGTAAGTGAATGGTATAACATTTCTATTCTCATAATAATAAATATAATGCTAAGTTTGAACATCATGGGCGTACATCCAGTCACATTGTAGAATAACTGCATTCATAAATTACCACGTGAACGTGGCGTCAAATAACCTGATTCACTTTTGGCATTATTCAGGTGTTTACTCACTCATAAATGTAATTATTTACATTTCGAAGTATTGGTAAGATTGCCATGAAGGTTCTGATCTGCTGTTAAAAACAACGTAGGATCCCAAAAGGACCATTTTCAGAACTTCATCTATCAGGTTCGCGTATTTCTTCCCCATGTTACATTCTTTCATAATAGCAAGAAAACGTTTTTTGTTTTCTGGGGTTATAAGACCCCTAGATCCAATTTCAAGACAAATGAGTTGGGGGTTCCACCCAGCCATTTTGATATCGTAGATAAGACCTGCATAGCGATCACATTTCCTTTGATGGGCTTCGTTCCTTTCAAAGGGGACCGTCAACTCAATTATAACGACCCTTTTCTGTCTGTAGTCCAGAAAGCAAATGTCGGGTTTTTGTTGAGTGGGCGTGACTTCTGGAGGAACTGTTCCACCGTTTATATTAACGCCCTCTAGGTCAGCAAAGATCCTGACATCTTTCAGATTTGCATTCTTTTGTTTCATGAGTGAGACCAAGTTGTGAATCACATTATTGTGACGCCATGTATATCTGTCAAGCATCTTCTCACAGTGATTGAGAACACGGTGGAGAGTACCTTTAGCTTGGCATAGATTGCACTTATCGTTCAGGTGTTTGCCCCAACGATATAAGTTCTTATTACTTGGTAAACTATCAATACAAGCATTAACGGCAAACTTTAGGACCCCCCTGGGGGAGTCCGAAGATTATCGATTTCCATGACAAATCTCCATTTTCCATGTGTAAAATCTTTAAGAAGTCACCCTGAACGAGGAGAGGTTCAATATCCTTTTTCCATTTTTCACTACTCTGTTCCTTTAGGTTTTGTTTAACCTTGTGTTTAATTTTCTGCCAGTTACATTGTATACTCTTGGAATATACTTCATGGGCATCACAGATCGTTGAGGATTTCCGAGACCAATTTCCTTCCCTCGATAGTTGTTGGTCGAGGGCGTGGTTGACATACATGTCGCCAAATGTTCTCGACCTACTATATGAAAGGCAGTGACAAGACCGGTATAATCATGACATGGTCGGGATATCAAGGCCTTCTGGGGCGTGGACCAAGGCGTTATTTGCACCTCGCATGGGCATGCCCAACCATTTTTTAAATATTTGTCCAGAAGGGCATCAAGAGATTTAAGGTGAGTACTGTGGAGATCGTGAACGGTTAGTGCAAATCTCATGGATGGGAGTGCGTAGTTGGTATTATTAGCACTTTGTATTCGTTTCTAATATTGACACCATCAATATTTTGGAGATTGGTGTTCAG
>CM046847.1:12845967-12935967 GCA_025618425.1 Heliocidaris tuberculata | reverse complement strand
GTGCAAGCACGTGTATACACAACGTAGATCTACATGTACGACTTTTAAATGTTTATTGTATGCAGGGAGGTACTGCCTGGTGCCAAAGATCTTATAAATCTTGCTAGTACATGTTCCTCCTTGATCATACTCTCGATCCATAATTTTCGTAGACGTATAGGCATGCATCAAGAACTCTGATTGGCCGAATGAGGTACATTGACAAACGGCAAGTTTATATGCACATGTTTGTAGAGCGAGCGCGATCTAGAAAGAGAGAGATAGAAAGAGAGAGAGAGAGAGAGAGAGAGAGTTTGTGTGTGTGTTGTTGTGCGTTAGGGGGGCGGGAGGAGGGCATAGTGTTCACCGACTTATTCTCTACAAACTTGCCTCATTTTGTGAATCTCGCTTTTGTTACAAAATCATTGAACAGCAAATCATTTTGTAGCAAAATGAATTTTAAAAGCTAATTTTGTAACAAAAAAATATTCTGTTACAAAATTAACATTACAGAACTATTTTTTCCGATTTCATTTTGTATAAAAGATCATTCTGTTACAAAATTAAAATGATAAAATTTTCTTTTGTAAATTTTTGTTACAAATATCATTCTTTTACAAAATTAACATGTCCAATTATATTTTGTAATGAAAATTATTTTGTTCGTTCTCATTTTGTAGTGAGAATAATTTTGTTGCAAAATTAACATGAGGAAATTATATTGTCCATTCTCATTTTGTAACAAAAATCATTGTGACAAAATGAACATGACCAAATTACTTTTTAAATTTCTATTTTGTAACAAAATTTATTTTGCTACAAAATTATTTTGTCCATTTTAATTTTATAACAAAAATCATTTTGTTACAAAATTAACATGACCAAATTATTTTGTCAATTTTCATTTTTTAACAGAATGATTTTTGTTACATAATGTGAATGAACAAAATCGTGCTGTCATTAGTTTTGTAACAGAATGACCTTTTCAAATTCATTTTCTTACAAAATGAATTGCTGTTCAATAATTTTGTAACGACAACGAGTTTTGAGTGAATTTTGTCACAAAATGAGGCAAGTTTGTACAGAATAAGTCGGTGAACACTTGGCGCCCCTCTAGTCGCCAAGTGTGAGAATAAGTTCATAAGTTCATCGACTTATTCTGTACAGACTTCTCTTTCCTTATTTGTTGTTGTTGTTGTTGCTGTTTCCCCTTTCTATCAGCTTCCCTGGGTGTACGTTCGTGCACAACATACATCCAACCTTCCTTTCTGTCAAATCAGCGACATTGCTCAATATTTAAACAAGAACGCTGATTGGCTGCCTGGTTGGCATGCACGGTTGGCATGCACAGCTCGCATGATCCCCCCCCCCCCCCCACGCTATAGCGAGCGCGCGCTAAATAATTATGCGAGTACTGTGCAAGCACGTGTATATCCAACGTAGATAGATCTACATGTACGACTTTTTAATGTTTATTGCATGCAGGGAGGTTCAAATATCATATAAATCTTTGCTAGTACGTGTTCTTCCTTGATCGATTGATTGATTTTATTCGCCAAGCCTCTAATATACACCAATACAAAAGAATATCAGATCAAAATTATGTAAGCTTGAACAGGATAACCCACGAAAGCTCGAGAGCTAATTTCCAGTGGGGTCCCCAACATACAAAATTAATTAGTTAAAATTGTATTATTTACAGACTGAAAAGGAGAAAAATATATCAAGCATAATAGCAATGATAAGAATAATAAAAACAATGATAATAATAATAAGAAGAAGAAGAAGAAGAAGAAGGAGAGGAGGAGGAGGAGGAGGAGGAGGAGGAGGAGCAAAAAGAGTAATAAAGAATATGTTGAATCTCTAAAATGTACAAAAACAAAAGTATATACAAAATTAGACAGTATGAACCTGGCAGAGAAAAGAAAAATGTTCTGTATTCACGCTATTTCAATCATATACCATGTCATTCGCTTCTCTCCTCTGACTCTCAAGTGATAGGTATTCCCTTAATTTCCTCTCAAAATGAGCAAAGTTTTCTATTTCCTTTATATAATTAGGAAGGGAATTCCAATGTTTTATTGCAATGTAATAGAACGAATTTCCAATACTACCTACTCTTTCTGGTAAGTTAAAGTTAAATCTGCTATTTCTTGTATTATGATTATGCAAGTCATCAGTAACACGATTGAAGTTAGATCGAATATAATGATTTGACCCAGTATGATATATTTTATGGGGGTTTACCTCGCTCATAAGGACCGCTATTCATAAGGACCACTTATTCATAAGGACCGCTATCCATAACGTGTGACTAAATGAATAGCGGTTTTGTATGAATAGCGGTCCTTCTACATAGCGAGCAAACCGTACACATATTATACCTCTCTATTCATACGGACTTCCGTTCATAAGGAACACTATTCATATAAGGACCGCTATTCGATAACGCGTGTTAACCCTTTCAGGACAGGAATTATTTCAGGGCTAAATTGATCACATTCTGTTCTTCAAATTGGCAACAATAATATTTTTCTTTTAGTACTACAAGATTGTGATAAGGGGTAATGTCTTTGAAAACAATATACATGGTTAAAAGAATTGGCGAAAAGTTGAAAAAGTTGCCAATTTTGATAAAAAACAAGGATTTTGAACCTCTCAATGTGTTGCCAATTTAAGGATTTTAACTCTTATTCTCCTTTTTAAAATTCCTGGGATCAAACGCGATATTGTCTTGTAACAAAAATGGACACAGTGTGTGCAGAAATTTTTGCTCTTTCTACTCATGTATCTAGTATATTTTTCAGGGCTCTGAATCAAAAGTTATTGAGCCCAACCACAAAATGTGGTCAATTGTCTCGAAAGGGTTAAATGAATAGCGGTCCTTATGAATAGCGAGGGGACCCTATTTTATGCACGTGATGCAATACGAGTTGTTTTGATCTTTGGTTAAAGCTCATAGACAGTCTCGGTAGCAAAAATCATACTGGCAAGAAACTTATCTAACATAGTCACATACTACCCTCCATTTATCATAAGACACATGTACCAGATTATTTAACATTCCATTCACGATTTCGAACAAATTTCATGGGCGTCACCAGGGGGGTGCGGAGGGTGCGAACGCACCCCCCTCCCGACCAAAAAAAAAAAAAAGAAGAAAAAAAAAAAAAAGATTTTTTTTTGGGGGGGAGGGGGGCGTCGCCGGGTGGGGGGGGGGTGTCTTTTGAAAAGGGCGACATTTTCTATAGTGACCAGTAGGCAGTACATTTGTCTATACATCCATCTGGCCGGCCTGCTATATGCACTATTGTGTAGTGTCGAACAGCTCATATCTGCGCCACCAGCACCACTGCCTGACATTGGAGTTGGTAAGTTTTGTCTTTTTTTTTTCCAAAAGGCACCCCCCCCCCTTGAAAAAAGCTGGTGACGGCACTAAATTTTAGTGTAAATATCTGTAAGAAATGCTTGGTAACGGCTTTTCACTGCCTCACGCTAAGACCATATCCACCCGAAGGTTCCCCGCACAATAAACCCAGCGCTTCGCACTATGTGTAGCGTATGCTATACACACAGCAATCCTAATTGTGAGTAGTGTGTGTGGCCGTTGTTTGAATTTACATCCCCTCTTTTTTGGGCCAGGGATTTTTATTACTTTTCACATCTCATTCAGTAAATATTTCACTTGAGGAGGAAAAAACTTCACAGCATCTTAGTTATGTTAGTACCCTGCTTTTTATTAAGTAAAATCAAAGAAATCTCACGAAAAGTTTTTGAGGGCCTCCCAAAACTATCTGCTACCTTAAACTTCAAGAAAACCAGCTTTAGAAAATTCGCTGTAGCCAACATGAGTTCTTGGACTAGAACAGTTGATGGATCTCACCATTTTGTTCTGTATAGTTTTCAACTTCTTTTGATCTAACTTTTTTATGTTACTATACCATGCAGGGTTAGCATAGTCAAACAAACATTGAATAAGAGCAAAACAGAGTATACGTCTTGCTTTTAAATTCACCCAACTTTTATATCTGTACAAACATTTTAGACGAGAATTTGCTTTTTTTTACAACTGATTCTACTAAAGAAGAAAATGAAATTGCGCTAGCCAACTCAATGTCTAAATACTTCACAGATTCTTTTCTCTGGATTACTTGATTATTGTTTGTCCCTTTGAATTCATATGACTTTTTAGAACTACGTTTAGAACAAAACATAATGCTTTCCTTTTTGCCCAAGTGTATAAAGCTTATCAGTCATCCAATCGACACACGTAAACAGTTGTTCATTGAGCTTTTCCTCAAGAAATTAGGATTAGGATTTGAATAGAGTAGTACCCTGTCATCAGCGTACAATAATAGTTTACAGTGTATTATACAAAACACATATCATTGATATAACATATAGAAATAGAATTGGGCCTAAAATGCTTCCCTGAGGAACACCGCATGTTATCGGCATTAGTTTGGAACGAATATCATGAGTGTCCACTACTTGGTGTCGATTAGACAAGTAGGATCTGAACCATTCTAAACTTGCCTTGTTAAATCCCATTATTTGTAACTTTTTGTAGGTCAAGGAGCACCATACCAACATTCCCCTTGGGAAGTTTCTGTCATCAAATAATCAGTCCTTAAACAAACGGCGAATCTATGCATTTGTAGAGCGAGCGTGAGAGAGAAAGAGAGAGATAGAAAGAGAAAAGAGAGAGAGAGAGAGAGAGAGAGAGAGAGAGAGCAAGTATTATTGCGCGTCAGGGGGGGGGGGACATAGGGGGAGTGGGCCGCGCGAAATGGAAACGTGCTGCACCACCATAATTTAAACTTTAAAGTTTCCCATGGCTATCTGTGACCTCTCTCCAGACAAATCTCCCTGTACAGATGATAATGTTAAAGGTAATGTCTTATCTGAAAATACCACTCAGACTAGAATAACATGGGACAGTAGTCTAAAAGATGAATTTAGAAACAGTTTTTGTGAAGCGGAAGTTGAAAAGTTTATCACAACAATTGAAGAAGCAGATTGTGATGCCAACATTAGACGAAATGATATTTATAATATATGTTAAAGGCTGTGCAATAGTTTTACAGATTCAGCAATGTGTGTAGGAATCGAAAAGTCTCAGCAAAGCAGAATTTGTAGAAAGAAAATTAACTCTGTACAGGTTCCAAATGATAAGCCTTGGTTCTGTAAGGAATGTGAAATAAAACAATCAGAATATATTCGGTTGAAAAATAGAATTAGTAAATTAAAAACCGCAGAAGTTATAACTGTGTTAAGGGTGGAAGCTAAGAAATACAAATGTTTTATTAGAAGGATGCGTAGAAGTTATTATAAAAAATTACATGAACAGATTAGAAGTTTAAAGAGCAAAATTCCAAAAGAATATTGGGAAATAGTTAACAAAGATGGAAAGGCCCCCCAAAATGGGAATGTGTCTTTAGAGGCGTTTATGAATCATTTAAGTCAGAAATACGATGCTAGGGATGAAATTGTCGAGGAAGACTTTGATCCAAGGGATTAAGTAACTCATTCTTTGAAAGATGAGATTAACAGAATGTTTACAGTGGAGGAAATATTGCCAATTGTGAGGAAAATGAAAAATAATAAAGCACATGGGGTAGATAATATAATTAATGAATTTCTAAAGTACTGTCCACCAAGTGTTATGAGTCTTGTGGTTAAGTTTTTAAATTTAGTTTTGAATACAGGCTTTGTTTCTACGGAATGGTGTATTGGTATTATTGTTCCACTCTACAAAATAAAGGATCGATGAATGATCCAGACAATTATAGTGGTATCACCCTGTTGAGTTGTCTTGGCAGACTATTTGCCATGTTTACAGCAGCCATTGTCTCTCGCCTTACCGCTTACCTAGAGAGGGCAGAAATTTTAGAGGACGAACAGGCTGGTTTTCGTGCAGGTTGTTCTACGACAGATCATGTTTTTGTATTGCATTGTTTAATTGATTTGTACCTGTCACAAAAGAAGAGATTGTTTTGTGCTTTTGTTGATTATAAGAAAGCTTTCGATCTATAGTTGATAGAGCTTCTTTATGGTCTAAACTCGTGTCTAACAATATTAATGGTAAAATTATTAGAGTTATTTATAATCTTTATGATTATGCAAAGTCATGCGTCAAAGTTAAGAATGAAAGGTCAGAACTGTTTAATTGTAATATCGGTGTCTGACAGGGTGACAATTTATCCCCACTCTTATTTTCTATTTACTTAATGATTTTGATTATCATTTGAGCCGCAATTATAAGGGTTTAAGTTTAGTAGCTGATCAGATTAGAATTTGTTTAAGTGATGATGACGTAGAAATATGATGATGACGTAGAAATCTATTTGAGAATGTTTGTATTACTATATGCTGATGATACAATCATGGCAGAGAGCCCGCCTGAACTACAAAAATCTCTCGATGCGTTACGTAGTTACTGTGATTCATGCTACTTTAATGTTAATACCAGCAAAACAAAAGTGGTTGTCTTTTCAAGGGGAAAATAAGAAATAAACCCACCTTTAAGTTTTGAAAGGAAGAATTGGCCATTGTAGATGATTATGTGTACCTCGGTGTAACCTTCAATTAAAAAGGTAAATTTAAAAAGGCGATCTCAAAACAAGTAAGCCAAGCAAGACGAGCTATGTTTAGCGTTTTGGGAAAGGTGAAGAGACTGAACCTGCCATTTGATATAGCTTGTGATATATTTGATAAATTGATACTCCCAGTAGCATTATACGGCAGTGAGGTATGGGGTTTTGAAGACTCAATGCAAATAGAAGTGTTTTATAGAACGTTTTTGAGGAATATCTTAAAAGTACCTAAATCCACAGCTAGCTGCATTGTATATATGGTGAAACTGGAAGATATAAACTTTCAAGGTTGGTGGAAACAAGAATGGTTAATTTGATTTAATTTACTTAGTATACAAAGGATCGTTTTTGGTGGAGCAACATTTTCATGCCATTCTAATAAAATTATTATGGTGCAGCTGCCTTTAATAATTATTTTCATCATTACTTGTATAGCCGTACAAAACGGGGAGGGGGGGGGGTGCTGAAGTTGCAGCTTTTGGGAATTTCGGACAACCGCCACCTCATATCTTCGGGCATCGAGCTGGTTTATTTGGATTTTTCATTTGGGGAAAGAGATATCAACTTATGATTACCTGCAGAATTATAATTATAAAAAAAAACAAAAAAACGTTGTACTCTATATGTACAAACATTAATTGCGAAGATACCAAAAACTTTGTATATATGTTTATACATGTTCTTATTTATTTTCTTATTTTATATTCACGATTTGTTTTGTTTTTGTTTTTTACTATTGTTTCTTACTGTTGTTAATAGGGCCTCGTGGAAGACCACCACTATTAGTGATAATGAGTCAACCTGTCTAAATATCAGAAATAAATAAATAAATAAATGAATAAATAAATAAATAAATGATATAGTTTTATAACTATACCCTGTATTTAGCAAGGTAACGAGTAAGTAATGAGAGCGAGTAAGTTGTAAAATATTGTTCAATCATATTATTATAAATCCAGCTTCCTCCTTGTGTGCCGCGTGTGCATGTGTATATCATTAATTGGCAACATGTGACATGTCTTGAACGGAGCTATAATATCTTTTTTTGAAAATTCCTTGGAGGGGCGAGGCTGATAATAATCATGTATAGAATTAGCCTGACGCAACCTCTTGGTGTCTATAATAACATATCAAAATCTGATTAGCATTAGACCTTTACTCTTAATATCAATGCATTATCATTGTTATTCCTGTAATTATTAACTATTATAATCTGAAATATTTCAGCGTTATCGAAAGCATATTATATTTCACGTGAGTGTACAGTGATGTTAAGTATAAATGACATGTGTTTTGTTGTCACATGGAATGGCTGTGGGACGTTTGCACGGTGATTTGGTAGATTAAAAAGAGAAAACAAACATGTTGCCGTCATTTTTAGGCACCAGTTTTCATATACATTGCTGCAAATCTATATTTAAAAAAAATGATAAATTCATCTTTACCATCCCTGCTTTCATCTAGTAGAATGAAATACAGGACAGAATATTTAGTTAGACTAAAACATTAAAAGATAATTTTCCATATTTGAATGTAACTCATTTGATATTGAAAGACTTTGTTTGTATTTTTTTAAAGACGTGTTTCTCATTAATAATAATAATACAAATACAAATAATGATAATAATGACAATGATTATAACGATAACAGTAACAACAACAAACTACTACTACTACTACTACTACTACAACTACTACTACTACTACTACTACTACTACAACTACTACTACTACTACTACTACTACTACTACAACTACTACTAGTACTACTACAACTACTACTCATGATAAAAATAATGTGTGTGTATGGGTGTGTTTATATACAACATCTAAATATATCAGGTGATTAGGTGCCTTGTCGTGCTCTTGTCTTTTTTCTATTTTTATGAACCATGATTTACATGATTTACTTGTATACTTTGTGTTCAATGTATGATATAATTTGTATGTGATTATGTGAAAAGGGAAAGAAATAAAAAGGTAAGAAACAAACAAACAAACAAAAAAATTAATGTAATATACATATATTTCAGTTTCGTTACCTGTTAGTTTTTATGCTTTCACGTATACATATGTGAATAGTATATATTTTACTCACTATCATTTAGTACCCTTGCATGACTAGTGGAAATTGGAGATACAGATTGGAACGAACTTTAGCTTCTTTAAGAGCGTTCGGACTTTGTTCGCCATGCAGATATAAGTGGTTTCATGAGATGTGAAGGGGCAGAAGTGGGGAGGTTTTTCTTGAGGGTTGGGTGGAGGTTGTCACAGATGGTTTGATGGTTTATTTTACCAGACTGCTAAGAAAGCATGTGTATGCTTGTAAGTAAGTAAGCAGCAGGGGACCGACGGCTCTAAGTCCTCTCCGAGGGACTTGGTAATGAGGATTAATGCCTTACCAAAGGGTACTAGCGCATTCACTTGGTTTCGAACCCGGGTCCCCCAGTTACGAGACCACTGCTCTACCACTGAGCCATCGCGCCTTCACAAATGTGGGGCATGTATCTTCATCCTAGGTAATTCCAAACCATATTTTGAAATCTATGGGTAAATTGTACGACAATGATTTGATTTGCATATTATTTCCGATTAAATGATTAGCAATGCATTGATGAAAATAAACGTTGCTCGACAAGAAATATCCATTTTCAACCAAAGGCAATCGCTCTACCTCCTCGTAAAGCATGTACTGGGTACATAATCATACATGTACGCATAATCATGACAGTAGGCTATGATGTTGTTATTTTCCCCTCCAGATGGGTGTTAATAATAATGATCGTAATTGGTACATTTATATTGCGCACACATAATGCCAAACAAACCTGCACCAGAGCGTGCATCACATTGTCGAATACAACAAATGCTTTTTCGAAATATTTCACGCTTGTTTCCATATATAAATTAGAATTGTAAGTTGGGAGATGAGATGGTGGTGGTGGTGATGTTGGTAGTGGTGGAGGTGGTGGTGTTGTGTGGGCGTGGGAGGGGGGGGGGGGTAAGATCCCGTGACCCCCACATTTCAGATGACGGGGTGGAGTGCCAATGCTCCTTCGCACCAGTTTCCTTTACTATGGTTTTGGTGGTGACGTCTACTATATTTGCCCTCTACTTAATTATCTCCGAATTTGTTCCTCTCTGCGCAAGGAACAAGCGATCATAATCACGACTTTGCCTACCCAACAAGCTATCACATTCAGGATATCACTGAACCTCCTATAGACGAAGGAAATAGGAAAAAGAGATTTGGTGCTGCTAAGTGAATATACTTGCACATACGTACATATCCGGAAGAAGAAAAATACAGAAGAGGAAAGAAGGTAATTTTTTGGGAAAAGGGTATGGGAACATTTTCAAATAAGATTAGCTGTTAATATAATCCCAATCTTTTTTTTTCTATTTTGTCTATGAATTTATGTCGTATGGTGTTATCGTTATTTGTTATTAAATTTTTGTCTCCATGGTTTTATTATGATATGATTAATTTTGTTACTACGATATAATTAATTATTTTTCATTTACAAAAACAGGCAATATCGGCTCTTGAGCTGCATGTCATATTTGATTCTTTCTAATAAACCATCTCAATTCAATTCAGTTTTTATTTTGAAATAATGGAATATTTTCTTTTGTTTCTTGTACTTCAAAGATATTTTGAATTCATATTCAATATATTTTACCAAGGAATGTCATTCTAAAATGTGTCTGTGGTAATTTCAACAAGAAATTCTGGGTTAGGATGATTTCAAAAATACTTAATACGTCTTACAAAAAAAAAAATTTATCACATTTGATTGGTTGTGGAAAAAATATGTACATGTGTACATTCTTTATATTGTTTTTCTGCTTAATGTTAATAATATATTACAATCGAACAGTAACATACCGGATGTATAAAAATGCAACGTGATTATGATCGGCAACATTAAAAAAAGTACTTAACCATCCTAAATTAAATGTCATAAGTAATTTTGTGGTATCATCTGAATTTCATATGAATTTCACAAGGAACCAAGCTAAAAGTGCAAAACTATGATAATTTATGTAAGACAGGTAGTAATTCCGAAAATGATAAAGGTTCATAATTTCGAAAATGAAAAAAGGGTTCATATTTCCGCATGTTCATAATTCCGAAAAAGTTATGCAGGACTCTGTTGCATTATCGAAATTACGAACCTCCGGAATAATGAACCCTTTTTCATTTTCAGAATTCCAAACCCTATTTCATTTTCGGAATTACGAACCTTTGGAGTAAAGCATAAAATGTTAGGAATCATGAACCTTATTTCATTTTTGGAATTATGAACCCCCTGCTATGGGAAATTTTTGTTTCGGAATAACGAACCTTCGGAATTATGAACCGTCGGAAACATGAGTACTCCCCTTCTGTTGAAATGAACAAAGGTTACTATAATTATTTTTTAAATGATCAGTTATGCAAACTGGCCTGTTCGTGATTAAATTGTCAATGTATAGATAATATTTCCATGCTAAGAGACACAAAGGAAGGGACCCTATATTAAAGAACAGGCGGGTCTTGGTAGCTAAATCCCTTATTTGAAAACAATGGAAAGTTGACATTTCTTATTTTCTTTACTGCTTTTTCATTGATAAATTCTGTCATTTCATGTTTGTCTGCGCGCTCTCTCTCTCTCTCTCTCTCTCTCTCTCTCTGTCTCTCTGCTTTTCATTTCTTCTGCCCTCCACCTCTCTCATCTTTCTTTTATTGTTTCCTTGTGTCTTACTTTACAAGCAGTCTTTACAAGCAGATCCCAAATTCCGCCAACCAAGATCGAGAAGAACATTTACAAAAAGCATGATAATGTACGAAACTGATTACAAGGAAATAGCAAGTTTATGTAACTGTAGAACATATTTACAAGGGAAAAAGCTGAATCACTGAAAACATCATGAACCCCCTAGCCCCCCCCCCCCACCCCCAGCCGTGAGCGGCTAATCGTGCTGTACGCATCAAGTTGTCACATAGCCTACACATGTAACCCCCCCCCCCCACACACACACACACACAAACACACAAACACACAGAGGCTGACTGGCTAATCCTCACTATAATACTAACAGTACACAAAGTGATAGTGGTACAGTGATAGGAATACGAGCTTTATTTTAATCTATCTAACAGATATGATTTACACAAAAGTCTGAATCTAGTAAGAGTGATACTGTCCTTAAAGGAAAATGAAACCCTGGGGGGAAATCAATTTCAATGAAAAGAGAGGATAGAAATTTTTAAAAAAGTTCCATCAAAATCGGTTACGAAATGAGAAAGTTATGAAAGTTTGAAAAGTCTTAATTTACTTTCTATGGCGATCCTCAAATTGGCAATAATGCTTCAAAGTGACAGGTTTAGTAGTACAACTCTCCATATGCTTTGTACACAAAATTTCATATCTTCTCCATTATCTCTAAAGATGCTGCTTGTCTTTTTGTGAACTCAACATATGTTGTGACAAATGTATTTTCCCATGATATATCTTGAGCTAAGAAGGAGACAAGCTGCACCTTGAGAAATAATGGGGAAAATATGAAAGTTTGTGTACAAAAGATATGGAGAGTTGTACTACTAAACCTGTCACTTTGAAGCAACATTGCCAACTGGTTCCACTGTTTGATACACGTGATTCGAAAGGATTTCAGTGCAACATTTGTCCTTACATGAGGGTGATGCACAAGGTTACTTTGACGCGTATTGTAACTATGTATCTGGGAGTTACAGGAAAATAGGTCTTTTAACAGGCAAACCTGAGGACAAAACTGAAGTTTAAACATAAAAAGAATACTACTGAATGACACAAGCTCATCAAAAGGCAGCAATTTCGTCTCAAGGAATAATGGCTTACTAGGCTGTCTGAAGTTAGAGTTGGTAACAAGCCGAATAACTTTCTTCTGCAATACTTTAAGTTTATCAAGATAAGTCTTAAAAGTGTTACCCCATGCAACATTGCAATATGTAAGGTAAGGGAGAACAATACTGTTGTATAAAATTACTAAATCCTTCTAGGTAAGATAAATCTTAACCTACATATGATACCAACACTTCGAGAAATCTTTGAGCATAAAGCATCTAAATGGGTTTTCCAAGACAAGTACTCATCTATAATACCACCGAGAAATTTAACATGCTCACTACGCGCAACACTATGTCCTCCTACCTCCTCTAGATCAACATTGATAGGAATTCTTTTACCCCTGGTTCTAAAAATAACCCAATTTGTCTTTTGAACATTTAGCAACAACTTATTACAGCAAAACCATGCAAACAATTTTTTTGATTTCATCATTTTGCAATTGCCATTAAAGTAACAAAATTTTCATGATTTTTATGAGATAACAATAAACTAGCATCATCAGCAAATAGTGAGTATGCAAATATATGTGACGAATTGATAACATCATTGATATAAACTAAAAATAGCAGAGGACCAAGCACTGATCCTTGCGTTACACCATGACAGTAGTCTGGGATTTAACACCATTGACCACAACATATTGAGTTCGATGACATAGGTAATTCCTAAACCAAGTTTATGCTATTCCACGAAAACCATAGTGCTCAAGCTTACTTAGTAGGATAGAGTGGTCAATGGTGTCAAATGCCTTTGACAAGTCAAGAAAAATTCCTAAGCAATATTTACCATCATCAAAGGATTTTATAATTGATTTTAACAGATTAAAGAGTTGCATCCATGTACCTCTATGATCGCATCTTATTATCTTCCATGTTTTGAGCATGCGCAGATCTTTGAAACACGTTGGTCTCTTTGCCGGTCCGCCGGGATCGAGAGGTCCATCCTTCTCAGGGGCCCCACTCACAAGCATAGCTTTTTGGGTTCCCAATTTGCATTACGTTTGTGCGTCATGATTGCTATGTGTGGTTTTTTTAATAAATTGAATTGAAAGACAACAATGCTAGTAGAGAAGTTTTTCCGATGACCAAACTGCTGAGGAATTGAAAACATCCTTTTTTTTTCTTTTTTTTTAAATCAAGAACTCATTTAAACGCTTGTAAACTATTTTCTTTAAAATCTTAGAAAAGATTGGTAGGGGCTAAAGGTCTATAATTGGAGATGTTCTTGTTATCACACTTCTCTCTCTTTGTTTCTCTACTTTTGTTCTTTTGTATTAAGGTGTACAGCAGCGCCGGGAACAGAAAATAAGATGGCTAAGGAAGAGTTTAATCTTGAGGCAGGTGAAGAGAAGTCAAGTGGGGGACATTTTTTCACGACCTTCCAAATCGTCTTCATCGCCATTGTGGGGGCCTGCGTTATCACCGCCGTCGGGTGTATGTGCGCCTTCTTACCAGACCATTCTTGTGAAGGAACAGTTACGGAGCCGTCAGCAACGGAGCCGCCTGATACAAAGGCGCCAGTAACGGAGAAACGCACAGAACCACCCGTTACCGAGCCCCCCGTTACCGAGCCCCCTGTTACAGAGCCCCCAGATACGACAGTAGCGCCAACTGCACTTCCGTGGAATGGACGTCTATCGTACGATATCATCCCGGAAGAATACGAGCTTTACCTCAAACCGTACCTCTATGAAGCAGTAAGAAAACAAACAATTAGTTATTGCTTTGAACTTCTTTTGAGTTTCGAAAAGAAAGAAATAGTCAGGTAGATACAAATACATCTTTCCCAACGTGTTAAAATTTAGAATGAGGACTAAGGCCTATACTTTAAAACGCGAAAATGGAATAAAACCATCACTATATACTACTAATAGTTACAAAGTAATTTATCATAATATTGGTAGAAATCCTCTCACAACAATCCTTCTTTCAACATCTTTCAACAAAACAAGAAACACAAACACAACCTCAAACAAAACAATGGGATGGAGGGTGGGCATACATGTACACCTTTGCACACGCTTTTGTTTGGCACGGTGCCTTCCCCCTGCCAGGGGGGGGGGGGGGTTACGCTACTGACACATTTACATATGGGTAGATCTAAGCTCGTCAAACAGTCAAATCAATAACCTGCAGTAGTGTTACAGTAAAATGACTGAAATCTTTTGATGTCTAATCATGTTCAGTAGGCCTAATATATTTGGTAGCGGATAAATAACAAAATATCCTAGAATTTCCTTTGGAACAAAATATAAGAATGAAAAGGACACAACAAAAGAAGATTATGAGACTTTATAGCAGTGGCGGATTTATGGGGGGGCAATCCCGGCCCGTGCCCCCCCCCCTTTTGAGGGAAAACAATGCAATGTGCCCCTCCTATTTGCGATTGTGCCCCCCCCCCCTTTTCAACGAGAAAACCTTTTTTTTTTTTTGCCCCCCCCCCCCCCCCCCCCACTGAGCGACTTTTGGAGGGCTGGCGAGAGACCAAAAAAATATGCGTCTCCCTCCAAGCAGTTTCCCAAAGTTGACAATCCTGAATTTGTGTGTTGTGTGCCCCCTCTTATACGAAATCCTGGATCCGCCCCTGCTTTATAGTGCCATATCATTGCATCAATCCCTGTCAAGACTCACAGCACGATCTTGAACACCGAATAAATATATCGAACATTCAAACAAATCTATTTTGAAACAAACAATCAGTTTTCTTTCAACATCTATCATTCTACAGGACCTCGGTGATGGCGATCGTATATTCACGTTCGATGGCAGAGTTAAAATACTCATAAGGTGTGATGTGGAAACCGACTCCGTGACACTCCATTTGAAGAACATCACAATTCATTCCTACACACTCAGTGATACCGAAGGCAATCTAACGCATGTCCACACCCACTATGATGAGGAGTACGACTTCGTCGAGTTTCATGCCCATGAAATGCTCGTGAAGGGGAAACGCTACATCCTGGAGATCGAATACCTTGGCGAACTATGGGCCGGACTCTCGGGATTCTACCGCAGCAGTTACACAGAAGGAAACGAAACCAAGTGAGTCTGTATACAACCCTCAGTCATTACCAATCTATATTATCAAAAAAAAAAAAAAATCATACTGAAGAATAGCTGGAAACACAACATGTTTGTTGTAGCCAGCTCAATATGATTAAACCAAGTGAAAGAGAATTGTTTGTTGCTTGAGAAGTGCCTACAATATTTCGTTTGCCGTGTAACAAAATATGATGATGCAAATACTTCTAATTTGTCAATAAAACCGGAACCGTATTTTCGGTTCCCATGTTTATGAAGACGAGGAAGCTTATTCCTATATGTAGGACTTTTTGATAATTATTATATAGATGCAGGTACCCCTCCTTCTTTCCTTGAAGGACATTCTCCAGCATTATTCTTCTTAAGACATAAAAATGACATCTAGTAAACAACCTGATTTGAAGGAGCAAATGGTAGTGTCCTTTTGTGTTTGGGTATAGACAGCTTTCTATAAAAATCAGGGGCGGCGCCAGGGTATTTTGATAGGAGGGGCAAGACGACCTAAAGATGACGTCATATTTTTTCTCCATTAAATAACAGGGGTAATATAGAGTTATATGTTTAAGACCTCTCTTTTCAATACTCCTCTTTCTTCTTTCTTCACTTTTCTTCCCTTTTCTTCCTCCTTTTCTTCTTTTTTCTTCTTTTTTTTTTTTCACTACTTGAAAAATCATAGGGGGGGGGTCGCCCCTCTGCCCCCCCTGTAGCGCCGCCCCTGATAAAAATACCGAATTTTTCAGTTGATGTTAAAGCAACGTATGGTTTCGAGAAAATTGATAATTAATAACAGGATATTTATTCCTCCATGAACTGGAGAAGCTCACCTTGTCTTCCTGTTCTCAATCGTTTTGTATAGCCCCCCCCCTCTCTTTCTTTCCCATCATTTTTTCTCTCTTTCTTATTTATTTCTCTCTCTCTCTCTCTCCCGTTCGTTCTTTTTGCTATCTGTCTTTCTGCTTCTGTTTCTCCCCTTCCCTTTCCCCCTCACTCTTTTTCACTCACTCACTATCCGTCTCTCTGTCTGTCTTGTCTCTGTCTGTCTGTCACTCTCTCTCTCTCTCTCTCTTTCTCACTGATAACAGACACTCGCACCCACACACTAACCCCCTCTCTCTCTCTCTCTCTGCCCACTCTCTGTCACTTCATAACTTTCCCTAATCAGATGGCTTGCCACGTCCCAAATGCAGCCCACCAGTGCTCGCCGTGCTCTCCCGTGTTTCGACGAACCCGACTTCAAGGCTGTCTTCCACACGCGGATCGAGCACCGCGCTGACATGGTGGCCCTTTCCAACGGCATCGAAAGGAACGTGACCGAGAGCGAGAACGACGGATGGCAGATCACAGAGTACGAGGCTACACCTCGGATGTCAACCTACCTTCTAGCTTTCGTTGTCGGTTACTTCGACTACACGGAAACATACACAGAAAATGATGTTCGGGTGAGTTGTGCCCACCCGTCTTACACGGTTGTACGACACATGGTCCAGCTACAATTGCTCCCAGTCAATTTCATACACTGACTGAATACTAAACTTTAACCCTGGACCAAACACTGTACCTAATACTAACACTAAAGGCCACCGCACACTTTACGATCGGTCTACGATCCGATTTGTGAAATAAATCGCTATGGCATTAAATATTGGTATTTTAACAAATGAAATCTACCCTATTCAGCTTCTGAAAAGTAATATAAATACTAAACGTATGGTTTTGGTGAGCTGTCAGCTTTCTACAGGGAATACGGGCAAAATTAGTTTCAAATCGTAGGCAGTCGTGCGATTTTTGTGACGTCACTACGACTCGGAGCCGATTTGGCCATTCCACGGACTAGAAAACTCGGCAAAAGCCGTATTATCGAGATTGATATCTGTATGACTATTCAGACCCTCAGTCAAAAATATTTTTCGTTCTTAAATGATTTGTCAAATGATATTACATTTTCTTCTGAAATCGGATCGCAGACCGATCGTAAGGTGTGCGGTGGCCTTAACATAACCTAAAACCCTATTGCAACCTTAACCCTAACCCTATATCTTTGACGAAATAAGGCCCTGCAGGAGCATATGTCGGAGCACCTTCCTTTACACCTCCAGTGGTGCTGGAGGTACTGGGGTGCTTGGGGGTGCAGCACCCCGTCGTTATTTTCAGGGGAACTGAGGAAAAATATCCTTGGCATATCCCTGGGGAAGTGTACAAAATATATGAATACAATCATCTTTTTTTTCTTTTGCCTTTCAGAGAATTTTAGATCTAAAAGACACATCAAACTGTGATAAACTTTTTCTGTTTGCTTGCTTGTCAGATATAATTTGTATAGAATGTTTGAATCTGCCAAGGCATAACTTTCTGCCTTAAGCACTCTTGAAAAACATTTGCTCCGAAGGGTCCTGACACCCCCCCCCCCAAAAAAAAAAAAAACACACAAAATTTCTTATCCAAAGTAACAATCATTGGGACAGTAATGTGACTTAATGTATCAGCATGCATGTACCCATTATTAGAAGAATCATTAGATGTTTCTGTTGGGTGCATGCAGAAAAACACATTTTTTTTTCTTAATGAATCGAGCTTTTTTATAACGCTTATCCAAATAATATCTAGTGTGACTTTCCCGGTGTTGAGCATGCTCATACTCAGTCATTTGAGGTTCTAAGTTACACCAGATCTGCATTTTTCTTAAATATTTATAGTTACGAGTTTGGTCGCGACCGGAGGCGGTGAATTCAACTTTATATGCATTGGAAGTCGGATCCAATATCACGACATACTTCGAAGAGTATTTCAATATATCTTTCCCTCTTGAAAAACAAGGTTAGTTAGATGTTTGGTCTTTTTCATAGCCTGGGATAACTTATTTGCAAATAATTCATATCTCTATTATTCACTGAGTGTTCATACTGGCCTCTTTAATTTGTTTTATGCTCTCATTTTCTCGCTCGTTGGTTTTTTTTCTTTTCTCGTGTAACGTGTTATACATCAATATATCTGCAAAAATAAGTTAGATTACACTAAGATAAAAAGTCATAAAAAGGGTTTGCAGTGATTATTTGAAAGTTGCTTATCAAAATATACGCAAGCAACATTCAAATTGTAGTTACACATAGAGCAAGTAAAATTACAGACAGAGGATCTTCCTTTCTTAGTAGAGGTGCCCCGACAAGGTACTAAGGTCCTTTTGCAAGCATTCATTTGCATTTGCCACCCTCTACCCAGGTGTCAAATGGGTACCTGCCTGGTAGGAAAGGCTTCCTTGAATGCTGTGAGCGAAATCAGTAGTCTAGCTAGAGCATCTTGCATTGAAGATTTGAACGCTATACAATATCCATTATTATCATCCTCATTGTTATTGTTATTTACTTATTTATTATTATTATTATATTCGTTATTATTATTATTATTATTATTATTATTATTATTCGTTATTATTATTATATTCGTTATTATTATTATGATTATTATTATTATTATTATTATTATTATTATTATTATATTCGTTATTATTATTATTATCATATTCATTATTATTGTTATTATTATTATTATTATTATTATTATTATTATTATTATCATTATTATTATATAAGAAAGTTTTTATCGTTGTAATTATTGATATTAATTTTATTATCATTATCATTGTTATAATTATTATTAACATGATTATTATTATGATTTATTATCGTAGATACTATTACCGTTATTATCATCGTCAATAAAAATTTTATTCCCCTCTTAGACATGATAGCCGTGCCTGACTTCTCCGCAGGAGCAATGGAGAACTGGGGTCTCATCATATACCGTGAAACTGCTCTCCTCTATGATAGTATGGTCAACTCAGCTAGCAACAAACAATATGTTGCTATCGTCGTCTCTCATGAACTTGCCCACATGGTATAGAATATATAGTACATGGTATATGATAATACTATGTCGTATATGAAATATATTATATGGAATATGATATATGATATTTAGTATATATGTAATTTATAATATACTTTATATTGTATATAATATAATATAAAGTATAATATATATATAATATATAAATTATAATATATAATATGTAATATGTGATATGTAATATATTATACATGTATATACAGTGATTTATAATATTAAATATACAATACAAAACATATAATATATGATACATAATATAAAACACAACGCTGCATTGTTTTATGACAACCCCCTCCCCCCCCCCCCCCCCTGGACAGCAATCCCCACACAAAGTACTATACCCCTCGGAATACTGCCCAGACCAATACCTCCTTAAATAGAAAGTAGTAGTATCAATAGAGTAATCTGTCGTGGGGTAAAGTAGCTTCATTTGTCGTATGGAATAATGGATTTGACATAGTTGTTCTCTTGAACTCTAGAAATAAATATTTCTTTCATCACACAACATTATAAAAAGGAAGCGTAGTTTCAAAACAGGTTTTGGGGATATTTTTGTCTCTTCTGGATATTTTTGTGGATATCTTTTCCCTCTTTATTAACATCAAGAAAAATCAAATATATAGACTCGAAAAACAATGCACTAAGTTCCAAAGGAACAAACGAGCTAGACAAGTGCGGGGAGTGAGGAAAGATGAACACCTTTTTAAAAATTGTGATTTCTCAATTGAGAAAAAAACAAAAACAAATCCAAAAACGGGAAGGGTTTGATAAAGATAAATGATAAATTACATTTGTCTGTCTATTTTTCATCTGACGACTATAATTATACAAGAGAGAGAGAGAGAGAGGGGGGGGGGGGGTAATTTCTCCCTATGATTGGGGGAAACATACTTTTAGAAATTACAGCTTCTTCGTGCTTGGCAGAAGATTAAAAAAAAAAATTTGGTAGACCTTTGTGTACCTAAGAAAATGGTGCAGCCCCTGATCTTGATCTTGCCTGATTGTATCCATGGGGTTTGGCCCGCCCAAAACGTTTTTACGAGGTGCCAGAGAGTCCGGTGTCAAATGAAAAGCAATATCATGCTACGTTTACGGTTTTTATGTCATAAATTTACGTCTTCAAAGTAAAGTACTTCATCTTGTTTAAAATCGAGATGTAGTTACTTCCAAACACATTTTTCCAACATTTATGACAAGGAAATTCTCAGCTTTTTGTCAGCAGTGAAGTAACTATATGGGATCAACCATGGCCCATCTATTCCCTCATGTGCCACTTTTGAAGAAAAAAAAAATGGCAAGAATATTGTCTTAACTTTCATCCATGCCACTCATTCGATACCCTTTTCTATAGGAGTATATGCTAGATATCTTTTTGTTGTTGTTTTGACAGGAAATGAAAGAAAAAATCATACAAATTATAAATCCATATAATTATTTTCGGTATAAACCGTGGCCGCATCAATCATGGTCATCTCTTTTCCTTTTCGACACACAGTGGTTCGGTAATTTGGTCACGTGTTTATGGTGGGACGATCTGTGGCTCAACGAAGGATTCGCCAGCTATGTGGAAGGCGTCGGCGTTGACCACGCTGAACCTTACTGGGGCATGGTGAGTCTTATTAGCTCGTGTTACATTCTCCTTCCTTAGTTCCCATTTTTCTTTCTTTTCTCTCCAAATTCTGAAGCATGTTTTCCTTGCACATTGTAAACTTGGCTTACGTGGTACTTTTACCATTTCGCTTGTGTATGTGTTCAATCGTTCTGTACACAAATAATAGAGGGGGGGGGTTGAGAAAGGTAGCTGACGAAAAAATATTTTGTTGATTTTTTTTCTGTTTTTATCATCTAATTTTCAAAATGAAGTTTATTTAGTTCAAATCCTACTATCAGCTTAAAGTCTGAAAGTTGTTTGATGCGTTGGTCATCTCTCTCTCTATCTCCTCTCTCTCTATATATATATCTCCTCTCTCTCTATCTCCTCCCCCCCCCCCCTCTCTCTCTCTCTCTCTCTCTATATATATATATATACACACACACACACACCCCACACACACACACAAACCCACATAGATAGATAGAGAGAGAGAGAGAGAGAGAGAGAGAGAGAGACGGCCTGATTATGATATGCGCCATATAAGAATATATTATATTATTATATAATATAATATCTGTTTTGTGATCATAAGCTATGTATGTATGCGTGTCCTATAACCACCTTTGCAACATAAAAGTTTACTTCCTATATATGAAGTACATTTATTGAAATATCATCATCTTCTGTTTTTTTGTTTTTGTTTTTGTTTTCAATAGAAAGAACAATTTGTTGTTTATCATTTGGAGCCCGTTTTCGAGCTTGATGCCCTCGGCACGTCACATCCTGTCAAAGTTCCTGTCAACTCCCCGGATGAAATCAGCGAGATCTTTGATTCCATTTCTTACAGCAAGGTAGATGGTGCTGTCACACTGTTTTTGGTTTAATTTTTTTTTCATTTTAATGTATTTTTTTTTTCAAATACAAAATAGCAGGCCCTAAAGATCCAATATCAATGGATATAATGACCAATTTTTACAGCGTAATTACACTGGTGCAAAATTCTGCCAAAATTAACATAATAAAATTAAATGTACATGAAAAGTACATAGAGTGAAAAGACTTTTGCTTTAGCGTGAGTTCAGAATTGTTAATTTCATTCAAAGTCACTAAAATACATTAGGTATTGTATTCTTTGATATGAATTAGTTTTAAAACAAGAAACAATATTGTTATCATCAGTGGCGTAATGGGCGAAAAAAATTGAGGGGGCTGAACATTGGCATACGCAGCACATTTTCTGAATACTTGTGAGTGAGTGAAGCGAGCGAGCCCCCAAAATCGACCTTTTAATGACAATGTTATATTATCACAAATCTAGACCTACATCCGGTAGGTAATTTCCAATTGTTTTTTTTCTCCCCCCCCCCTTCCCCCCCTTTTTTTGGCGGTTATTATTATCAGTACACTGTAGACAGTTTTGCCGTTTTTTCACGGGAATTTCTTGGCAGTCAGGATGCCCGTTTTTTTTTTTACTCGGGGAAATAAAATTACATAAAATTTATGTCGGGCGATTGTAAATATATGCTGATTTCCGGTAAACCAACAAACTTGCTGTTGTTTTACAGGAAAAAGACTGTAAAACTGAAATAACGGCAATAACTTGTAATTTCAAAGGCCCCAAAACCTGTAGTTTTATAGTTATTTTTTTATAGTGTACGATTTTTATTAATATTATTATTATTATTATTATTATTATTATTATTATTATTATTATTATCATTATTATTACTATTATTATTATTATTATTATTATTATTATTATTATTACTATTATTATTATTATTATTATTATTATTATTATTATTATTATTATTATTATTATTATTATTATTATTATTATTATTATTATTATTTTATTTTTATTATTATTATTATTATTATCATCATCATCATCATTATCATCATTACATATCTATTTTATTATTTTGATTTATGTTTATCAAGGGAGCTTCCATCGTCCGTATGTTGAATGACATACTTAGTGAAGACGTATTCTTGAGAGGGCTCAACGATTACCTGAATAAGCACACAGAGGATAATGCCGACAGTGATGATCTTTGGGAGGCTTTAACCGAGGTATTGATTAATCAATTCATTAATCTATCATCAATCTATCAATCAATGAATGAATTAGTTTAATCATTAATCAATCAATTAATTAATCTATCATCGATCTATCAATCAATAAGTTTAATCATTAATCAATCAATTAATCTATCATCGATCTATCAATCAGTTAATTAATTTAATCATCAATCAATCATTTGATCAATGAAATACTTAATCAATTAAGTCGATCAAATAACATCTAGTATATAGAAACGGCGGGCTTCAACTGTTTCTTGATCATTCTCACAACCTTGTAAGACTTATATTTTATTACTCTCTGAAATCTATAACCAACAAACTTTGCTTATACCTTAGGCTCCTTTATATCCTCATTTCCAATTTTTTTAGTCATTATTTACAAGTTACGACAAGTAATCCAATATATTTTTTTATGTACCACTTATGTTTATTAAATAAACACTATTATCTGTTAAACTATATTAAACTGTTATCTGAACAAGCACGGAGAGAACAATGCCAACACTGCCGCGATAATGTTGAAATGCCAGGAGCGTGACGGCGTGACGGACATGAGCGCTATGCAAGAAGCTACCATTTATTATTATTTCCCACATTACAGGCAGATAAAGGTTTCGGTGATAACAACGTCAAAGAGATCATGGACACATGGACGCTGCAAATGGGCTTCCCCGTGGTCGATCTCCACCGCATCAACGACACCCACGTCAATGCCTCGCAGGAACACTTCCTCATCAACCCTGACGCTGGAGTTGATGACAGATATATCGATCTTGGGTAAAACACCATCATTTTGTAGAGTTCTTTGTAGAGTAGAGCTGGGATCTGTGTACAGTGTGTGTGAGGGGGGAGGGCGATGTGAGGTTTGTGGGGGTCGGAAATGGGATTTATAGTGATCCAAAACGATATTTTTTTATAGATTAATTTTTTGGGGAAGTATGTTATGCAGTATGTATGTTATTATCGAGGATGTATTGTGTTTTCATGTTCAGGTATTTTTGTTGTTGTTTGTTTGTCATATCTTGAGTTTCAGATATAACTGATGCAATACTAGATAATTATGTTTTTAAAAAATTCTTAACAGTTTAGATGGAACATTTTTTTTAAATTTAACTTTAATGTATCACTTGCTCTATATGTATGATGCTATCGTATTGATTTTGAAATTCTTCTTATTGTTATTTACTCGGCAAAGACAAAAATCAAGAAATCGGTGAATACATGCAAAGCAACAGTAGAATTAGAATTCAATTATATTAAATTGGTTATATATTTTTTTTTAAATAGATTGTGTTAAAGTTTGCTAATAACAGTACCCCAAAACAAGGGCAAAACACAACACTCCCTAGAAAATAGTTCAGCAAGATTCCCGAGTCTGAAAAAAAAATCAAGATGGCCAGGGATCTATTTTCCGCTTATAAACAAAATTTAGATAACCAATTTGGGGTTCGAGACTATCATCAATTTCTTCTGATTTCTCTTTAGATACCTGTGGTACGTTTACCTAACTTATACGCAGAAAACTGACCCGGATTTCGATAAGCCAAATGCTACTTGGATCAACAAAGAACCGTGGGGTAAGATGATTGTCACGGTATAGTTTTGTCAGATTATATTGTTGAAACAGGATCGGATCCAAGATTGTGTCAAGGGTTTGGGGCCGACAATTTTCCCTGACAGTATTGTTTCCCATTAACATGACTTCGAGAATCTAGCCAGCCTGCCCCAGGCTATGTGAGTTGGGGGCCGGGGGGGGGGGGGGTTGAGGGGCGGTGCAGAAAGAAACTTTTCCAGAACTTTTCTCCCCATTAATTATTTTCTGCTTGATTTCCATCAGCCGACAATGTCTCGATAATAGTTGATGCCAGAAAATAGAAAATATTTGTTTATCCAGGGGTGGAGGTGATCCCGGGTCATTGGTTTTTTTTAAGAACTGCAACTAAGGTGTCGTCTCAATTAAAATCGGTATTGGTGAGTAGACTTTCGTTTTTATGTCTTTTCATGGTAGTTAGAAATTAAGAGAAAGTAAATGTGACTTTTTAATTCCTTGTCCGCTTTTTTAAAACTTCCTTCAGTCCTCGTCGACCTAAGCAGCGTGAATCCAGACGATTGGTTCCTTGCTAACGTCTATCAATACGGTTTCTATCGCGTCAACTATGACGATCAAAACTGGGCTCGTCTAAGCCAACAGTTGGTAGATGATCACACGGTAAGCCAGGCTAGAAAAAATCAGAATAATAGAATAAAATTCATCATCGTGATCATAGCATACACTCTAAAAACTTTAAAAGGGCAGAGGAGTGACAACTTTTTCAGAATGGTAGATCAACTCTTTTAAACTGCTGGATTCAGCCTTTATAGTGTTGTATCCAGCATGTTAAAAGTGTTAATCTACAATTTTGTAAAAGTTGTCATTCCTCGGCCTTTTTAAATGGTGATTTAACACTTTAGTTTTAGAGTGTGCAAATAAAGGGCTGGTCACACCTCACCTCACCAATAACGATAACGATAACGATAACATATGTGCATATAATGTAACAATAATGATAACGATGAAAGTGGTTCAGACCTCACCGATTTTTGCAATGATAGAATCGTTTGTTCTGTAAATCAAGCACTATGGACGCTGCCTCCGTCACGTCTTATATAGCACGGATTAAAGTCATTCTGCTATGACTTGATAAGATATCTCAAGTAAAAATCTACAGTGGTATTATGTTTTGATACATCTCATATTTCAGACACGATATATACATGTATATATATATATATATATATATATATATATATATATATACCATATATATATATATATATATACAAAAACAAAAACAAAAACAAACAAACAAACAAACAAACAACTACAGCCCCAAACAAAAACGTATTCTTTTCTCCGTAATGTAGGTATTCCCGGAGGAGAATCGCGCCCAGCTCATCAACGATGCCTTCAGCTTGGCCCGGGTGGGGCGTGTAGATTACCCAATCGCTCTCAATCTTACCCTCTACATGGTGAATGAGATGGACTATGTACCCTGGGAGTCGGCCCTAGGGGTAATCTCCTACATCACGGATATGTTCAGCAGGCATTCTGGTTACGGAACGCTAGAGGTATACAAAGGCAGATCCAGCATTATTTAAAGGGGAGGGAGATGGGGGAGGGGAGGGGAACAGGGCCGATTTCCCCCCCCCCACAAAAGTCCACTATATCTTGGTAGCAGGCATTTCGGTTATAGCGTTGATGGTATACAAGGAAAAATCAAGTATATTCAGTGCCAAAGTGAATTTTTATTTCAATGGAGTGGTGGGGGGGGGGGGCGGCCGATTTTTTTTTCTTTGTTGACCTACCTATATGAGACTCTTCATCATTTCTTCCTCTATTGATGGATTTTCCTGTATTGGATGATTCTAGTGATCACAATAATGCTTTGAAGTAATTTTTTTCATAGAATATAAGAACAGGATTATAATAATCAACTTTTTGTAGTAAACACGAGAATGATAATGACAATAATAATACATCAGTAAAAATTATAGCCAGCATAAATATGGTACTATTTCTTAGTCTGGCCCATTTTAGTAGTAATAAAGCAATAATACAGACAGTGTTGGGTCCAAGACCAGAGGGTCCGAGATCAAGATCAAGATTCGCAGCTCAAGATCGAGATTCGAACATCTGAGATCAAGATCAGATATATTCAAGATCAAGATCGAGGTTACTGATGCCGATCTCGAGACTGGTCTCGAGATCAAGATCGATCTCGAGGTACCCAACACTGAGTCGTGTTTTCGCCGATTGGTGAACGATTTTAAAAGCTTTTTCGTTTGGTAATTTACGTAATAACAATGTTGATCTCGAGCGATCCTGAGCGAAAATACCGAGAACAGAAGCTCCGAGATCAAGATCAAGATCAAGACCAACATCTTCGAGATCAAGAACAAGATCGAGGTTACTGATGCCGATCTCGAGACTGGTCTCGAGATCAAGATCGATCTCGAGGTACCCAACACTGAATACAGACAACTATTTTAGAAAAGGAGCGCCATTGTAATTCTCCTCACTGTTTTCTGATAATATTGGGTAACTTAATTAACGGCCATGATGATAATATCAGGAACAGAAAGAAGATGTGACAGTAACGATATAGAATGATGATATATAACAAAGATGATGATGTTGATAGTGATGACCTTCTTTTTTTCTTCCTTCTCGCATTACCAGATATACATGCGGGAGCAGATCCAGACGCTGTACGATCAACTGGGATGGGAGGATGACCCTGAAAACGACCCTCATCTTGAGCAGTAAGAGAGCGTCTAATAATTGTCTGCTGAGAGCCAGAAGGGCGTTGATTCATATCATTTTATATAGGGTTAACGCCCTTCTGCCTCTTAGCTGTAGTAATTTTCATCAAATTACGATCATCGGTTCATTTTTTTGAGAAAATGTCTTTAGAATTCGGCGTCTTTCGAAAGATGAATCCACTGGTCAGTAGATTTCGTATTTCGAAAAGTCGTTTGCTAGTATACACGAACATGAACGAAATTGTAGAGGAATCCGTCTTGTCAAACTTGATAGATTCATCAGCTTTCATACTAAAACCAAGTGCAATTATCAAATTACCTGAAACATTATATCATATTGATGATACTGACATTTTAACAGACATGTACTCCTTAAAATCAATAATAGTTTAATATGTAATGAACATAATGTATATATGCAATGTAATTTTATTACTATCAAACCAATCGCTCTTCTTAGTATCCTAAAAGTAATGCATTGTAATTGTAGGTATAATTATATTTTAATCTCTGTGTATCTAAGCGCGATGAGATTATAATGTAATGCGCTATATAAATGTAGGATAATTTATTATAAGATATCATTTCCAGACACAATCGAGAGCAACTGTAACCGCGCTGTCGAGATGACTGTTTGTTCTCCCCGCTATAAACCTGCAAATACATACTTTCAATATATTCATCTTGCCAGTATTCATTTTATTAAAATAGATTTAACCGAGTCAACGCCATTGGAACGTCATGCAGATATCGCAATCAAGATTGTCTCGATCAGGTATCTGACCTATTCCACTTGTACATGGAGATGGATGCCAACAACACAGACAACAGCCCCGATTACGAGATCAATCCGTAAGCTGAAGTTCACCTATTCATCAATAATTGGTGGTCTTTGAAGTTGACTGATATCTATATACGTGTCGATATGGATGGTGTAAATTAATGGTTTTGACTCTACTGAATTTTTTTGTTGTAGATATCTACGTCATAATATCGGGAATCTATTTCTAGTATTATCGTCATTGTGTAACCCTTTCCAGCAGGAAAAAAATAAAGATAGAAGGAAAGAAAGAAAGAGAGATTTAATTTTTTTTTACCGGGCCCACGACTGGCCTATGCAATAGTGATAGACATATTTATTTACAGGAAGGGGCGGAGGGGGGGGGGGGGTACGTGCCCCTGTGCCCCCTGGAGTTGCTACTAATTATCATTTCATAATGTTTAATGGAATACAGCATCAGTCCTAACTTGAAGACAACGGTATACTGCTATGGCATCCAAGAGGGAGGGCAGGAGGAGTGGAACTTTGGCTGGAAGAAGTACCAAGACACCAACGATGCAGCAGAGAAATCCAAGTGGCTGTTGGCTCTCTCCTACTCCCAGGCACCGTGGATACTTAGCAGGTAAAACAGCAACAATGACAATTTACCCTGTTAACAGATCAAAGCTTGCCCGCACACTATGTATGCACTGTTCTCCACTCCCTAAGGGCATTTCAGCCAGCAGTCGTGTCATAGATGCATATAGTGCTAACCATACCACCGCGACATTTGCATCCTATACCGGGTACACATTTAACACCTGGGTATAGATAAAATACCCTGCATGCATGCTTAAGGGCGTATTCAAGTGTCGCGAGAGCCAGGGATTGATCGAACCTACACTACGAAAACAACGGTGTTAAAACAACACCAGTTTGATATTGGGCTACAACAGGTAAGTGTTAAAACAACACCAGTTGGTGTAAAATAACTCCAGTTTGATTGGAAACTGGTGTTGTTTAACACTTAACATCTGGTGTAGCCCAGTATAGATACCGAGATGGTGTTGAATTAACACCCTGGTTATTGCAGTGTACAACTTTCGCCATCTCTATAGTCGTGTTCACTAGACTACGACACCGCCGGTCACCGTGGTGTAGTGGTCAGTTCATGACACTTTTTGTCTCATTCCAGGCTGGCGGTTCCAATCCATGCTGATGAGTATTTCATATTTATACACCATAATTGTATAAGACATATGATGGTAATTCAGACAAATAACAATTTTCACTGAGATTGCAGACGGTAGGTAAGGTTAATCAAATTTTCACACCTGATTTTTTGTTGGTACCTTTTCTCCAAAAAGTATCCACTCGGGATACACCCTCTTCCATTTTTGCTTTGAGACACGTTTTGTCGCATCTTTAAATCTCCTATGTATGCTTTACGAACAACAATGAATTGTACTCGTGTAAGGGTAAATCGGCGTGATCCCTTTCACTTAGGTATTCAGGAACATCGTTTCATCCATTCAGAATTTTCATCTATTTTATATAGATTTTAAAGGGGGGCATCTTCAGCCGCCATAAGGGCTTAAGATCGATGATTTTGATGATTAATTCTTTTAACTTATCGCTAATTTTTATTCACAGGAGTCTTCTATTTCTCTCTTCCTAAATCTCACTTTACTCGTTGATTTGTCCAATGTTTTTTTTTTCCATAATTTTTTCTCGTAATGTTATCTTTATCACTAGGTACCTGGATTACTCCCTGGATACAGAATACATACGAAGCCAGGATTCCTTTTACGTCATCGTTTACGTATCTCGGAACTACATAGGACGATCTGTAGCCTGGGATTATCTGCGATCTGAGTGGGAAGCTTTCAAAGAATAGTAAGAAATTCCTGCATTTTTATCTCATTTTTGGAAAAAAAATCGTCTTGCTGGAAATGATGTCTCCACCATTCCTCTCCAAAGGAAAAGTCCATCCCGTCTTCAAGTTGGTTTTGAAAAAGGTAGAATAATGACAAAAGCAGATCGGTGAAAAGTTTTTTGGGAAAGTCCGATATGGGATAAGAAACTAATGAATTTATAAATTTGTGTTAGATCATGAAAAATATTGTTTTTGTTCATGCAATAGTTGATTCTTTATTAATAATGTGATTCGCGTTATGTATATAATTGTGTGAATCGTAAAGATTGATATTATGTTAGTTAATTAAGATGATAGTGGAAAACGTTTTGATACTATTATTGTAGTTTTCCATTATTTTATTTTTTGTTTTTCAATATGCATCTCACAGTTATGGTGGAAGCACTAGTACGTTCAGTTATATTATTTCGGAAGTAACAGAAGACTTCAACACCCAACTTGAACTAGAAGAGGTACGTATAAAACCCGATCGTCTCTGAACGAAAGGCATGGTATCCTAGAAATGGCTTGCAATCGTTTAATCGTCATGGCATCTAATTAACTTCTATAATCCAAGATTCTAGATTTATTCCCTCCATTATATTGGTCAAAAGACTCATTGGTCAGCACCTGCCCGATTGGACCTTTGTGTAAGTAAGTCGAGTCAGGGTTATTGTTTTGATCTGACCAATGTGACGTTATAAGATTTTATAGATCCGTAGGTCCGACGTCTAGGTGATCCTAAGCTTTATGGACCTGGGTCCAAATGTTTCTTGGTCCCGATCGTCCTGCGTCCAAATAGGTCCAAATAGGTCCAGATAGGTCCTAACAGCCCTATATCCAAATGGTCCTAGTCCTACTTTCCCACTCCCAATAATGTCCTATACCCCAATAGTCTTAGTTTCCAATAATACTATGTCCCAATGGATCTACATTAAAATGGCCCACGTGCACATGGACCTATAGGTTCAATTGATCCCACTACCAATGGTCCTAAGTCCAATAAAATTTTGATTATACTCCTAGTGGTCCCACCCCCAATGGGAGTTCTGGGTAAGGGAAAATTCTTTTTTCCCCATCCCCTCCCCTGCCTACCCCCCTCCCCCCCCCCCCCCCCCACCCGTCCCACAACAAACTTTCATACTGGGTGACTTTTTGGAGAGGTTGTAAAATATCAAGAAAAATGAAATTTGTCCCGGAAACATTTTCCTTGCCCAAAATCAGTTTGCCTCAATGCAATTATAAAATTCTGGAGCCTTCACTGCTTTAATTTCATTGTTTTGATTTCCTCTTTCTATAAATAGCTTATTACATTCGGTGAGGGCAAGAACTTCGGAGCTGGAACGCGCGCATACGAGCAGGCGATTGAGGTGGTAAATACTAACATCGCGTGGATGAGGGACAATGCAGATACAGTGGAACAGTGGTTCGAGGGAGCCGCTCCCAATTAATGTCCTCCGCACCCCTATTCTATTGCCAACACCTTTTTCACCATGACAACAGGAAGGTAGTCATCATGGTCTTTGATATCTGAGTGATATCGATGTGGCATTTGCAGTATAATGACACGAAAATGACACGAAAATGATACGAAAATACATTATAACTCTGAAGAACCCCCGGTTGTGGACTGCAGTTTGGCAGAAATACAAGTCCCCTCCTCTCAAAAAAAAAAAAAAAAAAAAAAAGTAATCAAAGAATCTCTCATATGGCGGACAATATCATTATTATCAAAAATAGGCTATAAAACAGATGTGAATGAAAACTTTTGCAGCCGTTTAGAATTGTGGATATCTTGCTATTCATCTAGCAAAATCAAGAAATCTGATAAATTATTGATTGAAACCATACTATGGGATTGCACATTGAACCATGACATTGCCTCCTAACATTGCTTTGAAGTTCAGTTAGGACAGTTGCATATAGTTATGAAGTGCTATTTCTTTTACTAGGCATATTTTGATGCCAAAAAATGTTCTATTTACAAAGTTTTAAATTATGCTTGTCCGATTTTGTGTATGGATCGTTATATTATAGCAGATTGATAATGTACTAGTATTCCACAAAAATGGACTATGCCTGTTATTTTGTTAGTATTGTTCAGTTAACAGTATTTTATTAGGTTTATGTTACATGATTATTATGTTTTTGAAACCTTTTTCATTTTTGTTGTAATGTATTTGAATTTGTTCCAATGTTCTATTCCAATTGTCAACGATTAGAAACTTTCACAAAAAAATGTTCTTGTCTTAAAACAGCAAGAATTATGAAATAGCTCCATATCTCTCGGCGCTATGGAAAAAATAAGAATATGCCTGCTTTATTGTCTAGCTTTATCACACAGTTCTGTTCCAGTGAGATGTTCAGAAACTGTAAGGTATGGTAAATTCAGCATCTCCAGAACATTTTAAATAAGGAGTGGGGTCGGGCTACATTTGCCGACAAGGAAACACCCCTAGCCCCCCCCCCCCCCCCAACAAAACAAAAAAAAACAAAAAAAATCGGTATTCCCTGACAAGTTCGAAAAATTTAATAATTTTCAGATAGAATTTATGAATCTGTGGGTGTCACACCCTTACCAGTCCTGTCCTCTGCCGACGACCCTGGCTACAATAGGATATTTAAGTCCTTGAAATCGTTAACAGTATGGGTTTAGTTTCTGTCCATTTGGCTTCTGTATATGCTTCATTGTATCCTCTTTGTTCATATTTTCCTCCATAACTTGTTCTTCATGAATCCTTCATCGCTTATATACCTAAATTAAATATAGCTTTATGAAATACATTGTATCACAATAGCTTTATAGAAATAAACATTATTTACTACTTTCATGCAAGTTGAAATAAGTTATCGTCATGTACATTTTCCCGCATTTCTTCTAATGTAACGCAATGTATTATCGTCGGGTTTAATGCACACTCAGAACATTTGTTTGCAAGTAGAAATTGCTGCAAGAATTTAAAAAAAAAAAATTACTAGTTTTAGATAACTAACATCTATTCTAAATGATGTCACTGTAAAAATAAGACTTTGAAGAAAAAAAAGCATCTTAATGTGTGGTGTATCAGATTAAAACTGAATATACATGTATTTCTCACTGGTAGTTATAAATGCCCCCCTCCTTCTACTGAAATAAGATTCTGGAACTGGATTAAGTTTTTAAAAAGTTTCATAAAAATGGGTATTCAATCGACATGTCGATTCATATTGAACGACATTGTGCATGCTTCTGCAAATTAAACAGTTATTTGGGACATAGAGCCTGTCATAACTTTGTCAGGAAAAAAATGTTCATATGTGAAACTAATGTAACTAATGCAATTGTATGTATCGATTGATATGATTATAAGAAATGACAAAAATTTATGATTCTTATGGAATAAAATAACTTTGATGACAGAGTAATAGTTTTGTGATTTCTGATTATCATTCGCGTGGAGTATAATCCTGATTTGAGAGAGTGCTATTGTGGCTGAAACCTAACCTCTGACCACAAGCTGCTCTAAAGAAAAGCAGAACCACCAGAGGACCAAACTGGTGAAACTTTGAACGAAATCAGAGAAACCGTTAGTTTTCTTTTCTTTTAGATCTGAGATCACTACTGACATGGGGTACAGGGAAATACAAATTGGTGATTTCGGTGATTTCACTTTGATGGAATATCGAAAAACCTCTTACGCTTACCACAAAAAATGACTCGGATACATTAAAAAAAAAAAAAGATTGCCGAGAGGGATCTTTTCTTTAATGGAGGACATAATAAATGCTATCCAAGTTGTATCTTAGTACATCTACAACCCTCAAGGGAAAAGTTACTTCGGAGAGAAATGAAGATCATGACATTTAATGTACAACAAATTGGAGAGCTGGAGCTGTCCCTAAACGCGTCACACTCGAAATGACCAATCCGTCTATTTGAGATTCAGAGATTCAGAATTCTCAGTTTTTAAACATTCATAACTTTCTCATTATACGTCCAATTTCTTGCAAACTTTAACCAACCTCCTTCTCTGATTTTTCCGCTTTCACACACACAACTTGTTACGTACAAAACTTGTTATCAGTAACAACTGCCACATTGCTATGACAAATTTGCTCTCAGCCAATCAGATGCAAGGATTTCAGTAGCTTATAACAGCTATTGCAACTTGTTACTGATAACAAGTTTTATGAAACAGGGCCCGGATACGAAAACCTCCCAACAAATTACTGTCACAGACAAGCACAAAACACTTTAATATGTATACATGTACGTGTGTTTAATTGCTAAACACTCAGTCAAGACGACAAAGCTCAATTTCCTTGTCATTCTTTGCTCATTACTAAGCTACTTTCCATATTCTGCTGAATTTGTTACATAGGCCGATATCATCTGTTTGTAGTTTTGGAAACTCAATTGAGTTTTGTTTTATTCCTGTGAAATGTTATTTCCCATCCAGGCCATCTATACCAGAAGTCAAGATAAGATTTAAAGAGAAAGTCCACCCTGATTACAAGTTGGTTTTAAAAGAAGCAGAACATTAAAGAAACAGATCAGGGAAGGGTTGAGCAAAATACAATAAGATAAGAAAGTTATGAATTTTTGAAGTTGTAATCAATTAAACACAAATTGGCAACTCCCTGAAGCATCTTGCGAGCTCCTCTCCCATTTGCCCTGTACTCCCCAAAATCATTAATTTCTCTAAACAAACAAGTGAGTGAGTAAATTACGCAATGCGTAATAAATGTCCCCGCCGGAAGTGCAGATCTGTGGAAATTAACTAGCCTGAACCTTAAAACTTCAGTGAAAAACTTTAGTGAATAAAATAATAATGTTACTGCATGCAAAAGAAGATAATACCAACAATGCATGTATACAACTGAAATATAAAACATGAAAACATTATGAACCTTCAGCCATTTTGAATAAATTTGCATAAATTTGCATGAATAATGAATTTCAAAATTCTGTGTAGAAGTTTGGCAGCCCCCCCCCCCCCCACCCAGCCCTATCAGATAAAACAATCGGAATCAAAATCCGATGTGAAATAGAGGAGAAGTAGCATTTTTCGTCAATTTCGAATAAATTTGCATAAATTTGCATAATTAATGAATTTCAAAATTCTGTGTAGAAGTTTGGAAGCCCCCACCCAGCCCTATCAGATAAAACTATCGGAATCAAAATCCGATGTGAAATAGAGGAGAAGTAGCATTTTTCGTTGATTTTGAATAAATTTGCATAAATTTGCATAATTAATGAATTTCAAAATTCTGTGTAGAAGTTTGGAAGCCCCCACCCAGCCCTATCAGATAAAACAATCGGAATCAAAATCCGATGTGAAATAGAGAAGTAGCATTTTTTGTCGATTTTGAATAAATTTGCATAAATTTGCATAATTAATGAATTTCAAAATTCTGTGTAGAATTTTGGAAGCCCCCACCCAGCCCTATCAGATAAAACTATCGGAATCAAAATCCGATGTGAAATAGAGGAGAAGTAGCATTTTTCGTTGATTTTGAATAAATTTGCATAAATTTGCATAATTAATGAATTTCAAAATTCTGTGTAGAAGTTTGGAAGCCCCCACCCAGCCCTATCAGATAAAACAATCGGAATCAAAATCGGCCAAGAAATGACGGAGAAGTAGCATTTTCTAACATCTGAGCACACACGGACAGACGGACGGACGGACGGACGGACACACACACACACACACGCACACACGTACGGAGCCCGTTTCATAGTCCCCTCGCGAACTTCGTTCGGCGGGGACAACTATCCAAACATATATGCACCTTAGATATAATCACTGCTCATATGTTTTTACACAAAACCTGTGTGAAACAAATCTAGTCCTTCATCGGAAATTAAGAAAATGAAAATTTATGAGATCTTCGGCAGTGAGCAAATGGGAGAGGAGCTCGCAAGATAGGTCATGGAGTTGCCAACATGTGTTTGATTGGTTACAACTTCAAAAATTCATAACTTTTTTATTTCTTATTTTTGCTCAAACCTTCGCTGATCTATTTCTTTAATTTTTCTGCTTCTTTTAAAACCAACTTGTAATCAGGGTGGACTTTCCCTTTAATTGGCTGCTTCTGCTAGTACTACAACACATCATTGCTCTGGTGACAATTGCTCTGTGGTAATTTCGTACACTAAATGAATGCTAAACTTCAACCCTGGACCAAACACTTTACCCAACCCTAACCCTAACCCTAAATGTCACCGAAAACTATATTGCAAGCCTAACTCTAACCCTATATCTTTGACGAAATAAAGCCGGGAGCAATTATCGCCGGAGCATACATCAAACCACCAGTATACCAAACCCTAGAACACTGCACTTAATGGGAGTTTATGCAAGGAAATCTGGAAAGAACTGGAACAAAATACAAATCCTTTATTGAGATACACACAGAACTTTGAAAGAAAAAGTTGGATTTATACACTGAAAACATTTTATTTGACAAATCAACCAGATCATTTTTACAAGCACTGATGAATAGAATAACATATTTCATCATCATACAAACACACACCTGTGAATAAATATTTCACAATGTAATCTAACTCGTTGCATACGGGAAACAGGTGTTCCTTGTATTAACCCTTTCGAGACAATTGACCACATTTTGTGGTTGGGCTTAATAACTTTTGATTCAGAACCCTGAAAAATATACCAGATACATGAGTAGAAAGAGCAAAAATTTCTGCACACACTGTGTCCATTTTTGTTACATGACAATATTGCGTTTGATCCCAGGAATTTTAAAAAGGAGATTAAGATTTAAAATCCTTAAATTGGCAACACATTGAGAGGTTCAAAATCATTGTTTTTTATCAAAATTGGCAACTTTTTCAACTTTTTGCCAATTCTTTTAACCATGTATATTGTTTTCAAAGACATTACCCCTTATTACAATCTTGTAGTACTAAAAGAAAAATATTATTGTTGCCAATTTGAAGAACAAAATGTGATCAATTTAGCGCTGAAATAATTTCTGTCCTGAAAGGGTTAACCCTATGAAAATTTGAGAATTCAGTAGTCAACGAGTTAAAGTGTACCAACCACCTGAAAAAAGAATTTGTATACCGCTAGGAAGTATAAAAATAACCTCAAAGAACTTTATCTGAAATTCTATAGGTCAACAGTTTAGGAGTATGAAGGAAATAAAGGATAGCGTGAAGGTGCTCGCGCGGAACCGAACCTCCAAGTTGGGTTCTGTGCGAGCCCTTATCTTGGCGAGCGCGTACGAGTGTGTTGAGTAGTCTACTCACGAGTCGCTTTTATGCTTATAGAGAGTATAATCAAACTTGTAATATCTCTTTATAGAAGTGATATTCGAAGCCGACATTTGGAATATAGTAGAATGACATGGAACCTCTATTAAACATACAGAGTAAAATATTTTTTGGTGATTGGTACCCTTTAAAGATCTCATTGGTGAGTTTAATGTACAACCTTCATTTCAATTGCATTATGATATAAACCTCTCAGGCTATAGGCAATGGATTTTGTTGCTATCTAGAAGTTGCTCATTGAAGAAGAAGAAAAGGGGGAAAATGAGAGCAATAGCACTCACAGACCAGGGATTTCCCTGCACAGACTCACAAATTAGCAAATTAAGTGTACTTTGAAATTACACCCATGTATCAAAGGGCACTGTGCTATAAAGGCCCTAAAGATTTTAACAACTAAAATTCAACAGTAGGACTCATCTTCTTCCAACATTCTTTTTGAGTAATTTCATAAAGTAGTATTGACACACTGACAAGCAAGTCAAATTTCATGACAATTCAGGACAAGGGTGGGGGCAATTTTCTTTGTTTGTGTACTTGAGATATTTAATACTGGTTTTATTGGGGGCAAGGGCATGTTGTACCCCCCCCCCCACCCTCCCCAAAATGGACTCCATGATACTCATGTTTATTGCCAAATAAACATAGGGCATGGTGAGGCTCTATGATACTCCATGTTCATATCTGAATCTTAGTTCTGAGAGGTTATAACAGTCAGTTTCGACCAATATCAGGCCAATTCCACGGTTGCACATGTTACATTTGGAGAGGTTTTGAGTTACATTTTAAGCTCCTGGGCCCGTATTCATTTCAATACTTAAGAATTAAATTTGAGTAGTTTACTTAGTTTTCGGCTGAGATTAAATACTTCCCGGTAAGTAATTTTGGTATTCAGTTGAATCATTTGGCTAAGTATTTTACCCTAAGTCTAAGACAGCTCCCTAGCAGACTTAAACCAATTACTTGATTGGCAGGTATGTGGCTTTCATACATAAGCAGAGCAGTATAAGCTGCGCACAAGCAAGTCATATAAGCGCACAAGCAAGTAATATAAGCGCACATCTACTGTGACGCATCTATTGCGAAAGTTTTTGGATAGGATATCTGACATCACAATGGATTATCAGTAAGTATTTTGCTTTAAAGTCGGCTTGCTAAAGTAAAGTGCTTAAATTTGATCTGAATAGGAGTTAAGCCAGTTTACTTAGCCAATCGAAATGCTAAGTAAAATGCTAACTTAATGTGCATTTTGATTTGAATACCGCCCCTGTGCTCTTACTATAGTGTTAGGTACATGAGTTTTAGTTACAACAATGCACACATATTAGCGTACCTAAACTGTACTTAGATATTCTAATATGTGTGCATTGTTGTAACTAAAACTCATTTAAATCTAACACCTGCAGTAATAGAACAGGAGCTTAAGATGTAACTCAAAACCTCTCCAAATGTAATGTGTGTAATCATGGAATTGCCCATCAGTAGATTTGTGTGAGTGACTGGAGTTTTTGTATATAATCAGAGAAGCCTTCATGTATTTTTACTTGCACCTGGAAACACCAGTGCACCGCAAATCAGTTGATTGTTTTAATGCAGTGTGAGCACCTGACCTGCACAGCAGCACACAGTCTAAAATAATCTTTCGTTAAAGTGAAGGACGTGGGCTCACCATAAAGAAGAAGAAAAACTAATTATGGATTACTGGGGAATGCCTTTAACATCATCATCCGTAAAATGTGAGTCAAGATCGAACCCTGTGGCACTATTCATGCAGACCTGAGCACTGACCTATAGACCAACTCACATCTCAGGGATGCCAGCTTTTGTCACACACTTTCTATATACATATACATGTATTACCAAATTTCTGATCCTCACATTCCAAGTTCATAAACTGTCCCAAGTGACTGAAAGAAAGCTGGAATGATGCACATGGTACTGAATCTCTAATTCCGTCATACCAAGTCCATCAACGTTCACAGTAAATGATAGAATGCTAACTTGGAGCACATTCCATGTCCCCTTCCTTGCTGTTCTTTGTCTTCTGTAACTCAGCGAGGACTTGCTTCTCTAAGGCTAGAATCTCAGCAGGTTTCTTGTACTGCATGAACAGAATAAAATAACATAACCCACTAATTGCATTTCAGTTCACACTATTCATTTGTGTTGAAATTATTCAAATGAAACAAGAATGTGAAGCATCTCATTTTATTTTGCGAGAGCATTTAAAAAAAAAATACTTTATTGCCTAATGTCGAACTGGGTCTTTGTGATTTACTTAACATAGCCGTCTTAATGAAGAGTGCATTGATTTGTATTGATTGCAACTGTTCATGAGACAGGGCCCCACTGGGTGGTAATAAATAAAAACTTTGGTAGCACCCTGCCAGTGCAATTAGTTCACTATACAATAAAATGAAAACATATTGCGTATTATTCTTACTTACATTGATAATGAGAGTGTTATTGCTATGAGCCATGCTGAAGCCTGACTGTTGTAGAGGCACACCTGCTCTGTCCATGTCAGGTATGGGGAATTTCTTGTAATACCTGAAAATAAAAATAGAAGAGGCAATTATCATTCATTGGTGATATCACACATGCTTCATCAACTATTGCTCCCCAGTCAATATCCTACATTATTAACCATATCAGACATCTGAGCAATGCAATTTCTACATTTTATTGCCCGGCTTTGACAAGCCAACAAAATTGCGGGCCGATAAATTGTTTATTGCCCAGTTTCGAAAGTCAATGGGATTTTGCATGTAAAATAGTGGGCAATAAACTGTACGTTATTGTATAGGAATACTTGTTGTTTTTGCTGTTCATGTATTTCAAGGAGTTGTTTCAAGCTTTCGCATTGTTATTAATTTTGATAAGGATATTTTATCAAGCAGGAAATGCCGGTAAGTTAAAAAAACTTTTTGCCCAATAGTGTATCTGTTTCCTTTCTTTGAAATGCAATTCAAAATTTGAGTATTTTTTACAATATTTTCGAGTTCACTCTAGATGTCTGATTCTGTTAACAGTAATGATATGGATTGGCTACTTTTGGGGGATACAACACTAATTGCTCTCGCTAGAATCGTCACTGAATTCACGAAGTGGCACAACCTCCCGCAGATCTTTCAAAACGCATTCCGAGAAAAAGGCGATTCAAATATCTGCATAGTGAAAACAGCAAATTTGACTTGTTGATATGAGTTAAATTTGAAAAATCATATATGTTAAGAAAGAGAAGAATTTTGTCTACCCATTCATGTAGAAAAATAGAGTTGTTCATGTGAAATGTTAGCAGTGCAAGCCTGCAAACATTTGTGTCACTCTGTGCCACTTTGTGAATAAAATAACATGCGTAGTCTGGTACGCACCGTATGTGTTTTTGTATTCGCCAAGCAACACAACGGTCCATACCGCACACTACACATTTATTCGCTTTTTACTTTTTCATGAAGTGACACATTGGATGCGCGCATGTACCGTGCACACTATTTATTCATACGTGCGCTCCATGTACCATAAAGTAAAAAACCTTCTTGTCACTTCGTGAATTACATGGTTGGCCTTTTTTGAGGTTCGTGTCATTTTGATCATACCATTTTTTGCAGAATAAATCAAAATTGATACTTGAAACTTCGTTGTGTGATGAATGATGGTAAAGAGATGCTAAAAATTGAAAAAAAAATGAAATATGATATTTTACGCTATTTTTGGCATTGTGCCACTTTGTGAATTCAACAACGAAATGTTGTATCCCCCTCAAGGCCAGTCCATATTATATCATTAACTGAATTCTTCAACCCTGCACCAAACACTATACCTAACCTTAACTATAAACCTGACCTACAATTTATGCATTACCTGAACAAGTTAAAGCAACTTGGCAGTCAAAAAAAATTCTTACATTGTTGAAAGTGTTACTCAACATCTTTCAAAGTATTCTTGTGTGACTTAAAACAGCATGAAGCTATTCTGAAATTTTTAGAAAGCATATTGGAAAACTTAAACAAACATGTTCAGAAAAGTTTGCCTCTTATCTCTTTGGCAACAAACCTAGAGAAGGCAGATGTACATTTAAATTTCCAGATGACTATGTCACTTTGTGCTTATAAATAACACTGTGGTCTGATTTTGGGGTCATGATTTTGAGCATTTTGTGTACCTTAAAACAAGTGAATAGGGACATCAGGGTAAATCAAGAAAACAACTAGAATTTTTAAAACATAATTTTGTTTCCCAGTAATGATGCAGACCCTTTTCATTTTTAAGTGATCATGAATAAGAAAAGAAATGAAAACAGTATGCACCATATTTATAAAAACATTTTTCATCCCTATTTGCCTTATCATCCTGTTTTTGAACCACTGTTTGGTACTGTACATGGTATAAAAATACACAATTGTGAGTACAGACTACCTTCTCTTCACCAGTCATCATTTATTTTTATAACAAGGGTACATTACCAATCACCAAAATACATTTTGATCTGTATGTTAGGGGTTCCACGTGGCGCTATCTATATTCAAAATATGAGCTTCAAATACACTTCTATGAAGACATATTGCAAGTTTAAATACACTCTATAAACATAAAAGTGACTTGTGAGTAGATAAGTTGACACATCCTAAAGTAACACGCTTATATAGAATAGGCCTGCATGGAATAAAAGTCTGACTTGGATTCTATCCTTTTTCTTCACGTTCCTTGACTGTTAACTCATAGAATGCCAGGTAAGGTTTTTTTTTTGTAGGTTGATTTCATACATTCTAGATGTACACAAATCATTTTTATAGGTGATTGGTACCCTCTACGAACATTGGGCTTACTTTTTATTGGATGTCCTGATAATGCAGCATCTGTTGTCTTGGTCAACTGAAAGGCTATACGTCTCAATAGGATATGGAAGATTTCGTATTCTCCATTGGAATGCTTGGCGAGTGTCCTTCCTAGTAAAGATGGGCTGATAAATAGAAAAACACAAATATTGGTGATTTGAAAAGATAATCACTAATCAGAAGTTAATTCAAAATTGCATGAAGAGATGAAAGAAAGCCTAGTAATCATATAGCATTTCAAGCTTGTATAACAGTATATTGCTTCATTTCAGAACATGTAGGTGCCATCAAGTCGTCTCAACCTGAGCACCACATAGACAAACTTTCTGAGGTTTCAAGACATACAAGATATAAATTTCATTTGGGGAAATTGACATGCCAAATGAATTTGAAGGGAACGCTTTCTCCAGGATTCCAAAGTTTTGCAATTGTACTCTTATTTCACAGTTTAAAAATGAAAACAAAAGCAATTATATGAAGCAAATAATTTATCTTCACAAAATATTTCCTAGAAAGAACCTTTACACAAGTTTGGACTGGAGAAATATTACAATGGTATTCTACTTCTATCATCTGTTTCTGTTTCACTATCAAAATCATGCTTTTCAGGGGGGGGGGGGAGATTCATGCTGTGTCATTTCTTGATAAAGGACACAGCAGGATACAAGCACATCATCCAAGCTAGAATCTGGTTTCACTAGTCAAAGAAGATGATTCATACTTCCAAAGGGCAAAATTATTCTCTTTTTCTTGTTCACTTACATTTGAGCTGCTTTCCTGGAGGAAGTCTGCCTCGCCACTTGCAGCAGGATGCATGAACTGCTCTCCGATTTCAAACTCCCATTTCCCCTCTCTCCCAAGTACATTCTTGTTCCTCCATTTACGCACTGCAGAAACAAGACAGAATGGCAATCCTTACACTACAATGAAAATCAAAACCACATTAATTAAAGACTACCAGTTTTCATCTCAAATTAATTATGCCTATTGGAAGCATAGTACCCAGTTATGTAGTATTTGTTGAAATACTTCTATTCCAATGCATTGAGATTTAATGTCCCTTCAGACAAATACTTCTAAGAGCTCCATTCAAAAGGCATTAATCACAAAAGTAGAGTCAGAAGACTGTATCTATTTTCATAGTTCAGAATTCATTCTTCAGCCCAAAGTTCTTATAATTACTTGTCTTCTTAAAGGTAGTGTTCAATTTCTGACTATGATGACTTACCTACATGTACATGTATCATAACTCAGTGTTTGGATCATCATAATATAAACAACCAGTCGAACAAACACTGGCTTGTCATAACTCTGGGGTTACATGAAATTTTGGCAGGGTTAACATATATACACTGTACAAAACACATACTATAGTCTTTGTTTACTTTGAATAAATGAACTTAACAGAATAAAATAAAAGCATAAATCTTCTGAATTCTGATACCACTAGCCTTGCAGGATGCTATACCCTTGTCTCCAAATTTGTATTGAAGAAAACTTTCATCTCTTACCTAGTAAGTCATTAGTTTTCACATCGTACTCCTCCACAAGCTCTCTACCATCTGGGAGAATAAAATGAACCTTTCTTCTTCCTGTGTACAAAATTCAAGATAAAAACAAATTACTAGTACTGTAAAGATATACTTTTAGTATGGTAACAGACTGAAATATTGCTGAGTGTAATAGTGTTAAAGGTAACATGGGGAAAAAACTTGATTCAATGTTTTGGATACACGTGTCAAGCTAGAGTGTATCACTTCACGGTTTTCTTCGAGGCGCTTTTACCCTCGGGGCTGTACTCAAAATACATTGGAGATAGCATATTATTATAGGTCTTCATGAACGAAAAGATCCTACTGAGTTATGCATTTTGAAAAAAAGTGACATTTTAGTCATTTTGTGTGTTAGAGCAAATGGGGGAGTTGTCCACAGCTACATGACAGTGACATTACCTATTCGGCCAATTTGAAATTTCCATAAGCATAGTGATTACAACTTTCAAAAATTCATAACTTTCTTACTGCTTGTCCGATTTTGTTCAAATTTTCACCAATCTGCTTCTCTGATTTTTCCTCTTTCTTTCAAAGCAACTTGCTATTAAGGTTGGATTTCCCTTTAATGCATAAATCTACAATATAATCCTAATGAAAAATTATTCTACAATCTGATATTTTTTGTTGAGAAATCATAAATTGCATGCTCAAATTTCTTATACTGCAGTTAACTCCTCTAGGATAAAATTAAACAAAAAGTGCACCTAAAAATTCAGTTAGATTAATTTCAGGCCACACATGTAGTACATGGAGTTTGGAGAATTTGCCCCTTTACACAATTCATGGGAGTGGTTCATAAAGCTTCTTTGTTAATAAACCTACATACCCAGAAATATATGAGGAATGCGACGTATACAATGCCCAAATCTACATGCATTAAGATTATATCATGCATTTAAGTGATTAAACATACATGTACACATCCAATGAACGAGGTTATAACACAAGCCCGTTAAGGAATACAAGGTTATAATATAACATCGTATTCCTTAACCATTATGGTCACGGTGAAAACACATACACAATTGTTACCCCCTATACACAGAGAGGGCAGCACACAGGGAGCTCACTTCGGTCTCAGGAGAAAAATATCAATGTGGGCAAAATTTAATGCTTAAAGTGCATGTGCAGTTTTGGTAGCAAAAGGGAGACTGGAAAGAAATGTGTTAAATACAGTCTCATGTTTATCTCCTTGAATAAAAATATATATGAGATCATTTGGTATTACAGTCATGATTTCCGGTGAATTTTAGTAAGGAACACTAGATAATAGCTATACACTGCCCTATGCCAGGATCCTTAAACCCCGACGGCTGCCTGCACAACAATCTCCGAGCTTTGCATGAAGATAGTGTGCGTATAGCATAAACAGTCCTCCATAGCTTAATACACGTGTGTACACATTTTAGTACAACTTGCCGTCGTAGGAGATTAGATCCCTGTCCCCGTATCTGAATTACATTTTTACCTCTCACTTGTTTAATATTTAACTTGAGGAAAAAACTTCACAGCAGCTTGAATAGTTATGCTAGTATCTTGCTATTTATCATCTAAAATCAAAGAAATATGATGAATTTTTTGATGGCTTACCAAACCTGCACATTACTTTTAAAATTCTGAATTTCCTGAATTTATGGTTTAGCTGGTCACCAAAGAAGAGGGACTTTCCCAGACAACTTGACAACTGTTAAAATTCTAGTATCTAGAGACTACACTAATCAAGGGCCAGGGGCCTGTTTCACAAAACCATCTTAGCTAAGATCAACGACAACTAGCAAGACAAGGATTTATGACGCCTCCAACCTCGTCACACTTATACATGTACAAGCTTATCTGAAGATAACCTTCTACTCCAACTAGCTTTTACGGGTGAATAGGCTTCAATAGCTTTTGTGTGTATCAGCTGGCTTTTTTCCAGTCTAGATCATTTATACATGAGAGGAAAATAATTATTTAAAATTTCACTTTCAATTCTGAATCTCCAAATTTGTGGCACAGTAAGAGTTGAAGAATCCCTGAATCAGGTAATCTAGCAAAGTTAAGAAAATTAAATCTTGCTTAGAGCAATTTTGTTGTCTGTTTTTAACTGCTGCAACAGTGAATGTTGGACACAGTCCCACATGGGCAGGGGCCTATGAGTAACCCCATCATATCTTTTTTAGTCGGCGTGCAGTGCCATCACTTGTCATATATTTGGTAGATTATGGTCGGCAAAAGGGATGCTACATACTCTTACAACTCCTTCAAAATTATCTTTCTACGCATTCACTTAATCTGGAATTTATTCATGTTCATATTTAATGAAAATTAAATGAAAATCAGCAGTGTTTCTATTCAAGGCTTGTCTCCACTAAACTATAGTGAATCAACACTCTTTCCACATTCTAATGGAAAAAATACATAACAAAACAATTTGATTGAGGTTATTACAATATGAAAGGAACTTTTTTCAAACTCTTGAAAATAAAGAAACCAAAAAAAAAGAAAAGAAACAATAATAGACTGATAGGCCCACAGAAAAATGTAGTGGGATGAAAAAAAAGTTAAACCAAAACTTTTAAAACAAGTGAATGAGTAAATTACGCAATGCGTAATAAATGTCCCCGCCGGAAGTGCAGATCTGTGGAAATTAACTAGCCTGAACCTTAAAACTTCAGTGAAAAACTTCAGTGAATAAAATAATAATGTTACTGCATGCAAAAGAAGAGAATACCAACAATGCATGTATACAACTGAAATATAAAACATGAAAACATTATGAACCTTCAGCCATTTTGAATAAATTTGCATAAATTTGCATGAATAATGAATTTCAAAATTCTGTGTAGAAGTTTGGAAGCCCCCACCCAGCCCTATCAGATAAAACAATCGGAATAAAAATCCGATGTGAAATAGAGGAGAAGTAGCATTTTTCGTCAATTTTGAATAAATTTGCATAAATTTGCATAATTAAAGAATTTCAAAATTCTGTGTAGAAGTTTGGAAGCCCCCACCCAGCCCTATCAGATAAAACAATCGGAATCAAAATCCGACGTGAAATAGAGGAGAAGTAGCATTTTTCGTCAATTTTGAATAAATTTGCATAATTAATGAATTTCAAAATTCTGTGTAGAAGTTTGGAAGCCCCCACCCAGCCCTATCAGATAAAACAATCGGAATCAAAATCCGATGTGAAATAGAGGAGAAGTAGCATTTTTCGTCAATTTTGAATAAATTTGCATAAATTTGCATAATTATTGAATTTCAAAATTCTGTGTAGAAGTTTGGAAGCCCCCACCCAGCCCTATCAGATAAAACAATCAGAATCAAAATCGGCCAAGAAATGACGGAGAAGTAGCATTTTCTAACATTTGAGCACACATGGACAGACGGATGGACGGACGGACGGACGGACACACACACACACACACACACACGCACACACGTACGGAGCCCGTTTCATAGTCCCCTCGCGAACTTCGTTCGGCGGGGACAATGAATCCCATCATTGGAAACTGAAAAAAAAGAAGAAAAAAATACCAATACTATTGACAAATGAACAGTAGACAAGAAAAAAATAAAAGGCTACTGATAAGCAATGAGAAGTATAATAATCTAGAAAAAATATCAATTCATAGCTATTGCTGGTTATATTATAAATTAAAATGGACTTAATAAGTCTATCAATATACATATATGGGTACTTCTTATCTGATCGATTAGCATGAAAAATGACGTGCTATATACTGTACCATAATGAATGTGAAAATCACATTTTGTTTCTTATAACGACAATAAGTGTTTGACATCTATTAAACCTTTCTCCTATCTTCTATTTTCTTCTATTTCCTAATTCATTCAAATATTTGCAGTTGAGTTAAATTTAGCTTTTAAAAATATAGAATTGCAACCAAGGCTATGTGTCAGCTCCTATCCTTGCCGATAGTATGGATATCACAAGATGTCTAGCTAGTAAGATCTTCGTGAAATAGTTCAGGGGAGATCATACACATCTCAGTAGTTGGTGGATAAAGTTATGACTGTCCTGTCGTTGGTTTCGAGAAACAGGCCCCAGTTTCTCAAAACCATCAGAGATTTACATGTAAGTCTAAGTTTGTGGACATCTTATTGAAACGTGTTAATTCTTCAACATGCGTTTCTATGGCTGTCCATAAACTTGACCGAACTTTGGCTTTGCTGTCATATGAGTTACTTTAATTAGTCTAACTTAGTCTTAAGTTCAAAATATGTGTCTAAGAGAAGACTAAGAGTAAGACTAAGTAACTTACACTCACGGGACCATCACTATATGGGGCTGTGTCAATTTTGCCCTGTCACAAAGTTCGCACTGTCTACGTATTGGATAGATGAACAACCCGCGCTGTTCATCTATCCAATGCGTAGACAGTGCGAACTCCATTGATTCACATGCCATGCGTGGACTTAGCGATCGCACCATCTTGCTCGCACTCACGCGGGATAGAGATGCAATGAACTCTACGTAGAGTTCAGTGGATAGAACCAGTGATGCACAACGCGAAATAACAAAATACGTCCACAGACTCTAAGCTAGACTAGTGCCGACTTCAGGGCAGTTAGGTCAACGTTTCTCATGCAAATAACGATTGACTGACTACATGTGCAAGGTAAGAAAAACCGGCACTAATGCACTTTCGTATCCATGCGCATTGGGTACCCTACCCCTACCCCTAACCCTGTTAGGGGTAGGAGTAGGCTAGGGTTAGGGGTAGGGGTAGGGGTAGGGTAGGGTATGGATACGAAAGTGCCATCTCCAATAACCTCGCATAAGTGTGAGTGCATCCGTCCAGCCAAATCCTTGTAGATTTACACGTTTTGATTGTGCATCTTTCAGGTCGAATATGACCAGAACCACCTTAGCAAACACTGAGGGTGGTTTGCAAGGTTCACCATGCGTGGGAATGGGTGATTATGAGGCATAGTATGGTGGTGGATCCAGTGTCCGAACACTTTTCAGAAAATCAACAGTAGCAGATAAAATATCAAACGAATATCTGTCAAACTGACATAATGAATGCTCAAAGTCCTACAGAAAAAGAAGTTAATGGAATTTTAAAAAGACAACATAGATTTAATACGATATTCCCTTCCGAGTGAACCCCTTCCCAACGACGCGGCGTTTTGGTCCCTTGAAAAAGGTACTGTATTTCCGAACGTGTGAAACCTATGGGAAAAAGACACAACCTTTGTTTCAATAGTGTGGTTTTAGTACGCGTAATCCCACGCGTATGAAAACCCATTTAAGGCGCTTAACTGTACACGTTAGGTAATACAATCTGTTCGGAATTACGATCCTTGACTATATTTCGGTGTTTACAATTACACCTTCCTCCCAGCGCCATAATCATGATAATGGCATGGGCTGTACAACTCCGTGGCCAGTGCCAGATTGAAAAGCCCCAAGTTTGTACAACTATCCCCAACCCACGACGAGTGCAGTGCCAATGATTTCCTTCCAATCGATACGACGCGACCACTCATGGGCCCTTGCCTATGTGGGACTGTGTCCAACATTCACTGTTGCAGCAGTCAAAAACAGACAACAAAATTGCTCTAAGCAAAATTTAATTTTCTTAAATTTGCTAGATTACCTGATTCATGGACTCTTCCACTCTTAGTAACTAGCTATACGAGCTCTGTGGCTTATCAATCTGGTACTGGCCACAGAGCTATACAGCCCATGCCTATACTGTGTGTGGAGGAGGATATCAACCAAAAAATCTAGATCTAAATATCACCATTTCCCACATACTGTGAGCCATGCAAACCACCCTCGGAGTTTGCTAAAGGGGTTACCTTCCAGGATCAACTAAGATTGTAAAAACTGAATGAATAAAAAAGAAAAAAAGCCACAAAATCGGCAGGTGTGATCGGGTTTTTTTTACCTTTCATATGCAACTAGTATAGTATATATGGGACTACACCAATCTTTATCTTGCATGTGTAGTCCCATATATACAAGTTACAAGTGCAAGGTAAAAAAAACCTGATCACACCTGCCGATTTTGTGGCTTTTTTTCTTTTTTATTCATTCAATTTTTACAATCTTAGTTGATCCTGGAAGGTAACCCCTTTAGCAAACTCCGAGGGTGGTTTGCATGGCTCACAGTATGTGGGAAATGGTGATATTTAGATCTAGATTTTTTGGTTGATATCCTCCTCCACACACAGTATAGGCATGGGCTGTATAGCTCTGTGGCCAGTACCAGGGCAGCGTTTCATCAAACGGTCATAAGTACAAGTTCGCCGACATCCCATTGAAACGCGTGTATTATAATTAACACGCGTTTCAATAGGATGTCGGCGAACTTGTACTTATGACGGTTTGATGAAACGATGCCCAGATTGATAAGCCACAGAGCTCGTAATCGTATAGCTAACTCTTACTGTGCCACAAATTAGGGGATTCAGAATTGAAAGTGAAATTTTAAATAATTATTTTCCTCTCCTGTATGAATGATCTAGCCTGGAAAAGGGCCTGCTGATACACACAATAGCTATTGAAGCCTATTCACCCATAAAAGAGCTAGTCTGAGTACAAGGTTATCTTCAGATAAGCTTGTACATGTATAAGTGCGACGCGACCACACTGCTGGGGCATGCCCCGGGAAACTTCGGAAAGGAAAGGCTAGTCCCATATGCTAGCTTTTTTGTAATTAGTCATCAACCAGTCAGACTACTCTCGTTATTACACTTCAACTCAGTATTAGTAACAAGCACATGCAATTTTCGGACAAATAAGTTCAATCTATGCTTTATATTACATGAAAAATACATTACCATCCTGAACCAGAGCCGTTTTCCGTGATTTTCTAAGTGTTTCTAACCACGCCATTGAAGAAGCCATCCTAGCAACAATCGTAATTCGATCACGGCGGAAGTTGCAATCGCATAGTATCGATACGCGTCTCTCCCCGCCCCCCCCCTACATCCCCACAGATCTCTGTAGTCGAGATCAGCCCCCCCCCCCCTTGCTCCCACATTTTTTTTTAAGGGGGGGGGAGCACAACTGTGCTGTTTTTGTTTGTTTTTTAAAACATGAAATACGTCTAGTATTTGTATATATAGCCTATTAATAGGAACATCACTGTTCTTAAAGAAAAGAAAAGAGAGTATGTATTATCGCATACGGATATGATATAATGTAGATCTATATACCTTTCAGGTGGGGGGGGGGGATGGTGTGTACAAACACCCCCCAAGGTTTCACCCCACCCCCCCCCCCAAAAAAAAAAAAAAAATGGTGGAAAATATATATTTCTATTATATGTTTTAGATAAATATAATTTGATACATTGTATTTATTAAAAATATTCCAGTCTATATATTCTTTACTTCAATATAGATATTATTTATTTATGTACAATATTGTAGATTTATATGAATTTATTAATATTTATCTACAATTCTGTCGTTGCTTCTGATTTTTCCCGATATATGTTTTCACTACCAGAAAGTGAAAACCATCTACTTCAAATAATACAACATGGGTGTTGAACTGGGAGGGATGTGGAGGTATAATTTTTAAAAAAATTGAAGTGGGGGGATGGTCTGTGATTTTTTTCAAAGCCATAATGCAAAAAAAATATATATATATTTAGATTAAAAATACATGTAATTATTCTCGATTTAGATGGTTCAGTCGGTAACTTTCCTTTATAATGCAATTTTGCCACACTCATGGTTATTGGTAATACTAACAATTTTCAAAATTGAAATGAAAATATAGTCACAGGAATCGAATGTGGTGGGGAAAGAGGGAATACATCACCTCAAATATTTATCGAGGATGATGACCCGTGTCATTATCACCAAACTATACATAGAAGAATGATGAAATGACAATGATAACATGTAGACCCGGTCATAAGCAGCGCTCCAGGGGTTGCATGTGGGCACAGTGCCCCAACTTTTCCCTTTAACTTCAGATAAGTACCTTCATTTTTCTTTCGAATAAGTTCCCGTTCAATAATCTTATAAATGCCCCTTTTCACCTCTGATAACTGCCTTTTCTACCTTTTCTATACATTCATTTATTTTTCTAACAAGTGTCCTTTTCCCCATGATAATTACCACGTTTCCTTTTTCCATAACATGTGCCCCTAATCCAAAGTGACTTAGAGCCAATATTCGCTCGTATTAAAAGTATATATTATAAAATAAATTTTCATTGTGAAATTTTGCAAATGAAACCCCATCAGAATTGTTTCCCCGTTTTTATATTACAATGTAACTGCGACCTAACAAATTTTTAATATTGTTTACTCGCTCGCTCAATATTCAAATCTTACTACAAAACTGCAAAGCGTGATGCTTAAGTTGTACCTTGGACATGTAAAGAGAAAAACCATATACCTGTTTACATACCTTCACCCCCTCCCCCCCCCCCCCCCACACTATATATATACATATATATATATATATATATATATATATGTATATACATATATATATGTGGTCCATGAGAAAAATCATACCCCCCCCCCCCACTTATGAGGACCTGTCTACGCCAGTGGGTAGTAGTAATGATAAGTAAGAAGCAACATTTATGTCCTTCATAAATAGAATCTGCTGTACAAAGAAAGATAGATAGATATCAGTGAACACATAGTTTTGACCGATACCAGATGCTATAAATAAGAATAACTGAATACCCGTAGGCTTATAGCCTATTTAGCTCTGTACCAACGAAACTTAAAAGATACTGCTCCTCTAAATTTTGTTTCTATAATTAAGATTATCCTATTAAATCATGCATCTGCGAGTGTATACATCCTCTCTTTCTCTCTCTCTCTCTCTCCACCTCTCTCCCTTCCTCCCTGTCCTCATCTATATCTATCATTCTATCTATCTATCTCGCTCTCATCGTAATGATAAATATACCCTCCATCAATTCATTCACACCATTTTTCGATTAAAGTGCAAAAGGAAACATCTAAATCAAATTTCTTCGCATTAAAAAGTCAATGTTTCTTTTATATACCTTTAACTTAAATGGTTATTAAAAAAACACCATCCACATCAAACTTTAGTTTTGAAGTTTTTCAGAATTTATTGCTCTTGTTTTCTTGCCATCAAAGATGTGGCAATTATTTGATGAGTGAACTCTTCAGTTTGCTTTTGATTCATTTTGGGCATTGTTATTGTTGTTGTTATTTTCTTTACATCATTTGGTGTCTTCTCAGTGTTTAATTGGCTCCGTTAATTTCCTCCTTTACAGTATGGTTTCATCAAATGTTTTAATCAGTTGTCTTCTCCTTCATTTCCATTGTGACTCAATCTGATACTTGTTTTCTTCAAAAACTTTCCTGTCATCCGAGAAAGATTGGGGCTTTTTATCTGACAGCAGCAAGGATGATTCTGTGCTTTCTTTCTGTCACTTGAAATGCACGATGATGACCTTTTGGCCCTTGATGCATTGTTGAAATGTTCACACTGTCGTGCAACACCATAAAATTTATATTCGCTTCGTTTCCTTTCAAAGAGGTTTTAATTTTTGTTTACAACCCACTTGAAGGAATCGACTTCTGGATTTTTAGAGTCTTCACTATTTTAAATTCTTGTAGAATTTTCCCTCTCTATAATTATTTTCCTCTCCTTGTGCAATGTCATCTTCGCTTCTTAGCTTATCGGATGTTCACTCGTGAGTTATTTGCACGTCTTGATCTCTTCGCTCCCGCTCTGATTGTTAGATCTCAACTCAGTTAACATCTAATTAGGAAGACTCTCATGAAAACTGGTCCATGACCTTCATAGGCAGTGACGGATTTAGGGAGGGGGCACACCGGCCCATGCATGCCCCTTTAAGATTCAATGTGTCATACCTTTAAAACACTTTTCTCCTTCTAATTGTCTTCTTGTGCCCCCTTTAAAATTTCGACCCTATTTTCGGAATTACACCCCCTTAAAAAAAAAAAAAAAAAAAAAAATCCTGGATCTCCCTTGTTAAGGATTCTAAATTTCCCTCTGATAGGTGGCGGGCTGCACCACAATTTGTTTCCTCATGATCCAGGTTTATACATAGTATGTTAAAGGTTAGACCACCTCCCTGGTTATAAAATTTTGTCTCCGGCCAACTTTGGAGGGTTTTTTTGCACGTGTGTATATATGTTGAACGAAACACTGTCAAGAAAACACCATTTCAACTCGACTTATAAATCCATGCGCTGGAAATGGTAGATGGCTTCATCGACCGCACTGAATTGTCTTTAGTTTTCTGTAGACGCTTTCGTGCCAAGTGTTCCATGCTTTTAGCCCAGATCTTTTGCTAAAGAATTGGAAGTGAAATCTGTCTTGGCAGAATATTTGCGGTGATGACGGGTATTGTAGGCCTTGCTCATGTAGCTGCTTCGGTTTACTGTAGAACAAGACAAAACGGGATTAAACACGCATTGATCAATTTCATTTTGATCAATTTCGTTTTAATCATTTAACCTATTATGTCTTGAGATATGAAGGTGTATTCTCAAACATATTGTGTTAAAAAAAAAAAAGAACTGTGATAAAGTAGGTGAAATGCATTAAGCATGTCTTTATAGATTATTTCATCCACTCTCGAGTTCTTTGGGTTTTCATGAAGGAAGGTTTAAAATAAATCAAGGTATAAGAAAAACTGCTCACCATGAGAAATTTAAATTTTCATCTTTATTCCGCCATTGCAAGAGATCACGATGAAGACATCACTATCATCACCGCGTCATTTCTTACTCCATTCATGCATTGTCTCTCATCATGGAGCGGCTCTTCATCGGGATTTGGCGGGAAAACACCGTCTTGCGATGTAGCCTATATAGGTGGCTGGTGATGATTGCAGTTCGCTCATGTTGCTATTTCATTGTTTGAATAAAATGATAAAAGGGAAAAGCGTTTCACTAATGTTCAAATTATTTTTAATTCAGCTCATAATCAATTTGATACCTTGCGTATGCTGCTTCAATAATTTATCACAACAAATAGGCCTGTATACATGTATCATTTTTCTGTAGAGTAAATCGGACGAATTTGATGATGATTTTATCAGGAATGTGTTAACAACGAAATAACTGCAAGGATAGCCGATGACAAAAACCACCCTCATAATCAAAGTCTACAATAACTTCCGTATTCGCCACCTAGTCGAATCACCACAATAAACACCATGACTTCTCTTTAACTATTCAAAGCCAGTTATTGAAGTATTATGGTCATGATGACCAATAGAAAAGGGAGAGAAAAGGAGTTAAGAAGAAGAAGAAGAAGAAGAAGGATTACCGGTGATAGGTAAGGTCGCAATCTTTGTTTCACCATAGCAACACAAGCCAAAGGATTGTCTCAGTGAGAGTTGTATGATCTGATCAATGCAGTCATCCTCGTCCCAACTCCCGGCCCTGGGCGCTGGTTTACCATTCATCATCATCATCATCATCATCACTGTCCAGGAGAAATCCTTTGGAGGATCAGAGGAAAAAACTGTTAATTTGTTATAGAATCTGTTAATCAAAGTTGATGTTTATTTTCCATGTCCAGAAAAATGTGATGACCTTCTATGTTTGTTTGCTTATTTGTATTTTGTTTTTGTTTTCTTGTCAAAAAATTCATTGGATTGTGACTCCCCTTTTAAAATCTTGGATCCGCCCCCTCCCCAACATAAACTTGGTGAAATCAGAACTTCTATTTTATCACCAGATCACGTTTACACCATATGATTTGGGATAGCCAAGATTTTCCCTAGAACTACTCACTCAAGGCAGCGAAGTCGAAGGTGGTATTCTTGTCACGCCTGTAAGAGGTCGATGGTTGATCAGGATCTGTTTCGATGTCAGTTTCATCATCAGATTCGAAATCGACCTCCGGGTGATCTGATTGAAATATCAAATTGAAATCAGTAGTTGAACAAGACAGTCTGGATAATATTGGTTGAATCCAAACTGCTCAATAAAATATGTTGACTGAGTTTACAATCTGCTCCTTAGTGAGACTTTTAAAATCAATTATCCCCGCCCCCGACCGTTAACGAACCGCATTCTTTAATCAATTACAAACATCGATTACTATTTTTTTTATCATTCATTTCCTTCTTATTCTTGTTTTTCTTTTCTTGTTCTTGATCTTGTTCTTATTCTTCTTGTTCTTGTTCTTGTTCTTGTTCTTCTTGTTCTTCTTGTTATTCTTCTAGTTCTTCTTCTTGTTCTTGTTCCTGTTCTTGATCATCATCATCATCATCATCACCTTCTTCTTTTTCTTCTTTTCTTCTTCTTTTCTTCTTCCTTTTCTTCTTCTTCTGTTTCTTCTTCTTCTCCTCCTCCTCCTCCTCCTCCTTCTCCTTCCATTCATCTTTCCAACCAACCTTGATGGGGAGTAAGAGCTCCTGCTTCCGCAGTACCAACCACGACTCCCTCCACCTCCTTCACGATATCATAGAAGAACTGAGAGACGCCGGATTTGATGTCGTGGATGAGGGCCCAGTAATTGGCTGCAAAATCTGAATATCTCCATGGGCGACCTGATTGATAAACATATGGAATACCTTAAGGTTATAAATATTATGAAGATCTACAAAAAACTTAATTGGCTCTTTGATTTAATAATTGATTAATATAGTATAATAGCATAATAACTGATAAGTTTGAATAACAATTTTAATCATTGGAGATTTCTGTTCCATTTCTCGTTTTAATTCTGGCCTTTCTTGATGATTTTTTTTTTTTTTTTTTAAATATTTGAGTTATAACAACTCCTATATTATGACGCCTCTGCCTTTATTAAAAACGCTAATGAATCCATTATTTCATTCCCTTCTTTTATATATTTTGTCCCAACCTGATGGTATACAATCTCCCGTTTCCTCTGTACCGACCGTGGTCCATCCCTGGTCGACGTCCGTCTCATCCCCCTCCTGCCCCATCACGATATCATGGACGAACTGCAGCCCGGCATTGTAGGCGTTGCGGATGAAAGCCCAGAAGTTGGATGGAAAGTAAGAATATCTTTCTCTGTGGCCTGATTCAAATGATAGTTTGAACTCATTACTGAATGAGGGGATAGATTTATTTAAAATGAATAGAAGTGCACCGGTTTAATTTATTGTTTGTAATTGATTTATAGAATAATTAATAATGGATATCTATATTTTTGATTGAATCATTTCTCTTATGGTTCATGATAGAGTATAGATGTATTATTTTTTTATATCTTTATGGCACATTTTCTTCTTTTTTCCCCTTTTGTTTACATTTGATTATTCTACCCATAATAACAGCCCACTTTCAATCACATATTCCGAACATTTTCTTACAGTTCATTCCTATTTTCTTTCTGTATTTTTTCTTTTTGCTTTTTCTTCGTCCTCTCCTCTCCTCCCCTCTTATTCCTTTTCCTTCCAATCTTTTCCATCTGTCCCTTCTTCTTCTTCTTCTTCTTCTTCTTCTTCTTCTTCTTCTTCTTCTTCTTCTTACTCCTCCAATTCCTCTCTTTCTTCTATCGCTCAATAATTAACAAACCTGAATGAGAACGATCCCCTGTTTCCCCAAAGACGACCACTTCTCCTTCCACCTCGATGTCCATTTCATCCTTATCCTCCTCCTCCTCCTTCTCCTCCTCCTCCTTCATGATATCGTGGATTAACTGGTGGCCGGCCTGGTAGACTCCATAGAAGGCATTGCGGATGAAGGTCCAGATCAGGGAGATCACGAACATGACCTCGATCTCATCAATCCAACCGTCATCATCCTGTGACATTACCTCATCCTCACTGGTGACGTCATTGCCCTCTGATGGGCCGCTAGACAGAAATATGCTGGTATCTACACATTTAGTTAACGAAACCGAATTAATGAGTAGAGTTAATACTCATAACATGAGGTATACAATGTCAACTTAAATTTGTTAATATTGAAGGCATTGGTGAAATCAAGGTAAAAAAAAAAAAAAAAAAAAAAAAAAAAAAAAACACCATCGTGGCCACAACGACCTTATTGTTATTATACACAAACACTCGTTATGATCATCGACACATTAATGGGGCTCTGATTTGAAAAAAGTTATAAAGGTCTCATTAATATTATACAGTAAGGATCTTGAGAAGTATGAATATTTGCTATAATACAAGGCGTTTCAGTGTAGAATCACATAATTGATTAGATGGTATAATAAATAGTGAGTTATACTGAATGAGTGGTAAATGAGAGAGACTAGAGAGAGAGAGAGAGAGGGGGGGGGGGGGAGGGGGAGAGGGGAGAAACAAAGAAAAAAAAATAGCGATAGATATATATATATATATATATATATAGAGAGAGAGAGAGAGAGAGAGAGAGATATATATATAGAGAGAGAGAGAGATATATATATATATATAAGCAATGGCGGGTCACTGAATTGATCTTTTTAATCACACAGAGAAAACGCTGTATAAAAATGCAAAGTGAACAACCCGTTGTACAGTTCATATTGTAAACAATTTGTTTAAATATTAAACAGGTTGTATAAGTTTTCAAAAACCTTTTGAAACAGCGTTTTTACTGTGCATGATTTATAACTAAGTTGTAGAAATGTAGAAATGATAATCTTCCTCGCGACAAAAAAAAAAAAAAAAAAAAAAAAATCTATGACGACACAATGGCTCACCTGTCTTATTAATGATCTTGACCTTGATCATCTGGTCAGGATCATAGCTCTTGACCATTACTGTCTGGTCAATCACTGAGCTGGTCTCATTCTCAATGGACTCTGCCCCTGATTCGTTGATCTCCTCCTCCTGATCAACACTACACTCATTGTCGGTGTCTGGTTATTGGGAAAATATCAAACAAGAATACTAGTAGAATTAACTAAACGATAATGTATTTAAACTTCTTAGTTCAACAAGATAAATGATTCATATTTAAGAAAACATATAACTTAGTCACCAAATATAATTATCTCCCCCCCCCCCCTTTCTCTCTTTCCTCTTTCTTCTTCTAGTTTTATTTTGTTCCCTTTCTAATTCTCTCTCTCTCTCTCTCTCTGTCTTTTAGATCTAGCCCATCAAATATTTTATTTACCGTTTACTTCTTTTAATTCTCCATCTCTTTAATTCCATATTGTAAATCCTATCTCTAATGTATACTTGGTCCTTTACCTCTCATCTTTCCTACTCAGTACACTAACCATTGCCATACACCCCACCATCCTTCTTCTCTTGAACCATTTTCTCTTCTCAGAATACTTACATTCCGCCTCAGAATACACAAGGCCAAAGACTGAAGTCTCATCGTCATCAGCGTTGGACTCGACATCTGCATCATCATCATCCTCGTCCCCGTACTCGACGTCGGATGACACCGATTCCTCATCATTCTCCTCATCGTTGACGAATCGATCTTTCATGAGCAAATCGAAAATACCGATTTCAAATATGCATGTGGATCAATATATTTCTCCTCTAAGAATGTCTTCTTTTTTTTCTCATACAGTTTTAATTTTCAGTTTCAGTTTATTGTTTTATATTTCACATTTACAGTGCTTTTACAATATAAATGGTAGAGACATTATATAAACAGTACAAACAAGACGAATGGTACAAACAAACATGAAATCTATTGTCAGAGAAAATGAAAGAAGGCGAGTACCTCATATCTATACGTTTGCATGCATTATTACTTGAAAAGACTGGGCTAGAAATAAAAGTGAAATTCTTTATGCTTCCTTTTCTCACTTCATTCTATTATGCTTCTCTTCTATTTAGTTTATATTGTTATTTTTTAAAAACATTATCATCAAAATTATCTGAAATATCTTGTCCTGTTGTTCAGAATAAACACTTTATCTCATATATTATTTTCACAGATACTTTACACATGTCAAAGCAGTAGAATACATAAGCATATAAGATCCGTAATAAGCACAAGGAAAATTTGATTTTTTTTTCTCACATCGTAAATATTTGTCTTCCTTTTTGATAACACTATACAAAAGCAAGATAGTGAAAACGAATAGGATTGATATCCTTTAAAATAATATTATAGAGTGTTGTTTATTATTAAAAACAACGTATAGTTAACGCGCAGTTTTTTACACTTTTTTCCTTCAAATTCAACATTAAACTTACGGTAGGAGAGGAAGCACTGGGAGGAAACCCTCACGTCCTTCGGATAGGACGTAGAAGGTAGCTCGTCCTCGACCTTACTGCTCAGAGCTGGCACTGAGGCAAGTTCCCACTCCTGTCCAAGTATAGCAGGAGTATTAGAAGATTTGTGGATTGCCCTGGGCTCGATGGCAGTGGCTGAAGATAACTTGCCGGAGTCGTTTACAAGGTTGAAGTTGATTTCATCGTCGATGTCATTACTGTTGATATCGTCCTCCATCACATGCAATGCCATAGACTTGGGCTAAAATAATTATGATGGATGATAACATTATAATATGATAAGCATGTATATAGTAGAATATAATACATTATGATCGATTCTAGTGATTATATTCACACAGAAGCTAATTCGCGATTCTTATGGAATCGAGGAATTCCTTACAGGGATTTCAACCTAAACAAAGTAGTGACTTTCCGTTAAGTAACCGCTCAAGGGACTTTACAGTTTATTATTAATCCGTATATACGTACACACACACACACACACACACACACACACACACACACACACACACCCACACACACCACACACACACACACACACACACATATATATATATATATATATATATACACTGATTATTTCCTACGTTAGGGGGAATCCTATCAATGCGGTTTATTCCGTCACAATAGAAATAAACCGCATTGATAGGATTCCCCCTAACGTAGGAAATAATCAGTGTATATATATATATAAATTGGCCACAATGCATTACAAACGCTTTTAGCAGTTTTCTTTATATATATATATATATATATATATATATATATATATATATATCAGCTGCCTAAACATGTAGCGCTGCTCTTAGGCATACCCATTTACACCTGGGTGGGGAGTGTCAAATGTGGAGTAATGTCTTGCTAAAGACGTTAGCGCTGGGGAGGGATTCGAACCCACAACCCTTCGATTGATAGTCAAGTGAATGAACTACTATAGCATGTCTACGAGACTTCTTTTTGTTTGGTCAAACAACCCAGATGCTGAAAATAAGTTTGAAGGTTTAAGCTTACTATAAGACTTCAGTTTATTCTACACTGTAAAGATGAGTCTACATTTTAGATGAAGAGCATGCAGATAAACAACAGAGAAAGTGCGAATACGTCCCCCCCCCCCCCCATGTTTAGAGGCTGAGAAAAAAAATCTACAAATTGTAATGGATCTGCAGCACGCGGGACTGTGTTCTATATCCTATATGCACATTCCGCCCCCACCTTGAATACCCCTATCAAGTTTTGGATACGCCTCTGGCGTACTCATTCCTCCCCTATACCTCCTCCGCCCCCCCCCTCCCCCCCCCCCCCCCACACACACTCTCTCTCTTCCATTTTTCCAAAAATTCTGACAAAGTTTCTCTTTACGATCAAAAAATATAATTATATTATAATGTTATGTTACAAATAGCTACATAAACACTCTCTCCAATTCAACATGTCTAAATCACCTGAAAATGTAATTCACTCCAGACTTGTCCTACTTTTGATTCGAAAGCAAAATCAAATTCTCACTACATGGCTCACACTGATTAGCAGACTGAGTATTATAATCAAAACTATGTTCTGAAAACGTAAATCGAATCTTTTATTTCGGCGGTGGCATTCTTCATTGTAATGGGTAATTCTCTGACAGAAACAAAATATGAATTTATGATGGATGGTCAGTATGTATTGCAAGATCATTGATGTATCAAAAAAAGAAAATTCCATGTTTTTCTGGGCCTTGAAACGAGGGGGGGGGGTGCTACGGCCCCATCCTATGCTGGATACGACAGTTAGGTATAAACTTAAAAGGGGAGATTCTTCAAACATTTTCTCTTACCCGTTTGCTCTTGGAGAATAATTTTCTGATTCCTGTCCAACAACAGGTCTTGGTTTCCTTAGTTTGGCAGCTGTCATGATCTCCAACTTCATCATCTGAAGGCAAAGATCGGGGTTTAGATTTCACAGACCCCATTTCTAAAATATCAGAATAATTCCGAAAGAATTTGCTAAAATCGCTCAATTACTCCCGAATCGCTATCTGCGCAAAAGACATTAATAGAGATTATTATAAAAGTGAAAAATCTACTGGTGGTTACCAGAGCTGCACGCATGCGCATTGTAAAATATGATTCGCGCTTGCCTCTACGTCAACAGGATGCGCGCGCAGCAAAAAATTGAGAAACTTTGTCAGGTGCATTTGCAGTGCAGTCTTCTAATAGGTCGAATGTCAATGTCAATTCTGCAATTATGTGATAGAATAGTTTTGAAAATTTTGAATTTTCTTTATCAAATCTTCTTAGATTTAGGTACATCCCAATCCATTTGACAAGGTTAGGCCTAAAAACAGAAGAAGTTGGGTCCCCTTACTTTTATATATTTTTAAAAATGTATCGCAGCCCCCTTTAATTTAATGCTATTGGCTTATCCCCAGACCCCCCCCCCCCCCAAGAAAAAAAAAGAAGGACCTTAAAACCATGACACCTAAGGAGGAGCATTTTCTTCATTTTCACCATGTTGGGGAGCAGTAATCAGAAGATGCGAATTTTTTTTTCTGACAGTTCTGCCACTTACGTATCTCCTATTTAGGAAACCAAATACGCGTTGATGTCGTAATAGAGTGCAAAGCAGACTAACGGATTTCTTATAAACAAAATAATTTAGGTGTACGCACCCAGATCAATAATTTTTAAAGACCAAACCACTATAAAAATGATACATAACAATAGGGCTGTCAGCTAAAGTCTAGTTTTTAAACCCGCTCGTTTTAAAGAATATGGTATTATATCTTTGAATACTAAAAAAAATTAAGTTCCCTCGTATGCTAGTGAGAGAAGGAGAGAAAGAGAGAAAGGAGAAGGAGAACTGAGAGATTAACACATGTAAAACAGCGCCACCTATGTGCACCTCGAGCCTCTGAAACAGTCATATCGCCGACTGAGTCAGTGATATCACCCAGTCAGCTTTAAAGCCCTTGTACATTTGGCCTGTAATGTCCAAAATTATAGTAACGTTCAAAATTCTAATAATCTCTTTTCCCCCTAGTTGATAGATAACAAAATAGTTTAGATTTTAACATATCTTTAGTTTATTAGTAGACTTAAGACGAAAAATAAAAGGTAAAAACTCATTTCTGACAAGTGCTTTTCTCATGATAATGGGATGTTATAATTTTCATCGTTTCGATATAGAAATCATCCCTCATACAAATATTTTACAGAAGTTGCAAAAATAAAGGTTACAAACGTAATAAATAAAAGCATGTTTTTATTACGTTTTTAACCTTTATTTTTGCAACTTCTGTAAAATAAAAAAATTATAACATCCCATTATATCATGAGAAAAGCATGTTTTAAAAACATGCTTTTATTACGTTTTTAACCTTTATTAAACCTATATTAAAAACGTAATAAAAGCATGTTTTTAAAACATGCTTTTCTCATGATATAATGGGATGTTATAATTTTTTTATTTTACAGAAGTTGCAAAAATAAAGGTTAAAAACGTAATAAAAACATGCTTTTATTTATTACGTTTGTAACCTTTATTTTTGCAACTTCTGTAAAATATTTGTATGAGGGATGATTTCTGTATCGAAACGATGAAAATCATAACATCCCATTATCATGAGAAAATATACAAGGCTTTTAAAGAGGCATGCAAAGGTATAGCATTTGAAATTCATAAGATATAGAGAACTGACTGTAAGTATATACTATGGGAGGCAATTAAAATAGAAGCTGTGTAAAACATCGCTCCAAACTATATAAAATCCATAGGCCTATCATAGAAATAGGGATTTATTTATTCCATTGTTGAAGGATGGATTATACGAGCAACGCAGAAAATATATATGTCAGCTCTTTTACAGTTTCGTTTTTCATTACTCTTAACCGGGTTGGTAATCACACACAGTTTATCACTTAAATATTCTCATTTCATATTTGAAATATAATTATTGTATTGCGATGAATCACTCCTCAAAGGAAAACGAAAGCTAATTATTTCAACCACGCAATCATCTCACGTTGTTCCTTTTATCAATTCACAGTAGGAAAAAATGAATATCAGCTAAACCAAAAGGCCCAAATTTTTAATATTATACAGATAGAATACATTAGTGAAGGTGTTAATAATGATTATACACACAAGAGGTATGGGAACAGTCCGACAGCCGAGGGGAAAGCCAGTGGTGTTTTGACAGTTTTTAAAGTACCTAGGGTCGATACTTATATTGCCAAAATCCTATTTTTCATTCGTTTTATAAAAGGATACTTGTCATTTGATGAAATGCTCTCATCCAAATTCTATAGATCTACTGTAGAGTCGTCTTTCAAAGTTAGATCTATAGACGATTAACAGGTAGTTCACCAGAAAAAAAACTAATGCCTAATTAAAAAGTGCTAAGGACCGGTTATGTGATTGGAAAAAAATATATGAATGCCTAGTCATTATGTCCGCTCTCTGCTCTCAACTAACCATTCGATCAGCATATACGTCATCATTTTATAAACCATTGTATGCATTTTTTTTCTGAGAGGGTTGAATCTCATCCATGCTATTGCGGTTCTTGATTAGGTTTATTTGGGAAGCCATTAAGAATTTAATTTCATCTTAAATCATAGAAGGTAGACATGTACATTGAATGTTACTTTTCATTCTTGCGAAGCAGACTGTTTCCAAGATATTTTGTAGCGGCACCAACTCGGCGCAGTTCTTGATTAGGTTTATTTGGGAAGCCATTATAAGAATATAATTTTATCTTTAATCATATAAGGTAGACATATACATTGAATGTTGCTTTTCATTCTTGCCAAGCAGACTGTTTCCAAGATATCTTGCAGCTGTACCAACTCAGCCAAAACACAGCCAAGATGCATAAGGAAATTATGGAAATCAAGGACTTTCTCCTGACAGCACGCATGAAAGATGCCAAATCTGTGAAGATGAAGAAGAACCGTGACAGGTTCTCTGCAGTCGCCATCTCTACACTCTTGTCATCAAGAAGGACTCAGAGAAGGCTGAGAAGCTCAAGCAATCTATTCCTCCTGGTCTTCAAGTGATCAAGTACACCGCACATGTGAATGATTTCTGTAAAATAAACTGTATGGCATAGATAGATATATATATATATATATATATATATATATATATATATATATATATATATATATATATATATATATATATATATATATATAATTGTGAGAAATGAAAATGAGAGAATAATGGTTGCGTAGCTTAAATCAAAGTTCCCCAGAGCTGTCCTCCCTTTTTTGAATTGAAGGGAGGACAGCTCTGGGGAACTTTGATTTAAGCTACGCAACCATCATTCTCTCATTTTCAATTCTCACAATTATAATTATTTCCACGAGAGTTGACAAAAGCTGTTGTATATGTTATTTCCTTATATATATATGTTATAATACCACATGCTTTTACACATATTCCCCCTTCACCTTTCTATATCTTTCATTAAATTTTACTAAACTGTGTAAATTGATCAGATGCGCATGCGCAAGTTATCAAAATGCAACCATGACAACATCGAAAACATTTTTAGAAGAGAGTCATTTTCACATCCACTACACTCAAGTTGATCAGCTTTAAGTCTAACGTCAGTCTCTCTTAATTTACATCAATTTCCCATCTAAAGTTCAAGTTTGGTGAAGTGAAATTCTTAAAACCGACTCTTCAGGTCAGCTTTGGTCCGGTAGACAGGCAGCTAGCTGTATTCTTTCTAAGCCGTATAAATCAACGTGCAGGGTCTCAAGCAGCCCGTCTCTGCGTTCACAGTGTTGCGTTGAAGTTTAGTTTTTATTTTGTCATTAAGCTTATCCAGTTGTAAATTCTTTCGTTTCCAATTGTCATGATAACTAAAATATAGATAATAAAGTCATTATCGAAGTTTAATACGATTAATCTACCAGCGTCGTTCTTTCTCCTCCAATCTTCAGTTTGAATAACGGGTTAAAAATCGTTTAAGTAAATAGTTGTTAATTCAAGTTGTGCTCTCCCACTTTTAGTAACTTAACCCAATACCGAGAGGCCACGAATTTTGGCCCGTCGGTGACATATATATATATATATATATATATATATATATACACAATATATATATTGTGAGAAATGTTCCTCGAACGCAACGTTGGTGGTCACTCATAGTTGTTTTCGTAGAAGGTATAGTGGAAGAGATGGACTGTGAGACATATAATGTCAGCCATCATTTTGTGTTTTTATACAGTCCTGATGAAGATCATATAGATCGAATGAAAGCTTGACGACAAATAAAGGATGATAAAAGCTATGACCATCTCATAGTCAATCTCTTCCACTATATATATATATATATATATATATATATATATATATATATATATATAGAATGTTCTGTACTTTGTATCTTTTAAATCTTTTCCATAAATTGGCAATCTGTTTAAACAAAAGTATTTTAGTATGTATCTTAAGCAGTCTATGAGACTTATGGGTTGCTTTAAATAAATGAAAATTTAAAAAAACTTGCTTAAACACATGTTAAAGTAGGTGAAAAATAGCTTGTGATCACTTACATTCTGTTCACTCTTATATGAAGAGATATCAAAATAGCGATGTCATTTTATAAAGATTGCTCTTGAAATACCATTATAGTCCAAATATGACTAGAATTAATTAGACATTTTAGACCAGCTTTTATTGCCACATGATTGTGTGTGAATATTCCCAAATACATACATGTACTCCCGTTTGTGGTGCTTTTTACTCTGCGTACTTTTTATATCATTTTGATGATTTCAAAATCTCACATTAAATATCTTACCCTTATGTACTTTCCCAATAACTTCAAGGTAGGATGATTCTTTGACTATGCAACCGCATGACCAGAAATCAACTTTATCTTTAAACCATTCGTCAAGTTCATATATTATAATCAAGAATATGGTCACCGCTCAAAACACCAACCAACAAGACTAAGTTTGTTTAATCCAGGATTAAATGGGGAGGGGATGGGGACTGTAGAATAGAGTAAGCATTATGTTTGATTTTTGGTCATGAATCCCGTTATGTTAGCCATCATGATGACTAATTGTAAATAGTGTGAGTAATCCTCGTAGTTCTCTATATATGAACAACTTCGATACGAAATGAAAAAAAAAAAAAATCAGTTTGTGTTGGAGATTTCAGCTGATAACGAACAATGCACACTAAGAATATTCAGCAAGCATTATCCTCAAATATACATGATATATGAGCAAGATAAAATAGAATATTCGGCTTCTCTTTCCCCCTTTAATATACACAATTAAAACGGTAAGTTCTCCTGTAACGCGTTTCAAAATAACTCGAGAAATGTTCAGTGAAATTTGTTCGTTCAAATTGCAAGTTATGCAGAATTTTCTTACACACATTTTTACTGGTTATGTGTGATTAGGTTTTCATAATTAAACCATGCTTTTCATTGTAGTTGGTAATAGAATGCAATGCATGGTGTACAGTAATTTTTTCAGTTATTTTGTTCATCTACAGGCGCATAACTTGTAAATCAAATTCATAAATATGGCATTGAAAATTGTAATTTTTCAATGTAGTTTAATGAATTTGAATTACCAACCATGTGTCTGTAAATGAACGAAATATGAACAGAATTGAAAAGATGTATATGCCAGATATAGTGATGTTGAATTTCTAAGGATTTCTTTTCTTTTTTTTAATATCTGATACGAACTCCAAATCGAGGATAATAATCTCTGTATACGCATCACCGCTCTCATTATGATCTCATTTATATAAAACGAAATAAAGATAAAGAGATTTAATATAATATGGGAAACTGATATGTCTACACATGATGGCTTTATCATTTTCTTTTCATCGAATATTTATTTTCTTACATATTTATTTAATCATTTTTTTAATAATCTTGGATATCAGATCTATATGATTTATGTGGTTATGAATTACGACTTAATTATGTTTAGTAAGATACAATACAATAAATTTTCATGTCATTAATTGCTGTAAATTTCTACATCCAAATGAAATATTTGGAAGTTCAAATATATTCAGATATATACGTACTGGTATATTACTTTATTTACTTATTTTTTAATTGCAAAATACTTATTTATTTCGTTGTATCACTTTGCATGTAAGTCACAACATAACCTTAGTGAAAAAATTAATCAAGATTAATCTACTGAAGCGCTTTTTATTCCTTTTCCTTTTCAATTCCTAAGGGTCAAGTTATTAATTTATTTGATGCGAATATAAGATTTATTGTGTATTCAATGTTTTGGTCTATAACAAAATACTGGTATTTATTGATTTAACTATTGAGAGCAATAACAGGAAAATACTCTGTGGTATTGCTCGATGGATGTGGGGTTTTTTCCCCGAGGAATAGAATTTAGTCAGAATTACTTTGTCAATGAACAAAAGAATTGAGATGAAAGATATGGCTGCTTTAATAATCAAAGCGCACTTTGTCGAAATGCTATCATCGTCTTTTGGATGTATAATCCCAGCCAATCAGCAAGATTCTGCCAAAACAATCTCTGCGCGCGCACAGCGTATGGCCGAAACGTATGACGTCACGACAAAGGAGACACTGGGCAGTATCTACTTCACTTCGAACAAACATTATTAAGGTGAAAAGGAACAAACTTTTACTAAACCGATGTTTTCTCTAGCTCTTCATTCATGCTTTCCATGTTTGCACGTCTTTAGGACTTAACTTCACCGCTTTCTAAGGAGTGGTGTTTGCCCCCGTAACTCTGTATAGAGGATCATGGTATAAGTCAGATGAAAACACCGCTTTTATTTCACTCTCATACGCCGCGGCACTGAAAGCGGAAAGTCCCGATTAACGTGATATCATCGACACCTATTGACATTGCAACGGGAACAAGAGAATAACCTGTATACTTGGAACAAGAAACTATGTTTGTTCTGATTACATAAATTTCGTTGCACTAATTACATAGAAATATAAAGTTCGACTCGTTTCCATAGCTATATTCCTTAGCAGGTAACAAATAAATAAATAAATTTTAGCCCGATCATAGGCGAGTCTCCATTGTGTAGGGGTTAAGCACTTCAGGTATCCATATACACCTGGACGGAGAGTAGCATATGGATTACGATCTTGCCAAAGGACGTGTGTACCAGGTCGGAATTCGAATCCTCAACCTCTTGACTGAAAGTCATATGAATGAACCACTATACCACGACACATTCACATAATTCCTCGCACATATTATTATTCACGTCATTAAACACATACATACAGTGCATTCACTTCTTCACGAATTTCATTCTACTTTACTAACAAGGATAGACCGAGACTAAAATTCGGACTGAAAAATTATATGCGACCTGTTCTCTCTATCTTAAAGACACCCCGTCAATAAAATCAACCAAAATCAAGTTAGAATAATACTACAGACCGGTATGACGATGAAAAACTTTTAGATATCCCTATTATACGAGCCCCCCTCTGTATGATACTACATACAGCTTCATTGTGATTTCAACAGAGTACAGAAAAGATAAAATGAAATTGGCTGTATATTAAACTTCAAAACCTTCAAAGATATAGCAATAGTAAGATCAGTACGAGTACAGAGGTATATTCGTAAGGGTTGATATTATGCAAGCACTGAAAGTAAAAGTCACAAGTTATTACATTTGAATATTCTGATTTCATATTTTCAAATTCGACCATCACGATAAATTTTCTGGACAATGACATTATAGTATAAGGAAAACCAGACAATGTAAGAAGTTGTAATCTAAGGACAATGAAGGAATATGAATAAACAAAACATGAAAAATCACAATCAGCTTTCTTAAAGGCCAAGTCCACACTAATATCAAGTTGATTTGAATAAATAGAGTAAAATTAAACAAGCATAACATTGAAAATTTTATTGAAATCGGATGTAAAATAAGAAAGTTATGGCATTTTGAAGTTTTGCATTATTTCTTGAAACAGTGATATGCATAACATAGGCCGTATGCAAATGAGTGAACCGATGATGTCACACACACACTTTTCCTTATGTATTTTATTATATGAAATATCATATATTTCAATTTTTTTCTTCAATAATGTAAAACATGGTTTGACTCCTTAAGGAACATGTAAAATCATTATTATTGTAACTTATTTTGATACAAGGGATAGATTCTTTATTATCACATCCATAAAAATTGAAATATTTGAAACTTGATATTAGTGTGGACTTGGCCTTTAAGCATATCTTGATACAGTACAAGAAAGCATATCTTATGAATACATGAATCATTGTTATGATAATACGATATTTATTATACTTATACGATATTTATTATAGTATACTATATTTATTATAGTATGCTATATTCATTATGGTATACTGTATTTATTATAGTATACTATATTTATAATAGTATACGATATTCATTTATCATAGTAATACAATAGCTCTCCCCTCAAGAAAATGACTATTTTTTGCTACTGGGTATATGCATATTTTTAAAAAAAGAAACAAGAATGATTAAGCAGCCAGTGTTTCAAAATAATATAGACTTACATTCAGTTAAAAAAAGAAATATACACAGCGAAAGAAAACTATACTGCCTAACAATCAAACACGATAAAATTTCATATAGTTTTAGAAGGCGACAATTCTTCATCTCCCGGCCAGTCTCAAAATTTTGCCAAAAATCTTTAGAGAATAATGAGCGATGTATAACTAAACAGAAAGAAAGAAAAAAACAAACAACAACAACCGAAATAATGATTACTAGAGCTGTGGGGTTGAATTAGTAAATTACAGTACACCTGATATCATTATGTAAAGGTAATAAGAGGCTAGTAAAATACAGCATAAGGACCTATATCAATATTTTAAGGCATATTAACAACATTTATCGAAAATTTGTTTTCATTATAAGGATTTTTTTCGAGGTCTTATTTATCCCTCTTATCTACTTCTATGTTTATATAGAAATGATGGTAATAATCAATATCATTTTATCTTTATGTATTCTACCCAATGTTCCCCGGAAATTTTGAAGACTGGAAAAAAAATGTATAGCAATTAGTGAGTAAATAATCTGTAAAGGATCTTAAGTGCTCGAAAATGCCAACTGTCACTCAAATATGGGAATTTTTTTCGCTTGGTAATTTTTGCTACGCTCTTTCGCATAATAATTTACCATATTTATATATCGCTAAGGGTCAGCAATTCAGGGGGACGGGGACACCTTTGCCTGGAATGATTCGAGTGTTCCCCCCTCCGAAAATATCCGATTTTTGTGCAATGGTGATTATAACGCTTGGATTTGCCTTTGTGATCCCAAGCGCTCTGAAAAGCTGTTCGAAATTGCAAAATTTTCCCCCTCGGTCGCTATGCGATCTCTCAAAATAATAAACAAAGTTCACTCAGGAGGGAGGGGGTGAACCGACACAGACCCCTCCCCCCCCCCCCAGTCATTGTCGCATCCCCCCGGTCGTGGCAAAAATCGCCCCCCTGAAAGCAGTACATTATCATGAATATTGCAATCTTTATATTTTTAGATAAAATAACGTATTATTTCATAAAACCATTTTGGTATAACTATTAAGATAAATGTGTTTAAGCGCCTATATGTCTCTTTACTGAATTAACAAAGTGAATCATGATAGAATTAGCTTCTCTTAATTCACAAGATAATAGCTAATTAATTAAGGGCAAATTTAGTTGTCATTCTTTATCTATTAGGGGTGGGCCCTATGCGGTCCAAACAACGAGATTATAAAGATAAAAGCCTTGATACGATTGTGTTTGTAATTTGCTGTGATTCTTTCCTTAAAAGAGGATTTACGCGCGAGGTGTGTTGGGTAATCTTTAAGAGCTTTTTGCACACAGGATTTTGGTTCAGGTATAATACACGATACGAATGTAATTCTTACAAGATTAAATCCATGATTGACCTAAGGGATTGTCCCTCCCGTGTCTTTGATAATGATATACTCATAATTTTACCTGAATCTGCCACACATACATTAATCATGGTTGAAAAATTATCAATTGATAAAAGTGTATTCATTAATTTATTTTCTTTTATACTAGCTCTCAATATAAAGCTATTTGACGTAGATTTTACACCATGCATATAATACAATCAATGCTATCATGGCTATCGTATTCATGATTTACGTTTACCCCCAAAACTACACAAAATTATATATCTTTTTCCTTGTTATGATGTTTGAACCTGGAACTGCTTATTTATTTTATTTTCATCAGGAATGATTTTTAAAAGACGTTTGAAAAGGGAAAATGGCAAACGCATTAATAAAGCAGTTTCAGAATTTAAAAAAAAAAGTGAGATCGTGCTTCTATTTTATCTCCACTGTCTTAAATTCTTCCTTCTTCTCCTTAACTTATGTTGCCCGTGTATCATAAGAAGAAGATATACAGGTAGTCTAAAAAAACAATGAAGTATCCGCCCCGACAAAGGAAGAATGCATCATTAATGAATATCAGACAATGTTGTCTAATGGCATTGCTTTCTTCTTCATTCAAACAATGAAAATGTGATAAAAAGATTTAAGAATAAACATACAGGATAGACTGATATAAAACATTCATGAAATAAGTGGAAGAAAGAAGAGAGAGGGGGAGGAATGGGAATGGAGTGAAAAATTGCTCGGATTGAATCTTCAGCTTCAAATAGAAAAAAATTCTGCTGTTATCTTATCACGTGTCACCATGTAGTGAGCTGTTGGTTGGTCATAGACTCGTCATAATGCCGGGCGTCAGATAGCAACCAGTTTTGGGGCTGTGTTACTCGCGCTCTCACCGTCAATGAAAAATCACGCCGCTTTTCTGCTCGAGGTACCGAGGTTTTGGACGTTTAATATTTGTGGCGGAGTAGAAAAAAAAAGGGCTTAATTAAAAACCGCTATGCAAGAGAGGGGAGAATGAGAGTCAACGGACCGCGGTCTTTTAAAATTGTCTCATAATTTCTGACGTCCATCTAACTGGAGGGGTAGGGAGTATTAACCGCTCAGTGAGGGCTTGCACTTGACTGCCATTTTAGTCTTTATGCTCCATTGCCTAGAATCAACATTATTTCTTAATCGTTATGCGAAATTTTTCCTCGAATTTACGAATTACGAATTTAAGCACAAACAAGAGTGATTCAGTGTGTCTACGGCGAGCAGTGTCACCTTTTATGGGATTTATCCCCTGTTGCTAGTTACTGGATCCTACAACTTAAACATGTTGTCGCCGCAATTGAGTGAATTTGATATTCTACAGAATATGGGGGTGGAATCAAGTACACCTTTTTCACGCCCATCCCCGCGAAGATCAAGTTCGGCTGGACCTCGGTCTAACAACTCCTCCAAAATTGACCCCAGGTAAGGTATCTTTAAAATCTGCAAATAAATCCGTTGTCATTCTTTCAACTGTATCGCCACGTCTCTCGGCAACGCGTCTAGCCCCCGAAAATTTTCTTGAACGTTTCCGGTATTTGGCTATTTTCTCTCTATTTATCCTCTCTCTCGAGGGTTCCAAGTTAGGAAAAAAAGAGAGGAACCAAAACAAAAAGGACCAATATAGCTACTCAATTGCCCCCGCCATTGAATACTTAATGAAGCTCACGCGAGCTTGCTTGATAGCTAACATAATTATGCATAGATCCATCGGCATCTTGGGTTCGTGTTCCTACGGAATGCGACCCAGAGGTAGATTCGGTGCACCCCCAACAAAGCCACACGTACCTCAAATCATTGACGTATTAAGAACAAGCCCAAACTTCACAACACTCAAACAGAGGGAGAGAGAGAGAGAGACGCCGCGATCGCCCAACCAACTACCTTGCTAACACGATCCCCCACTTTAGTTCCTAATCACAACCCTTTGCGGATTTACACGCACTAAACAAAACTTCAAACTCCATCTCCCCCTGTCTTCTCGCAAAATTTAATTGTTGGCGATCAACAAGTTCGTTTTACTCATCATCTCCTCAACCTGAGCACGTTCTTACACTTTTCTTTGTTTCTCTTCATCTTTCTCCTCCCAAACTTCCTTGCGGACCTTATCAACGTGGTTTTGAACGCTTCACCCGTCTATCACCCGTCCTCACCCCGTACCCTCCCGGGGCGTGTCGCTCCGTGTCTTCGTCGGGCGCGTGTTGCTTCTCTTCAATCCTTTTTTTCCCGCCACTACCAATCCTTTTTTCTACACCTCATCATCATCATCATGGTACTTCATGCGGACAGCTTCAAGTCCAAACGGTACCGGGACAAGCTCCGGGAACAGATTAAAGCCTTAGAGAACCTTCTACCAGTCGACAAGGCCACCTTGCACAGGAAACTAGACAGTCAGACCGTCTTTAGACTTGCCATATCTTTCTTCAGGATTAAGAGTTTCTTGGCAGGTAAGGCACATCTCTTTATTAATAGTTATCCCTAAGATTATTAATCTTTAATGTATTTCAAAGAGTTGTCTTTCATATCTTAAGCTTTTGTTTTGCCTACTAGACACCATCCTTGTGTATAAGTAATATTGTCAGTAAAAATCATCTACGGTAGACGACTATTTGCTATAAAATCAATTAGATACGTTTTCACGAAGGGTGTTTATTGCCAACCATTCGGCTTTCTTGATAGCTGAGAACACCGCGAGTAATTTCCCAATGATATTCAATGTGTCTGAAATTCAGTTTCAGTTTCAGTTTATTGTTTCATATTTCACGTTTACAGTGCTTTTACAATATAAATGGTACAAACAAGATAAATGATACAAACAAACATGAAATCTATTGTCAGGGAAAATAAAAGAAGGTGAGTACCTCATATCTACACGTTTGCATGCAATATTAATTGAAAAGACTGGGCTAAAATGGAGGAGCCTAAGGAGAAAGCTATAGCCTTGTGAGTTATTGGCTCCAATGATGTTTGGATTGACATAATATCCATGCAGGATATCAACTTCATGTACATTATCCGAACTTAGCAGTCTGTATAATTCTTAATTTGTGATTTTCAGTTAATGTATTAACTTGTCAAGTTTGACTGTCATTTTATTTTCTACGAAATATATATGTTTATAACTGAAAATAATGATAGGAATATAAAATGCGCGTATATTCGAAAAACTTCCGATCAAGGTATAATAATTCTACAGAAAATATGCAGCTTTAATTAAACTGAAATTTAGATGAAGAACTAGATGTATTTTTGTATACACATATGTCAAGACATCTAGATATCAACAACAACAAAAACAACAACAACAGAATCGCTGTGATTGTCCATGGAATTCGATAGTATTCTTATTCTTCTTTTTTTGTGAGAGAGAAAAAAATGTATACATGTAAGTCTTATCTTTTATGTTTCTTAGAGGTAAAAAAAAAATACTATAACACCAATCAAATACAACATGCCTGACAAGACACTGAAAGACAAACGAAAATTAATACCGAATAATTATCCATTATATATTCAATATATTTGATTATATATGTTACCACGATATATACATCTTTGTGATATTTTCTTTTGATTATGTTTAAACCTCTTTATTTTATGATCAACATTTCGCTTAAAAATGTGATTTTTGAGATACAATTTGATCATCATTTGTTTCATAAATGATTATAACAGTACATAGTAATAATGCCCATTGATTTCTTGCCTTTAAAACTTGATCCCATCTTGCTTGAGCTTGTAGGCCATTTTATATATATAGCTTTCCATCATTTTGAGTAATATTCCCTATTCCTTGTGGTGAATGTTTTTATTCCTTGGGGTGTGTTCATAGGGAAATAAGAATGAAATCATTATGAATGATAAAGTGAAAAAATGTCTTCCATTGTATTAAGAGAAAATAGTTTAAACATGGGTATATAGGCTTATACGTACAAAAACCAAAAACAAAACAAAGACCCCGAGTAGGCCTATATATTATGGCGCCTTGATCTCCGATACGATTATAAAGAAATAATTCTTGCCGCTATTCGTAATTTAATCTGTTGAACAGATTGTAAACAGAAACATTGAATTAGGGTGCAATATTACACACACACAAAAAAAACAAAAACAAACAAAAACAAAAGAGCTAAAGAAAAGGAAAATGGACAATTTTTCTAAATGTTTAGATGCTTAAAGATATAATGTATAAAATGTATAAATACCGTGAGAGTTAATGCTGCTCACAATAATATTTATCACAGATTACAAATATTTCATTTAATGTTTGGCGTCATGATTTTATTTTTAAATTTTTCCAAAAAGATAAACATAGATAAAGACACAGCATGCGATGTGCTTAAACGAGACAAACAGTCGGACAAATCCACCATTTAACGTCATACACTCTTAAAAAATACGAGGTGAAAAGTGTTTAGATGTTTGAATTACACATTTAATATTTACAGAATGCCTAATTGTGATTGATCTTCTCGTTTCATGCACATGTGCGACGAGGAAATTAGGCTGTTGAAAGTTCGAGTATTTTCGTCAAAACCCTTCTGATTTCTTTTCACTGGATGCCATTATGAATCATGGGCTGTTTGCAAATGCTTTGAAACTGTTGAAAATGTCACCCCTTTTATTTTTCACCCTTGAGAAGCTGATTCCAGTAGAGGAAAAATACTTATAAAAAGAATTCATGAGTAAAAAGAAAACCCCCTGTAGAATATTCAAAATTGCAGTCATGATTCTGAGAGAATAATTATTCCTAATTCAAAAGTGGAAATGTACATGTATTTAATCATGAAAATAATAATATTTATATTACCCTAAAAAAAAGCATAGAGATATAGGCTACATTTTATAAGTCACGTTCGAACTCAAGTAACCCTGCGGGTCCGATTTGTCATATTTCAAACCATATTCCAACCTCCAAATAATATTCTGTCTAATGATTTTTCATTTGTAGAGAAAAATAGGGTCTATAAAGTGCGGTTACATTTTGAATTGTGGACATGGTAATCTTTAACAGTTCACCCAAATAATAACGATACATTCCGGGGCAAAACTGAAACATGGTTCTATATTGAATCATCCCCTTTCCTCCTTTGCTCTTTCTTATTGGCCACCAATCATTTCTGATTTCCGCTAAACGAGAAAATAAGAAGATAAACGACCCTTTAATCCACCAAAATGAAAACATCTTGTGTTATGATCGCACTGGCATTGAGCGCGATTTTTCAACCCATTTTTGCCCGCGGGACATTTTCGGGCGCGAGCCGCATGTAAACTTCGACGGGGGAGAGATATTGCAACGGACTTGATTAAATATTCGTCATAATTTAGCAAACTGAAAACGAATGCACGTGCAGCCTAACATTTCCATCACCTCAAATACATCAACTTTAATATCCATAACAATCTCCCCAAACCATGTTGGAGGGATTTTTTTTCTTTTATTACCATGTAAAAGGAAGGAATGTACATGATGCATAAATCACATTTTGATCATGTTTATCAACAAGATTATGTACAAAATTTATCTCGACGTTTTGTATCGAATTGGTGGTGTTATTGCATTTTTGTTGCAGGATGTATATATCTGTTGCATATTTTATAAAGACAAGAGTTTTTATCTATAAAGATATATATTACTTGCCTCGAAGAGGACGATATATAGGGCATCACCCCCACATCGCCATGTTTTAATGACTTGCAATGACGATTGTAGGTCTCCATAATTATCTTTCTTTATGTTTATTACCTAAAATGATAGAATGATATTAATGTGAAAGATAGCTTTCCGCGGCTCAGGTTTTTTTCATCAAAATCAAATTTTGTGCGTGGATTGTCGCCATCCGGTCCCCGCGAAAGTCAAGGTTGGAAATCTCCCGATGAAATGCACACACTACATGGCGTGAAGCGAGAAGGATTGTTCAATGCTGTAAATTGATTTTTGAGAGCTGGCGCATGAAAGAGAACATTATACGGCCCATGGCTGCTTCACTTACCCGTGAGTTTGCCGCTATCTCTTGCTTAAGACACCGCTCTCCCGCGCAGTCTAAAACCTGTCTCAGACACGTTTAAAAAAAAATTTAAAAAGAAGAAGAAGAAGAAGAAGAAGAAGAAGAAGAAGAAGAAGAAGAAGAGAAGAAGAAGAAAGAAATTAAACGATTAGTGATTGAAATAGAATCTTACTAGATCACATATATCCTAAAATATTTTGCTGTAATTGCTTTTAATCCAATGTTTGTGGATATTATCCATATATTTATCATGTTTACAATGTGTTTTTAACTCCAGTACCCATGATAACCGATTGAGCTGGGAATTCCCCAGTGGTTTGTCAAAAGAGTATTTTCACATTCCTTATATTTCCTACCATTTCCCCTTTTTCTTGACTTTTCTCTGGTTTCTATGGTCATTTGGTCATTTTCGAATTTCTTGAGAGTTTTATTATGAGATTCTCGTCTTCTTCTTTTCTTTTAAATAGTATATATAGACGTGAAGCAATGGAACAGAAAAAATGGGGGGAAAATGGAATATGATCCTTACAAAAAAAGAGATCGCTTTCGAATTACACTTTTGGTTGGCTGTAGTCCAAGTCGGCTTTTAATTTCAGATCAAAAGTCTATTAAAGTCTTATTATTCCCAATGCATCGCTAGTTACTTTCTTATTGGAAGGGAGTTTCGTTGGGAAGGGGGTGTCGTTTAAAGTTAATGAGCCAATGCAAATTGATCCTTAAATGCCCTTAATGGACATCATGCATACCTCTTGCTTCATTTTGCCATCTTAATAAGGTTGGTCATTTCTATTGTCTCTTCTTGTGCTTTATAGGATAGTTTAGTCCATGTATTGCGTATACGTTTAATCGCCTCAATTACAAGTATGAATACGATTTTAATTTGATCGCATGCCGATCTTCTTTATATTTCATCAGACGGATCCAAATACCGCGGCCATGTCTTTCCATCTCTTGCATGCATTATGAAGTGAACCGCGGCGATCTCAATATTTTGTGAGCGTGATACCAATCGCTGGTTGCTCATGATTTTCGGGATTTCGATTGGGGAGACTAACATGATGATTTTCTTCTCTTTTTTTTCGAGAAAAAAGAATCGTTTAGTGGAGAATGGTAAAGACAGTCGGAGGAAATTAATCAAGGAGCGATTAGGGCGCGTAACGAAGAGGCAAAGAGAATGCTGGTAATTATTGCGCATTGCTCATGTCCAAAGTTAATTGATTCGAACCACGAACTATCTATCAATGGGGGTTGGCAAAATGTCATTTACCCGACAATTTTGAGCTTGTGTTTCAAGTTGTGTTTTAAGTAGAAAGACGCCCAGATTGATGTGTGAAGTTATGACAGAATGGGGGGAGGGAGCGATTGGGAAACAGAGAGAAAGAGAGAGAGAGAGGGGGAGGGAGGGGAAAGAAAGTGATATAAAGAGGAAGAGAGAGAGGGAGAAGGAGAGAGATAGAGAGAGAGAGGGGGGGGGGGAGATGTTAGGACAATAACTTAATAGCACTACAGTTTATTAAGAAAGGTTCATTTGTTGAGGAAGAACGAAGTTCAAGAGCAAGATCAATGTGTTGATTAAAGCAAAAAAAGTGAAGGTGAGATGGAGAATAATTAAAGTAGGGGAAATGCTGTAATGAAGAAAGAAAAAGATGAATAACATGGAGAGCTGGAGAAAGAGAAAGAGAGAAAGAGGGAGAGAAGAGAGAGAGAGAGAGAAGAGAGAGAAGAGAAAGTAGAGAGAGAGAGAGAAGAGAGAGAGATTGAGATTAGAGAGAGAGAGGGAGAGAGGGGGATGAAGGTTTAGGAAGAGAGCGATGGAGTCGACAAAAATGAAGGACGGCAAAAGATTGCGAAAACAAAGATAGGAATTCTGCCTGACTGGTGCGAGCAATGAAGCCTGCGAAACAGGTCTTCGCGCCGCACAGCCGCGGAGCTGGTGGAAGAGAATTCATCGTCGTCTAGAGCAGCACCATCTAGCATTTATGAATTTGACGACAAAAAAATCCCACATAATGCCGAGATTAGCATTATAAACGACAATCTTAGGGAGAAAGTAAACGCTTCAATAAATTTGATAAGTTAAAAGTGACGTGCTCCCCTTTCTACCCTTCGGCGTTGTGTTTTTTTTCTTACCCCTTTCCTCTTTCCAGTGTTAGATATTTTTGGTTCATGTTAAAATATTTTGCCTTTTCTCGTTAACATTCAGAGCAAACGCTCTTTTTGGCCATTAATTATATTATGTCAATATGTTTGTTTTGTCTTTTAAAATAATATGAAAAACAACATATATTTAAAGCTTGAAACCAGTGAATTTCTATGATGCTATTATGTATATTTCTATTATGATATTATCGAAAATCTGAAATCATTATACGTACTTCAGATGTCAAAGAGCAGACAATTAGAGTAGCATTAGTGCGTGTAATTCACGAATTGAAGAGTTGAGTGCATGCCGCTCCAGACTTAAATCATGGAATCATTATTACCTCAGATTATGCGTTTTCATACGCCTTTATTGCAGTAATTACCAGTGTGCATTGTCAGATTGCTTTTATTGCCTATTCTACATGTTCTAGCGGTCTAGATCAGTCTAATTGAATTTAGGAGAAAAGGGTCGTTATCTTTGAACCTCAATTTTATAACAGTCCTTTGGACTATACATAATAATATCTGCTGAAGTAGTCCCTACATGTTGGTTTATCATTAAGCCGTTTTTTAAAAACAAAATATTATTGATATTGAAATTTTGATTGTGAGTGATTTTATGACGCATTTAATCATTCTCTTTCACCATTTTCTATACTCTATAAGGCAGTCTGTGTATCATTACCTCTCTTAAACTATGTGAACTAATAATGTGTTTTTGCATTATCTTGTTGACTTACTGGCCCTACTTGTCTGTCTGTCTGCCTGCCTGAATAATCACTCTCTCTTTCTCTCTCTCTCTCTCTCTCTCTCTCTCTCTCTCTCCTCTCTCTCTCTTTCCCCCTTCACTCTATATCGCCCTTCCCCCTCTCTCCCTCTCCCTGTCTGACAAACAGTTAAGAGTTTGTACATTACAGAATAATGTTCCTCGAAGCTACTTTCCTCTTCTTCTTGATGTCCATTTCCTTGACACAATATCTTTTTTTTTTAATCCGTGTAAGTCAATCTCTATCTTTCATTAGGATGGAGTTGGGGAGAATGGAGGGATAAATAATATTTAAAAAAAAAAGAAAATCGTGAGTCGTGAGAATTAAAGGAAAAAATACTACTCTCTTCTCTTGTCATTTGTAATGTTTCCAAGAAGTATAATCTGCGTCAAAATACAAAGCTCGGAATGGTTGCATAGACAGATCCACATACATACTAATCATCCTGTTTGTTCCCGATCAGCCTCACCAACACTCAACCGAGGACTGGGTTGATAAATCTAGGTTATGGCTAATGTAATGAATTGACTTTTAATCGGTACCCGAAAACCGCTCACCACGCTTCGCGAGGCTTTTAGCCTCCATCTTACCCGACCTTATGCTATAAGGATGGAAAAAAAAAATTGGTACATAAAAAAGAGAGAATTTGCTTTCTGTGCGATTATCCAAATTAATTTTGTAATCACTCATGATGTATTTCTCCTTTTTAGTTTTAAGTTTGCCTAATTAGAGCATCCTTAGTCGGAATAAATTGGTTTAAGAGTTTGTGTCAATAGCGCTGCCATTACCTCTGCGTCCACAAGTCGCCGACCAATGGAGCTCGGCGTAAGGGATACATTATTGTATGCCGTGATACTGAGCTATGATGACTAAAGCTCTAGCCTATTCAGAAACCATTCGTTGACACAGAGAAAGAGATCCGATTTTAAGAGGTTTGCCTTGCATTCAAACAACGCATGTGTCCACAAATTAAATCATCGGATTAATTTTTGTTAAAATGCTCGGCTAATTGTTATCTACACTTGTCAACACCGCTCTCCATTGTCATGATTGTTCAGCGATGATTGCTCAAGCAAAGCACTGTACCGCTGAGTACACGTCTCTATTTCATCCCACCATCTTTGCCATCGGTTCTTATCAAATTAGCCAATTAACAAGGCTCTTAAAAATGTTTCTATTACACAATAAACAAGCTGTTTTTCCTAGCTTTCCGACGGATGTAGTTTTAGGCATGCTTTATGTTGCGTGCTGATTGGTGGTTTCAGCAGTCGTTTTAATTCAATTCAGTCGGATGATTGAAATAGATAGCGGGATTATGCCCATAGTGGGTCTAAATAGAGCCTGGTCGTGCTTATGACACGTGCTCCTGACCCCGAGGATTTATGTTGGGTTGATTTTTACCCGCCTTTTTGCTCAGCAACACAATGAGAATTTCCACAAATCAACCGCATGTATTTTATTCAAAGACAACTTGCTCGCAATTTCCAACAATGCACCAATTTTAGTCAATGACTGAAGGAAGTATACACCTTTCATTGGAGTTTCTTTGTAGACAAGACCATTCATTGTAAATCATCATCGGAAAGACATGGTAGACTAAAATGAGTGGGATGTGATGCCTACGATTTGATGAAAATTTTTTAAATAAGACATATGACTTTATTACATAAACAACTAACAAATCGTTAGGAGGAGAATAATCGTGTTATCTGGTCTTAGTAAAAAGATATAAATCAGAAAGATGTTTAAAACTGACGATTTGGTGTTTTTTTTCAGTTAAGCAAAACTACAGCCAGGAGCATCCATATGTTGTTGTTTTTTTTGTGGGTTTTTTTGAAATATCTTTTCGAAAATCTCAAATTGTTGTCGGCAACTTTGACACTTTTCAACCTATCTAGGAAAAAGTTGAGTTACTTCTTTAGCTACACGGATAGGCAATTTCAATTTTAATACATTCTTCTGGCAACTTATTGTGACTTTTTTTTATTGTTGGTAAATTTGAATTCAGAATGAACTATTTCCTCCAAACAATTATTTTTATAGAGGAATGAATTATCAATGATTATTAATTCTGAGAGAAGAATTATTAGTCATGATTCAAAAACCATTCTTGTATCGATATTATCATGTGAAAGAGTCTGGAAATATCAATAAAAATCAACTAAACGAATAACCTTTAAATCTGAGATAACAATATTGTTAGTAAGAACTTTATCAAATAGTAACTCGTTGTTTATAGAAACACACCAGTGTAGCTTATTATATATTTACGATATCATTGCAATGAAACATAATATGTACAAAGAACAAAATTGTTACTTTCCCAACCTAAAATGGATTTTAAAAATAAAACTGTTTACCCGTGATAATCTTGTATGGTTTTAAATGTCACAGCTATTTGTTAAGGAAAAAGAGTGTGGGGTTCAATATTTGATTAATGCAACAAACATTTCGTAATATACATCGGTATTATAGGAGCTCATAATGATGCAGCTGCACATATAGAGTGGACGAGTACGAAAAACACTTCTAAGCCACCTGCAACCCATCACCATGAAAGTGAGAAAAATATGGATATAATGATCGAATAAGTTGGCTTAAATGTCATAGATATACCAATAATGTTGAAACATCCAATAGATGATGTTTGTATAGCTGTGATATATATATACTGAAGTTTTTGACAGTTTTAGTGTTGATTCTAGCGTGCACAGCCCTTTACCACATCTTGATTAAGCGCTTTGGAATGATACCCCGGTCACTGGATCAAGAACGCCTCTGTATAATTATTATGCGGTGTGTGCACCATCTCTAATTCCAAGGGGCATTCCACAAAATTAATATGCATCATACACATTACGCATGCATACATATACTGCGCACTCTTTCCTGGTGTCGAGTGGCAGTGTTTATTAAATTTTCCCTACACTGCAAAAAAACCAGGGTGTTAATTTAACACCATCTCAGAATCAATATTGGGCTACACCAGCTAAGTGCTAAAACAATACCAGTTAGTGTTAAAAAAAACTAGTTTGATTCGAAACTGGTGTTGTTTTAACACTTACATGGTGTAGCCCAATATAGATACCGAGATGGTGTTAAATTAACACCCTGGATTTTGCAGTGTATGAAGATAGTAGTGCCACAGGGGTCTGAACTTGGTCCCTTTTTGACCTAGAGTCCATTATATAATTCATCTTTATTTCAGTAAAGAAATACCAAGATGTTACAATGAAAATACCCAATTCCTCTGCCAGAAGAAGAGATATATTTCCTCCTCAACTCTAAGAGGCAGGGTCACAAATACAATAACAAATACAAACCCCCAAATCATGTACTAACAAGAGCATAACAATTAAATGTAACAATTAAGAAAAATACTTAAATTTATATTATATTTCTTTAGCACATACATTAAGAGATGGATTGACAGAGAAATACCGACTATAACTGGGGTAATTAGAAAGGGGAAAGAGGAGTTATTTCTATTATTATTTAAAAAAAAAAAGATATAAGAAGGGGAGTAAGGAAGCATAGGGATAGATATAAAAAATGGGGAAAAAAGAAAGCCTGACAAACAGAGTTTCAGATCTTTTTGTTTTTACGCTTTTAGCGCTCTTCCTGAAAACATGCAACCAGTAGAATTATACACGCCGACGATATGAAACAGATTAGGAATTTTGTCGGGTATATATTTACATTTTTGTGGCCGCAATAAGTGCCAAATGAGAATCTAGTTAGAAAATGATTTAGGTTGAGATCAAAAGATGATTTCCAATCTTAAGATGACAAATCAAATAAAAACCGCGGGTAGGAGTGTGCGCCGCGTTATGACAGACCTTTTCCAAGTGTCCTCAGGCCCCGAAGGCACGGCGGGATTTAATTGTGAAGTGACCGCTTGGTCGTCGAATTTTTACGCATCATCGTTGGCTGCGGATTTCGAGACGTCAATGATTAATAAAAGATTCCCTAAAAAAGATCTGGCCAACTTCAGATGTTTTCTTGATATATAATAGTTTCAAAGCGACAACTGCTTTCCGAAGAAACTTGGTAACCTTTAGAGATATGTACACAAGACGGGGGTGGGTGATTTTGAACAAACGGACAGGAAAAGGCGTAAGTAAGATCAAAAGTCATGTGCACTCTTTGCCAATAAGAATCCACCGTCACGAAATAGGCACATATCAAGTTTTAGCATTCATGACAAATGATTTCTGACAGGATTTCAACTTTCGAAGGTATCAACAAGACCATGATTCATATGAAGAAGCTTGTTGAACTGATGTACCGTGGTCGGTTTTCGTGCAAATAATTAGCAAGGAAATTCCAAAGCAATATTTTGTAAATATAGTTCGATAGTTCGTATTTGTCCATGATTTAGGGTAGGCTGTATAAAAAACTTGTTGGTGGATGAAATGGGTATGTGAAGGGGTGGGGTCTAAATTTATCTAAAGTTTGTATATGAGCGACAGGTGTTTTCGACTGCGAGGTATCGTTGAGCATGGTCATTTAAACAAACTTTCTTCTGTAATGGCAATTATCAAAATATCGATAATGATGATGATGATGATAATAGTAGTAGTAATAATAATAATAGTCATGTTACTACTACTACTACTACTACTACTACTACTACTACTACTACTACTACTACTACTACTACTACTACTACTACTACTACTACTACTACTACTACTACTACTACTACTACCACCACCACCACCACCACTACTTCTACTACTACTACTACTACTACTACTACTACTACTACTACTACTACTACTACTACTACTACTACTACTACTACTACTACTACTACCTCTACTATTATGACTAATGTAAAGTCGTAACAAATGTCATTTATCACAAAAGATTGTAGTGAAATGGTTCGTGATATTTATTGAATTTATGTAATTATGGTATAATGAGATAATTATAATGAGGGTCTTATCCATCCAGGTTAGCCACATCAGTATTGATACTGTTCTTCCTGCGGGACAGACAATTATTATTACCCCAGCATTGCCAGGTACCAATTTACACCTGGGGCCTGTAACATAAAGAGATACAATCAATCTTCCAATCAGTTGTAACTCTTCAGTACACGGTTCGCCATAGACTTACAATTGATATCAATCGTAAGATTGATTTATCTCTTTATGTTACAGGCCCCTGGACCGACAGTGACAAAATGAGGGTAAAGCACCCTGTTCAGGGATGTAAGCACCGAGCGACGTTCGAATCCAGAACCTCTCACATGATAGTCAAGATCTTTCACTAGTATACCACAGGGGCTTTCAAAAAATGTGTTCTCAGCGGAGTCGAATACACCTAACATAATGATTCATAATATGAACAAACTAATCTAATCTCGGTTTTTAAAAAAAAGTGGAAACATTCAACGGTATGGTAGTCATTTTTCAAAAGTCTGCATTTTTATCCTAACATTAACTTGTTTTGCACTTTAACCCTTTCAGGACAGGAATTATTCAAGGGCTAAATTGATCACTTTTCGTTCTTCAAATTGGCAACAATAATATTTTGCTTTAGTGCTACATGGTTCTAATAAGGTGTAATGTCTTTGAAAACAATATACATGGTTACAAATTTTGCCGAAAAGTTGAAAAAATTGCCAATTTTGATGAAAACAATGATTTTGAACCTCTCAATGTGTTGCCAATTTGAGGATTTTAATAATTATTCCCATTTTTTGAATTTCTGGCATCAAACGCAATATGGTCATGCAACAAAAATAGACATAGTGTGTGCAGAAATTTTTGCACTTTCTACTGATGCATCTGGTATATTCTTTTAGAGCTCTGAATCAAAAGTTATTGGGCCAAACCACAAAATGCGGTCAATTGTCTTGAAAGGGTTAAAGAAAAGAGAGGTGTGATGTGTCGTCATCAGTGTTGTCGTGGCATTCTATTACTCTCAGGAACCTGAATTACCACGCGACCCTTCTCAAGACAGTGAAACTTCATTACTTTTCTTATCATCTTCCTAAGATTTACGAGCCTACCCATAATGCGAAGATGCTGAAAGCGTGTTGTCCATAATCTTATCATAAAGTGAAAGTCTGACGCCAAAAGTGCACTCATGATACTTACATTCCACGTACATTCCTTGGTGAGATGCTGCGTTTACGACAATCGCAAATGGATAGCATTTTGGGAAGACGTTTGTTATACCGTTGTTGTTGTTTTTTGGTAAAGAAAGATTACAAAAAACTGCTGTTAAATGAAGATTTCGAAGAAATGGTGTTCTATCCGATGATAATAAATGTAATATGAGATTAGGAGATGTGTTCTCTGTATAAAGAAAGAGAGCCAGAAAGAGAGAGAGAGAGAGAGGGGGGGGGGGGGGAGGACAGAGAGGAGTACCTTCATCATTTCTTTTTTAAGACCAAGAGAGTTTGAAGAATTGGATGATGAGCTAGGACTTTTCGGAGGCGTTAAAAGACTTACTTTCCAGTGAAAATTAATGTAGATGAATCACTAGTAAACTATGTGTATCATTTAACTGAGAATGCTTCATACTAGATAGCTTCAAGATTTTTTCTTTTATCGTTTCGTGCATTAAAAATAATGCTGAGTGTTTGTAGTGAGCCACAGGTTAGCTTATTGTTTCATACATGATTTTGTGTTTTCTAGAGTATGTTTGGAAATTTTAGGAATGGAAAATGATAATGTTGAGTGGCTCTGAGATATTTAAGCCTATAAAATAATCACAACAAAAATATTTTCTTCAAGACCATTACCATCTTTCAAGTTACATAAAGTTACATCTTTACATCTTACATCTTATAACAGTCTGGGCTGAGCATTTTTCCATTATTCTGTTGTGAACGGATGACACTACCTGCTAAAGAGAAATTTACCTTTTCCTTTATTTTTTTAAAAAACTTCTTTTGGCAAACAAAAGCAATTGTTTGGTGTATCGAAATGTAACTAATATTATGATTAATGATCAAATATACACCTATCGATCTTAAATCATATTATTTCCTGTGATTCATTCCTGTATCTTTATGTACCTGTACTGAGTGTCAATACTTCTTCCACATCTGTTTGTCCACCCCCATAATTTTTGTTCGCTCTCTATCGTTCATCACACCTTTGTTATTTTGTTTTACTCTATATAACAGTTTGCTTTTGCACTTCACTGGCCGCTCCTATATACGCGCACCAATATCCATAGCCCATGCAGACGGGTATACTGCAGCGACATGCCCAAAGTGTATGCCTTTAGGTGGTCATGCCTACTTGTTGGTTCATTATCAATTTATCATATTAAAGTGTTCCTCGTAGAATTACAAACTGTGATTCAAGTGTTTGTCTCCGTAGACGGACACATATAAATTGATTTTTGAGAGGGTTTTTTTTTTTCATAAGAGTTGTTTTCCAAAAGTAGAAGTATGTTTTTCTTTTTTCTCTTGCAAACTAAAGGTGATGAAACAACTGTCTTCGTAGATTGTCACTCTTTCTTTATTTCTTTCTTTCTTTCTGTCCTCTCTTTCTTTCTTTCCTTCCCTCTTTTTGTTAGGAGTACAGCTTCTCCCATTTGCTGGAATATCAAGTTGACAATATTATTGTCGGACTATTTTGACGAGCGATCGTAGACATATTGATTACGCGATAGATGCCTGTGATCCATATCAATTATTTTGTAGATTTTTTGTTTTGCCGGAGTAATGAATAGGATATCTTTTTTTCCCCCATCTGAACTTATTACCAATTTGCTTCTGTTCATGTCATGTAATGAAACACAGTGAAAATAATATGTCAAGGAATAAGTATAGAGAATAAAGAGAGGATAGAAAAACAAAAAAAAATGATAAATAGAGGGGGCCGAGAGATGGGCCAAATCGACCTGATAGAGAAAAAAAGATAGATATATAAAGAGAGGAAAGAGAGAGAGAGAGAGAGAGAAAGAGAGGGGGAAAGAAAGAGAGATAGGGAGGGATAGAAATACAAGCCAGTGAACAGAGGGGCAGAGAGATGGGCCAAAGAGGGAGAGAGAGAGAGAGAGGAAAGAGAGGGGGGAAAGAAAGAGAGATAGGGAGAGATAGAAATACAAGCCAGTGAACAGAGGGGCAGAGAGATGGGCCAAAGAGGGAGAGAGAGAGAGAGAGGAAAGAGAGGGGGGAAAGAAAGAGAGATAGGGAGAGATAGAAATACAAGCCAGTGAACAGAGGGGCAGAGAGATGGACCAGAGAGGGAGAGAGAGAGAGAGAGAGGAAAGAGAGAGAGGAAAAAAAAACAACCGAGAGATTGAGAGAGAGAGAGAGAGAAAGAGTGAGGCTTACGTGTACAGATGTATATTGTTGTCATGGTTGTACTGGTGATGCTTTGAGGTGATTAATATGAAGTTTTATCAAAGCCTGATAGTAACAAATGCATTGGTTATAAATGCCAAATCTACTCATTCGGAGTGACATGAGCAATACTCACAAAACTGTTTACAATGCTCATGCAGAGTCCTCTTAGAGAGGTGAGTCTAGTGATGGTTTCCATAGAAACCAAGAATTGCTGCTTCACTGCTGATTGCATGGGCTGAGAAAATTGTTACTCTTATAGTCATGCATGAATGCAAATCCTCACGAAACGAAAGAAATGCCTTTGATTAAGAATCTGGATATTGGGTCTTATTCAAAAAGGGACAGGAGTTAGTCTTTAACACATTAAATTTTCCTTACTTGTATTATAGAAGGGATCTATTTTTATAAAGTTTTAGTTCTAATTTCTGTTCAGAAGCACAGGAGATTGCAAACAAATTATTAATCAGAGTTACTTTGAGAATGCTTCCCTGTGCCTGAGCATGTAGTTATTGCCGCAATAATTATCTTATAACCTTTTGCGTCACTTTTGGTCGAATTAACGAACCAATAAACCACGGGTTGAAGTGCTTCGAAGGACCTACGCCAGATTCCGAAAGGCGCTTTTATAAATAAGAAAAACTCGCTCTCCGTTTTCCAGTGAGCTGTAAACGAACCTCGCTTAAGAAAATATGCGACCAATTAGGAAGCATGATTCTGTAAAATCGAAATGACGATGGAAGCACAAAGGCAATAAGAGGGGCATTAACACGCTTGGTTTGCTTTTGGAGTTGGGCCCAATGGTCATAGATCTACGCCGAGCGAAGCGAGTGGCGGCACGCGAAGGTTGTACTCCATCCCTATCCGGCTACCATAAAATCACCGCGCATCTTCTCCTTCGAATCGCATCTTAAACTTCGAAAAAGGGGTTGATTGAAAGCGTGTGACTGTCATTTTGATTAAACATCAAATCGC